>JAVJAQ010005053.1:177600-255164 GCA_032362365.1 Zygogramma bicolorata
AAAGTTATGTCCTTGGGCCATACTGTTCTGTTCGTATTGTACATGAACGTTGTAAATCATATTTCGATTGAGAACTTTCCGGGCTGTGAACTCGCCGATCATTGAATCTATATTCAAATGAAATTTCATGTCTCTTTTCTAGGTTTTTGACCTTCAACGTCATCAAACAGGAAATTGAGAGGTCCCGTGAGCTCAAAGCGGTAACCGCCGCCCCCAAAACGAAGACACAAAAGAAGGAAAAGAGCAAGAAAAGTACGTAGCGGTGTATGTATGTAGAATTATCCACAGTTTTCGATAAGTCCTGTGACTGACAAGCGTTTTTTTGTTGTAGCCAAGAAAAGTGAGGAGTCTGATCTGCCTGAAGTTGATCAAAACACCAACAAGACTCTGAGGAAGCAGAAAGTGAAGTAATCGAGTAATTAAGATCAAACTTCATCCGTACTTTTTTTGTTGTTTTGTTTTTAAAATCGTGTCTCTCTTTTACACCACATCATCCATTTTACATTTTCATGTCGATTTTTTTATGATATACTTTTGTTGTTGATTCAAAACTTCCATTTTGAATTTTTTATTTTCTTTTATTACATATTGTATTTATGTCATTCAAAAAAGATCCCTCCAGTAATATACTTTACGAATTTCAATAAACTTATCATTCTGTAGTGGTTTTTGTTTTCCCTTGAAAATAGGAGTTGAGTCCTCAAAATTCGTTGATTAATTTCAAGTGTTATTTATTATTTTTGCACACATCCTTTATGCACTACAGTTATAAAATTCAAGCGGATATAGATCTGGGGAATAGGCTGGCCATAAAGTGGGACAAGATGTAACCTCCTCACCGTCTGTTTCACTCACAAAGATGTTTTTCCGTCGAACCTAAAAAATATATGATGCTTCGTAATTGACATCAACTATTTTGAAGTTATTTTAACAAATTGAAATCAATAATCGCGATGGTTACATTCTATTATACAATTTTATCAAGTAGCAAGATTTTTGATCTGTGTCACTTGCAACATTGTAAAAATTTCATGATTTAAAGAAATATGGGAACTCCACTGTTTTTTTACATTTCTGTTTTTCATTTAGTTTGAATGCCTGCATATTTCAATCCATCACAAAAAAAATATCTTTTATTGAATGTTTTAATGTAAAAAACAAGGTTTTTTTGAAAAACTTTCTTACCTACCACATCACTTCCATGAGTTATGAGACAGATTAAAGTTGTTTATTTTTTTTCAAAGTTGAATTTAGCGAATCTCTTTGAAAAATGTCATACCAAAAACTAGTTTCATTGCCTGGTTTCACTGGTAATTTGGAATCACAGGAATAATAATGAGCACTATTATTGAAATACTATTTCCGGCAAATTATGTATTCCTGTAAGTTAAGGAAAAAATACATGGATTGTCTCTTAAAAAAAATTGTAACACATCTAAGGCGAATTTAGTGAACCCATAATGCATAATTTAGGGCACAATGCATAACGGAAAATTTCATTTTCCAGTCGAAAAAATTCAATTCGGTCACCTGAATAAGCTTTATTCAATATACCAAAGCAATAATAAAGTATCAGAAGTGGCAGTTTTCAGCTGTAGATGTGATTTTTCTTAATTTGAGTTATGCTTATCTACCAAATTCTGCATTCACTAAATCCTCCCCTTTTATAAAGTTTTTGTTTTTTTCAGATAATGTGTGAAATTGTACTGTTACATGCTGAGAACAAGGTGAGTTTATACACAATTGTTTATGTTTTTTCAATAAAAACTATAAGGGTCTATTTTGGTTCATTTGCCTGGGTTTCGAAAAAGAGTATATTGAAAACAAAACAACTCAAAAATTTTACTTTAAACTTGTAGATAAATATTTTATAAACAATTTGGGTATGTGATCAGGGTCAGGAGCATGTGTTTTCGAATAATTAATATACTGCCTTCTAGCATTCATCAGTTTCTGTATACTGACATTGGTAACATCAACACTCAAGTCTGGGTACCCTGGTACTGCTACCAAGCCACCACACCCACTATTTACTATTTTTATCAACTCGTCTACAATTTTTTTAGTAACTTGGTCCAAGTCATATAGGAAATTTGTGGATTTCATAGGAGGGTTTTGAGTAGACATATTTGGCTTTGGGCGGCCTTTCTTGAAGAGACTAGCAAAAATCTCCGCTGTGTCCAAAGTGTGTTCGGGGAAAACTAGGAACAGGGGTGAGTCCCATCGGTTTCTACCATCAGGGTCTTCGTAACGCATCACAAGCGCGTCAAACGTGGCTCTATCGTACTTCTCAGTTTCGTTCTCTCTCGTCTCATTAAAGGTCCAAGCTTGATCTCTGTTTATTTCAGTGTGGACTGTGCACTGAGTACATTTGTTGGCTTTTGTACCGCAAAATAGCTCATATCTGTAACCTTTAATGTAATTCAGCGCATCCAGAATAACAACATTCGTCGGTGTTATCAGTCTCAACACTTCTGATTTCAGTAGACCTCGGATGTGTTTTTCCTTGTTTGAATCAGCATATAATGTGGCCTTGTCGAATCCTGCTTTGATTATTTGATCGTACTCGCTTATAATGTGTACTTCTTTGCCTTGTTCCTCGAAGAATTTTTTTAATTCTAAGCTTCTAGTTGTTTTTCCGCTGCTTGGGATTCCGCTGATTACTATGAAAGGCATTTTGGTTTTGTTCTCACGAACACTAAGCCCAGATTCTATTTCACGAACTCGATTATCGAATTGTTTAGAATATGCGTATATTTTCGGTACAGAGCATTCTACAGTCACAGTCTGAGCTACTCGACAATCGAATTCGTGAAATAGAATCTAGGGGCTGCACAAACAAAACAACATAACCTTTCTCTGACATCTGACAACCTCCAGCGATGAGCATGGCTTCCAGGACCATCAGCCAGTCAATATTATGGCCCGAATGCTAGTATCGCCGGCCAGGCTTAAGGCATCTATCACCAGGATCATTATCCAATATTATTGAATCAACGGAAACATGTTGTTGCACCCAAGGAAATTAAGCAATATTCTTTATAGGATGGTTCAATCCCTATGCTGCAATGTAATCCTTTCCCTACCGCTTCAACTGTCAAATGACGCCACTGTGCTACCTTCTATCAATGCGTGAAATGTCACAAAACTGTTCATTGAGTTCGTTGGTTTCCCAAGTACTAGTGGTTAACTTTTTGTTTTTCATTTCCAATTTAACATTTATCGATATGACATATAAATCATAATTTACCTGACAATTGACAAAATGCTTCACGTGACGACACAACCTGTTGACGGAGTGATAAAAGGAGCCAAGGAGCCGATTGAACCATCCTATATGGAATATTAATATATTGAAAATTCATCCTTCATTCGATAGGCCCAACAAGTAGAGATAAAACTCTCTACTGTGGGCCCACAAATGAATGTGTTAGGTTGGGTTAGGTTAGTTAGGTTTGGTTAGGTTAGGCGCACCAGTCGCAACTTTTATCGCGGTCTAAATTCGAATCTAGAAATCAAATTTAGACCAATCAGAAAGCTATCGGATCGTCGTTCGATCGGATTTCGGATATGTCTGAATCCAGCCTAATACTTGTTAAAAAGAAGAAGATGCCGAAAACTGCAATTTTGATTTTAGTATAAAAATAAAAGTAGTTTTCTCTAGAAGTGTTCTTCACGGAAAAACTGAAAATCTGCAATCGAACAATGTCGAAACAAAACAATTTCAGGGTAATAATAAATCTGTCCAACTTTTTCGGTGATCACAGACATAGAGCTCGAATTTTTGTGAGCGAAAATATTAAAACTGTGCAAGATTTGCACGATAGAATCTGTCGAATATTTGAAATTGAAAATTTTTATTTAACTTCGCAAAATGAATTCCTTCCTCCTTCTGAAGATATCAGAGTTCTACAAAATGATGAGATGCTTTGGTAAGAAATAATTCGATTTTTCATTCAATAATTCCAAGTTTATGCGATTCTTATGGTCATTTGAAGGGCAATTCCTACAAGACATGCTGTACTTGAGAAATCTCTGTCTACTCAGTCAGCACTTTTAAACAAAGATCTGAATGAACCTGAGAAGATTAATAAACTCAATACATCCAAGAAGAGAAAAAAAGCACGTCCTGAAAAGGAGGATGATGAAACAGAGCATATGAATGGGATTGAGCAGATTGATACAGAGCCTCTCAAGAAAAAAAAGAAAAAGAAAGATAAAAAATCGATTGAATCATTTGATGTTCAAATTCATGATATTCCTCTGGTTGAAGAAACTGGGAGATCCAGTGAGTGTTTTCATTGAGTTGTAAGCCAATTTTATAAGAATGTTTTTTTTTGTTAGAGGGTTATGAAAAAAATGATGTTTGCGAGAGTGCAGGTACCAGCATTTCATTTGGTGGGTCAGCTAAAGAGATGCGTCAAACCTACAAAAAGAATGAGCCAGTGCCATTGATTACCGATCAGTACTTGAAAGACAAGAAGGTCAATATTGTGAAAATCGATTTTGTTACTGGTAGTGTAGACAGTCTCAGAGAAAATAAGTACATAGAAAATGGAGCAAAAGAATCTGAGTCGATGGAGGTTGAGCCTAACGATAATGGTGAACAGATGAATTATGAGATGCCAGTGAACCCTGTTGAAGAGGCAGCAGCTATCATGAACATCACAGAAGCAGCTCCTCGTTTGAATGGTGAAAGTTCAGAACCTCCAGAAAACAAAGTGAAAAAAGAATTAGGTAGCTTTAAAGAAGACAATCCGCCAGAGATTGCTTCTTCGGGTATTGGGAAGATGATATCTAAACCCCTGCCAAAACCTAAATTTTTCAAGTCTCCTAGCTGGAGAGTTGCTAAATGCACCCAAAGTAACTCCAATAGTTTTTCCTCTCCTTTATTATACAAACATATCTCCAGAAACATGTCAGAAGGAAATTCAGGAGCTGAGCAACAGGATACTGCACCAATCGATAACTTGAATAATCTGCCTGAAGAAAAGGCTACTATTGCAAACTCTGAAGATGTCAATACTGCACAAAACGATTTCCTTCTGCCAGAACCAGTACCCACTTTGATGCAAGTCAATGTAATGTCACCTGTTTGTTCTAGTTATGTGGATTTATCATCAATTGGCAAAGAGAAATCCTTGCAAGATTCCTGCAATATGTCCTCTATTTCTTTGAACGAATCTGACACTGATAACAATGAGAGAAATTCTCTAGGTATTTCAGGCCTACGTAGGATATATTCAGATAAAAACTCAGTTGCTTTCAAACGCATCAGTGGTATAGGTGAGTACTGTTACATGAATATGATATATTTGTTGTTGTTAATTCATTCATAAACATTCCTGCCTAGATGTGATATTATTGCCTACTAAAATTTCTTATCCCTGTTATTTATTTACTATATATTACTTTATATTTGTTTGTGTTGAGTTGTGTCGTGTTAAGTGATATTTTATCAATATTTACTACATATTTTTTTATTGTTATACATTATACACATTTATATACATATATTTTTCATGTAATGGAGTTGATTCCGTAGAAATAAATAAATATATTTAATCATGAAGGGGTACAAAGGGCAAAGGGTGTGCTGACGCAGAAGCTAAATATACACATTGACATTTTGAAACAATACTCTCTAAGTCCTATGCTTTGATTTAAAACAATACATACACAGTTTATTAAAGAGACATATATACCTTATGATTACAATTAACATTTGACAAGTAACAATGAATTACAAGTTAAAAAGTAAACATACTTATTTTCTTCAGAGAAACATTCAGCTCGAATTACATTGACAGAAATCAATGTGTGGAATAAGAGCAGTTTCACAATAAATATGCTCTTTTCTTTGCTTTGAATTGGTCATAGTTATTTATATTCTCCAGTATTTTTGAATTTTGCAGTTTCATGCTTATGTATGTCCAGGATTAGATTTCTGGAAAGATAATAATGTTAATATTTCATGAAATCTTGTTGACTAAGTTATTCAATATAGGTATCAGAGGTAATACATTTTTATGGTTACAAAATTATTTAAATGATAGGAAACAATTTGTATCTTTGGAAAACTGTGAGAGTTCATTGGAAAACATTCTTTGTGGACTCCTACAAGGATCCATACTAGGACCTCTACTGTTTCTAAAATATATTAATTCAATTTCAGAATTGAACATCACTGGAAAGTTGGTATTATTTGGTGATGATACAACTTTAATATATTTCAATAAAGATTTTCAACATATCACAATATAAGGAGTTATATATCTTTGAAATATCTAAAATTAATTTATTTTTCACTAATTTATTCGAAATTACAATATTTAATCAGCATATGGGGTACTGCGTCGAATACCATTCTAAAACCACTGAAGTCTTTACAGAATAAAGCAATTAAATGCATTTTTCATTTACCTTATTTGGAACCAACAAGGAATATTTATTAACCAAATCGTCTCCTCAACATCAATTCCATTTATAAACTGAAAATATTTACTATTTTGCATTCTATTGTGACTTATAAGAAACATTTTATTATGAAATTTTTTTAATCTAACAGCTAACAGTGTACATAACCACAAAACAAGGCAACAAAAAATCTCAAGACGGAATTTTCCAGAAAATCTATTTTCTATAAAGGTGTTATCACATATAATGGATTACCCACTGGAATAAAATGTTTTTCTCAAATGACCAAATTCAAATTTGCTATGAAGCGTTATCTGTTAGATGAGCTTTTTAATAAATGTATTATATAAATATTCCCTATTTATAAACTGTAGTTTCTTGGGAAAAAATAATTGTTATTATTATCAAACAAAAGTTCTACACATTTCAAGAAAAAAATTGAATGAAATGATAGAATGCTTCGAATGATACACACGTACTTATCAACAGAGTGTGCATTTTTTTTACCTCTTTCATAGAAGTTTTAATTTCCATTTTTCGATTCGGTGAAGAAGAAATCCAAGAAATATTTCTCAAACTCCATTTTCTCGACAAAAATACCCAAGTTCCTTATCACCAATAAATCTTTCACGGCCTATCAGCTTTGTTGAGGAAGATTTGGTAATGTGCGTTAATTTTAAAATCAAACAATTTTGTTGGGAAGGGAATTTGCTGGAAAGTCTTCGCTCCGCCAATTCGACGGCTTCTTCCTTGGATTCCACTGCCGAAACGCCCGACACGAGCAATTTCGTGACGCAAAGAACTCGCAAACGCCACCGCAAGAGACATAAGAAGGTGGTGCGGCAGCCGCAGCAACAACCTGAAGACTCTACCTACTGCGCCAACGAAGCTACCGCGCCACCGCGGCCGATGAACGTCGCGGGCACGCCCTCGATACACATCAAGTTCGACGCTGAAGACGGTCCGACGGAATCAGCTCAGGTCGGCGAGGAGGCCGATAGCCAAATTTTCGTGGAAAGCAAGACTATTAACGACAGCGAAAACGATGAGGTCATTATCGGGGATGAGGTCATCCTGAAGAGTCCCCTAATGACGAATCTGCTGCCGAAGGTCGGGGATATGATCGCATTCAAGGTAGGTGTAGAAATATAATAACATTTGTTGTTTTATGCATATACCTATTTCTATTCATAACCCAATTTATTGTCGTTGTTTTTATCATTATGATTCAATTACAGATTTTGAAGTTATCATCGGAATATAAACCAGAGTTGTCTTCTCATATAACTGCAAAAGTCTTAAATTTCAATGGAGACACTAAAAGTGTATATTTCGAAATACTCGGTGAGTAGTTTTAACTACTGAATTATCAGTTGTGTCAAATATAGTGATTTTCGATTTCATATTTGCAATAGGCAATCTTGACTTAGGGCCAATTTATACATTACTGTTTTTGTCCTAAATACTTGAATGACCGTTTATTCCACACCCTATTCCAAGGAATTAGGTGGTTATTGATCATATGCTGCCTGAGTAATATTTTCAAGACTGAAAGAAAGACTGAAACAGACGTAGTTCTTCAAATGCTCCTACATAGACGTCTAAAATAAACTTTGTTTTCAAATGAAATAAGGACTAAAATTAAAACAGAGATGTATAAATTGGTCCCTATTGTCATCAGAACAAGAGAATAGTTGAAATAGGTCTGAATTCCCAGATTCAATATCACTTTGCTTGATATTTGGTTGGATTGTTGGCTACCCTGGTATAGACTGTCGTTTTGCTTGGCGAGTGAATTCGAAAATTTGGATAAAAAGATATTGTCAAGAATCTTCGACAAGAAAAGTCACCAACAATTCAAAAATAAACTCCTGAATAAAGCCCAAGTTTGATGCATCAAAATTTTAAAATGTTTCGCCCGAAATTATGTCGAAATATCCAAATTTCCTTTGTTATTTTGACAGTTCTGAAAGAAATATCAGAAATTTGGTTGCACGAGGATTGAGCTGGAATCGGTGGATGGATGTTTTCTTCATATATTTTTGGGTTATTAATCTTGCCCATGACAATATCGTGTATTAGTGTTTTTTTTGTTTTTGTCAGTGAACCACTGAATTCAACTGCTTGAATTCAAGATGTTCCCTATTATAAATACATTTATTTTTTGGGAGTTATATTCAATTGAAAAAAATACCTCGCTTTGTTGACGTTTCCGAAAAGAAATCTGTTTCCGTTTTCGAAACTTATCACAAATACTTCTCTCCTATAAAGGTTTTTTGGAGAATCTGTCAAAAATGCGAGATTCTTCAAAAACCTTTATATAAGAGAAGTATTTGTGATAAGTTCTGAAAACGGAAACATATTTGTTTTCAGAAACTTCAACGGAGATGAATCTTGTATTTTTCTGATAGGCAAATTTACATTTCACAAGAAGTTGCTGACTGATAGGACGTGTTTCATTCAGAAAGAACCAGGGTTGGGTTGATTAAAATCAAGTGATTAAAATAACGATTAAAATCATGATTTAAATCGCTTGATTTTTAAAATTAAAATCATGATTTAAATCAATCTTTGTTTTTTTTTTATTCAGAACCAGATAACAACATAATATAAAAGTTTTCTCGAAGATCAAAAGGAGTATCTGCTGTTAGCAAAAACAACAAAAAAGAAGTACATAAGTAATTCCAAATTCTCGAACTAAACGTAACACCTAAATTTTATTACTGTATATTTTCAGTCTATTCATTTTCGTTATACAATTTGAACAAAAACACGAGTTTTCCCCCTTTTTCTATGCCCAATCTGTTTCTAATATCCGAGTGTACAACTAGCGAAATGCGTGAAATTGTTGGGCAACGTCAATTTATAGGTTGAGAAGGAAAACAAGCCTCGACAGGAATATTCTTGCAAAAAGCACAACAAACGCGTACGTGTTCGTGCCTCACTCGGCACTGTATAGCGAGTGTATAGGACAGAAGGAAAACAAATCGCGACAAAAATTTTCTTGCAAAAAGCGCGACAAATGCGTTGTCACAAGTTTTTGAGCCGCAAATTGTAATAAAATTTTTAGACTTATACATTAAAATAATCAAAAATAATTTCAAAGAATCAAAATGTTCAAATTTTATATTAAAATTTAAAAAATCAAATAAATCGTGATTTTTTCTAAAAAATCAATGGTTTTTGATTTTTTTAATAAGAATCAGATTTTGCCCCACCCTGGAAAGAACTACTTTTGATTAACGCCGCAACTTTTTGGAGATCTGCCTTCTACACATGCTTAATTTTCTCAGATTGTGGTAGGTTAACAACCCTATTTGCGTTTAACGCAACCTCTTGGGTAATTTTCAGGTGGTCTAGATCAGTGCCAAGCACCCGAAGGCAAATTTTCCATGGCTATAGACGAGTATGAAGAACCCAAATCTAAACATCGGGTGTACCTTTGGACCGATTTGATAGAGCCAAGACTTTTATATCCCTAGCTGGAAATAAAATCGGATTCGCCTGAAAATGCAGAATCCCCGAGATGTGATACCATTACTGAGTGATGAAAATTTGTCAAGTATCTTGAAGAATTGTACTATTTTTTCTTTACCTATGGAAGTGGAAGTTTCATTTCCATACATTGAGTTGGAACTTTCATTTTCCCATTTTGAAATTTTCTCCTTGATATAGATTTTGAACATAGTTCTATATAATCTGTAGAGTTAGGAGTAAAATATTTTTAAACTTGTTTTTGCACTATCTATAACTTAAACTTTTATTTCTTATAGCTCTAAGTGTCAAAATTATATTTTCTCTTAGAGTTTTTTTAGCTATTGTAGTTGATGTTTTTTTTTCTATATTTCAGTAGTTGTTTGAATGTAATATTCATCAGATGAATGTAAACAAGAAATTAGAGAATAGATTGTTTTTTAGTGTTTTTTCCATTTCTGGAAAGATACACATGGTTGATATATCTGTTTTTGCTGCTCAATGTTATCTATAATATACATTTTCAAGTTCAAAGTGGATGTTTAATTTCAGTATGTTATTCAGATCTCTTTGGTGATCAAGCAACAGTCTCATAATCTTGAGCACTGATTTCTAAGGATTCCAAAAAATTGAGCTTTATACCAAATGCAAAACCTACTTCATAGTCATGATTGAACTTTTGTCTTACAGTCAGAAGATGATTTGCAAATGATAAATTGGTCTTTTCATCGAAAAACCTATTTTTATGTTCCTTTATTCTTTTGGCAAAAGATCTCCCATTTGACCAATATAAAATTTGAATCATGGACTTGATCTGTCAAAACGTATCCTTCTCTCTCACTTATTTGATTTGTTGTTGGAGAGAGACAGACAGACGAAAACGTTTTGAATGCAAGAGTAAAAAAAACCTCGCACAATTGTATAACGATAGTCGACTCTTCAGGAACATTCAAAATCAAGGGCGCCCGTACCCGGGGGTTGGGAAGGGCCGACATTTTTAATACTGTCAACTAGGTGCCTGCTATTCTTATCCAAATCAATTGAAAACGACTCCTACTGCTCCCTCGTGGTGAAATGTAAGTCCGTTCCGAAGTTAGGATCAAGCTTTTAAATTCATCTAAAAATTTCCGATAGATTTCCTTAACTAATGAAAAGGACGGAACATTTCGAATGGACCAATAGAAGAATCCATCAGATCATTCGGTAAACTTTTGAACTTTCATTCCCATTTATTCAAAGTTTGATAGGGCATTTATCCCATGAATTTTCATCTAAAAAGCTTATATCAGAGCAGCCAATGAAATTACAACACATATTAAAACCATTGGCAATTTCCATTGGCCTTTCCTTATCGAATGAAAAGTCTATAAATGTGAAGAAAGTACCCTAATAGCGAATTTTTCTGTAACAACTCGTACAACCATTGAAAGACCTTGTGTATTTTTATCCTTTATTACGTTGAGTATTGAATAGAGAGAAAATTGCACTGATTCTGCACCGGTTCTCATTAACACATAAGAATTCTGCATTAGTGTACACCATATATACCACGGAACTCCTCAAACAACCAAAGCAAAAAATATGTGTATCAGCTGATAACTGACAAGTATTTGTTTTTTGGGTAGAATTTGTAAATCGAGTATTTCCGGGATTTGTCATCAACATTTTATCATCTAGACAAGTTTAATCATCCATATCAGTATTACAGTCCAAATTCTAGTAGTTAATCAATACCAAAAATGTCTTTGGAAGCCAGGTATAACCTAAAAAGCCCTGGTGAGTACTTTCATTAATGTTTTTCTTCCGTTTTTTATTGATTACATTTTGTTCAAGGTGTGAAACGGCTGATGCGAGAAGCCATAGAGCTGGCAAACCCTACAGAAGAGTATTATGCTTCCCCTTTAGAGGATAATTTGTTTGAGTGGCACTTTACTGTGAGGGGGCCACCGAGCACAGAGTTCGAAGGAGGATGTTATCATGGAAGGATCCTGTTACCGTCCCAGTATCCCATGCAACCTCCAAATATTATATTGTTAACGGTGAGTCAGTCTTAAATGAATAGAGGCACTTGCAAGAACACTTATCTTATCAATGACAAATCTATTATTATTATCATTGCATGTCTTGATACATTACATGAACAATATGTTTGTTTCTTTTGAAAGCATAATTTCCCCAACAGGTTGATTCGAACTTCAAGATAGGTAACAATTTCTAATATAGGTACATTGATTTTTATCATCTGTGAGACAACTATCCAAATCTTGGCCTGAAATATTCGCTCTCTGATAATAGTGTGAGTACTGTTCCTATTGCTCTATTGGAATCCATTCAAGTTTTCTATTGTGACACTTCAATTTGATTATATTGTGTATTAGTTGGAAAAATACAATGCAATACTCATGTGATGAAAGATGAAAAAGCTGTAAAATATTACAAGCTACAAAATATGATGAATCTCATGAGAGGAATCTACATAGTCATATTTGCAACTGGAGTTATCTACACTGAAAGAAATATCTAGCCTTTTTTTATCTGTAGTAGATACTGACTTTTATTATAAGCTGTTATCTATTCTTTCTACTCGACTTTTTCAATTTGTGAGATTCTTTGGATTTTTCATGTTTATAAATGTCTCAGCATAATCTTATTCATTGCCTAATTATTGATTTTCCTTGTGCAAAGTAATCAAAACAAGAACGAAATTCTGAGATAATTAGTTACGGATATATGTGTGTTATGTGAAATTAATTTATCATCTGATGGTATTTTAACATTACTATCAGATTAAGTGCTTATTTGAAGGTTTCGTTGAATTTTTCTTGACTTTGCACCAAAAAAATCAACAGTTATGCAATGAACTCTAGTATTCTTTGAATTCAAGTGGAAATATTAAGAAAATTCAAAAAACTCACAAATTTGAATGAAATGAAAGAAACGGAACGACATATACTGGATGAGCAAAAACTCAAACTCCATGTATATCAAATACACATATTTGGCAGCATTTCATCAAAAAATTCGGAGAACGTTAGCTGTTGCACTCGACATTTCAAAGGCGTTTGATCGGAGACTCCTTTCTATACTGCTGTCTTATGGTTTATCTCCTCAATTGTGTACTTTGTTGAAGAGTTTTTTGTCTGATATTCTCTCAATAAATTCAGGTGTTCCCCAGATGGTCGTTTCTCTAGAACTGTATTTTTTAATCGCAGAATGATAATCGAGCTATTTCGACGGTGAAACGCAAGGAAACGTCTATCGAGGATTAAAGTAGCGCTTAGAAAGAATTGCGTCTTAAGAAAATCACGATTAAAGATACGTTGGTGAAACCAGGGCTGTTCCAGTCAGTACTTTAGTACTAGATTTAGTACTATTTGAAGGTATTCAATACCAAAGTACTTTTTGATGAAATTTAGTACTATTTCAGTTTCGAGATTGGGTTTAACGTTTCCGTCACAAAATCTCCAAATCGGTGTAGAGACTAAAGAAAGAGACAAATTAAGTCTACTAAATAGATATAGAAGAGAAAAAATATTGAAAAGAAGAGGGTATAAGGTGTCAAAGTCACATGGTCTTGTTCTAACTATTCTGTTGTTCTGTGACTGCTTTGTCAAAGGTAAAACTGTTGAAAGTTGTGGTTTGACTTGACAACTTTCAAATTCCTATCCCAAGAAATCTTGGAAATGTACTATTATTACAAATGAAGTTTTCACTTTATTATCTCAAATTTTGTATTTCGATCAACTTTTCGGTGAATTTGGTTATCTCGTTCATTTTGTAGTTACTCAAATATTATTTTTGGGAAATTTCAAATTGTAATGTTAAGTTTTCTATCTTGGTGATTTTTTTGAATAAAAAACTACCTCTGCCTCTTTGCCAATAACTAGTACCTAACTGGATTACTGAAAATTTGAAGATAAATAAAATTCAGTACTAAATTCTCAATTCTAGTACATTTTCGAAATGAAATCCGGTACTATTTTTATCGGACAGGAACAGCACTGGGTGAAACCGAGCCTTAGTTTCTAACCTCGAAATTCTAATTATTCGTTTTCATCAGCCGAACGGCCGCTTCGAGGTGAACAAGAAGATCTGCCTGTCGATATCGGGCCACCACCCGGAGAGCTGGCAGCCGTCGTGGTCCATCCGGACGGCCCTTTTGGCCCTGATAGCGTTCATGCCGACCTCTGCGGCCGGCACGATCGGCTCGCTCGACTACACGGCCGAAGAGCGGCGCCACCTGGCGGCCAAGTCGCGAACGTGGGAGTGCGCCGAGTGCGGCAGGGTCAGCGACAAGTTGGCGGCGGCGGCCGATGGAGGGGGCAAAGGGCGGGAGCTGACGGCCGAGGAGACGACCATGATCAGCCAGATCGCGCTCAAGGTTGGTACGATTGCAGTGGAAATGTTGCATGGTTTTGGCATTGTTTATAGTATAGTCTAGTTCCTAAATTGTAGATAGTGATTCATAGGTTGTACGATTCATATTTGATATGAAGCAGGTCAAGAAATAGAACATAAATTAGCTAGGTACTTCAAGTTTCACTTTGCCACTTTTTTACAACCTTTCCGCTCTTTCAAATACCCTAAACACCTGAAAATGTACGATGAGTCATTATCTACAATTTAGGAACTAGACTATATAGAAAGAGCCCGCCACCGCCGGTCCTTCGTTATTTATCAAAAGCTGAAAGTTTCTCTGCGCATCTTCCCAACACAATTGAGAACGATCACTGACTATGAATTTTGGATGATGGTAACTTGGTCAGATACCAGGTATCAAAGGTGTATGAAATAGGTAGTAACTCAATTTTTTCGTCAAAGTATAAAGCTCAGCTTTTTCATATTTTTTTCGGATTGATATTAGAAATCACATCATCCATTGACAGGCACTTACTATGGTTTCAACCCCCTGCCAGACACCCCTCAACTTATTAAATTATCAATGTACTCATGTTTGACAGTATTTGAAGCCTTTTTTTGACGCCATCTACCCTACAATGTTGATATATCCGTTTCCTTGACAATGTAAGATGTAAGTTATCTTCTCTGAAAGGTGAAGTTAGTGCAGTTATCTATTTGTCAGTTTGGCACAATGGTTTAACTGAAATCTTGACAGAGAGCTGATGAAGCTTCAATAGAAGTTTATTCGGAAAATAATAGTTTAAATCTTAAAATAGTCTTAAAAATATAAATGATCTACGATGACTGAGTAATCAAGAAATTGTGCGCTGGAAGCTACGACATCCGTAAGAAATATTGTGAAAAAAAAATGTAAAATTGTTCGATCTGTTAACCAGCTGACGAACGTCAACCCTCAGAAGTCGAAA
Source organism: Zygogramma bicolorata (assembly GCA_032362365.1). Taxonomy (NCBI): domain Eukaryota; kingdom Metazoa; phylum Arthropoda; class Insecta; order Coleoptera; family Chrysomelidae; genus Zygogramma; species Zygogramma bicolorata. The sequence continues at coordinate 192,819 of JAVJAQ010005053.1, forward strand.
CTTTTTCGAGCAATGGATTAACGAGGCCTTACTTTTTAACGTGCGATTACCCAGCACATGAAAACACATGACTTGGAAAATAATCTTTGCTGCTTGTTTCGTCTAAGTAACCCAGATCCAAAATCCATAGTCGCTGATGATTCTTTCCTATTATGGGGATATCAATATCAAAGTGGCGCTGCGATATTTGTAAGTATGATTAAAATTATTACTAATGTTTATCAAGCACAATTCATGGAAAATGTTCACATAAAAAGTAAAAAACACTTAAAGCCGTAATAGCCGCTCGCAAAATTTTACGGTTTGGAATTTTAAAACAAAGTCAAAGTCCCAACCTTATCGGTTTGACGCTGTTCATTTATATCTGAATGTTATTTACCGGTGTATGCTGTACATAATGTAATCTAGTCGTTTTATGTGTTACTATTTATTCACAACCATGATTTGTCAATAAGAATTTTTTTCTGGTCAATAGAATATATTTTGAATTGAATTAATTAGCAATAGTTTTTGAAGGTTCGTTGGAGTTAGTTGTCTTGAATGTGGCGCTGCGATCTCAATTTGAAATCGCACTAGCATTGTTTGTCCAACAGCTCAAGGTGAATTCATGCTAGCCAACTCAACTTGTATTTAACTTAACTCATCTTGGAAAGTCATATTAAAAAAAGGGCATTCATGCTACAACTCATATATGCGCTACTGATTTTGACAGCTGACAAATTTTTGGAGCGTTAGCGGAAAAAAGTTGTGAAGCTGCTTAATAAAATGCATGAAAGCTTCCTTTTGATTTCGACCATCGATAAAAACCAATGTGGCGGCTGTTAGCACACATTGGATTTTCTCATAAGCAACAATGTTCATAAAACTGTTTCGTTTCGTTATTTCATGCACGTATTTAAATGTTTCAAATAATTGTGGATTAGTCATCCATGTTTAAGGTGGTTTTTGACCCAGTACTTTTTTTCATCTTATAAGTTTCTGCAATAGATTTCAATAGAGTTTAACTATATGGATAATGGAAGTCCGAACCAGTACCACTCTGTCAGTCACGTTTCTTATCACATTCAAATGGTATTCGAAAACATTATCGCATGCACATAACTCCATTCAAATTTCGCATATCATCTTTTTTAATTAGTTTTACTTTAGAACTTTCCATTCAATGTCGCGTTTACTGTTAAGCTAATCAGTTTTGAGATAGGCACGTGTTGCACTTTCGATTGCTCGACTGGAGGCACAGCTGAAAGTACCTAGTAAATCAACTGACCGTAGAGTACAGATCCTTGGTGGACTATTTGACAGCTTCTTTTTGATATTCACATGTTGCTTCAGGCGGAAGATGATTCCAACAGAAAACCACCTTTAGCGGAAGATGAGGCTGCGTCCACGGAAAAAATTGAAGAACCGACGGAACTCAGGCAGAGACCAACGACGCGTAACCATGACGACCAAGAAGTCGAAAGCTTGAACATTCCCGCCAACGTTACGGACTCTCTTCTGGAGGCTTCGATACAGAGGAGTAATAAGTTAGTATCAAATTTTGTAAAATATCAGTAGGTACGATAAATGAGCAGGTAAGTCAACTAAAACCTCGAAGACTGGATCCCCACGCATCAAATTTTGCATTATTTCTGAGGAATTCTGTCAAAGTTGCGGTGATTACAATAGAAAATTCTCGCAAATCGTATCTCTTCTCTGGGTTAGTCGTATATATATATATATATATATATATATATATATATATATATATATATATATATATATATATATATATATATATATATGTATATATATATATATACACACACACACCGTGTGACACAGACCTCATAGTACACCCCCGTTTTCTCCTTTGTTTTTCTAGCTATATTTTTGAAATTCGCAACATTGAATATGCTCACTGAACAGCATTTCTCGACATATCTGAAAGACAAAAAACAACTTCCAATTTTTCCGGAAATGACATCAACTTTCGATTCTTGAATGGGATACCCTGTATATTGTTACATGATCGACTAGGGATGATCATGAGGAATCCAACGATACCAGGTTTGATGATGTTATCTCCAATGACTGCGGAGATATCGCCATTTATATTATCCATAAGCTCAACGAGTAGGAGAGAGAAACTTTTTCCGGCGGTTCAATCCAATTCTTCTCCGACACAACGTTGAAGAATTTACCGAAAATAAATACATTTATGATGACAGCATATTTTGCATCAAATCTCGATTTAACGTACCCAGAGATCAAGGGAGTGAAAGCTGCGTTGTAATCATTATTTGACTCCATAACATGGATTTCACAGATAATCCTGGGTATGCTTGAAGACTGGCTTTAAATCAATTATTCTAAATGAACAATTTGTTCAGGCCAGCCTCAACTCACCTACACTGTAGGTTGACGGACTAAGACCCATCAGAAAACAACTACTCCCCTGGTTAATACCACGAAGGGCATTGGATTACATCCAACTTCTGTGAATAATCCTGCGCTAACACCTGTTGGATGTGATCCAATGCCCTTCGTGGTCTTAGTCAGGAGAGTAGTTGTTTTCTGATAGATGTTAGTCCGTCAACCTACAGTGTAGGTAAGTTGAGGATGGCCTGAACAAATTGTTCGTTTAGAATATTTGATAACATGGATTGGTTTTCATAAATGCTCAGGTTTGAACCGAATTTATTACTGCTGAATAGCTAATACAAAACTTACTTTTAGCACTAAAAAAATCTTGTATGTAACATGAAGAAAATTTCATTTTGTATTACTCACGCTACTTTGAAATGAAACTTTTTTCAACTCGTTTCTTACATAGCTATTATTTCATTTCAGTTCCTTATTGTTTTCATTTCTTAGTTTACCATCGACACAACATTACACTTCCTGTCCATGCTTATATAAAGATTACTTCATTTTCCGCGCGAACCATAAACGATAGCATTTATTTCTATAGAGTGAAACTTTAAATGTAATGGAATTGTCGCATTCCTTCAAACATTCATATTGTATCAATCAAGATGATATATTCCTGGTGCGATCTCCGATTCGATATTGTTTCGCCAAAAACTCCAGACACGATCAATCATATCGAAGGAATTTACTACGATTTCCAGTAGATGGTGCAAGAATCGAATTCTGTGATCTTTTGACATTTGCATTCCAGTATATTCGAAGTTCTCCATAATTTTACTGTTCCTTTCAACCAGCTATTCGTCGTTTCCAGTTCAGTTCTCTACCGTAGTTTTCTTAGTTATTTGTCGTTTATCTGCCGTTGCTTGAGTATTGTTTTAAATAGTGTTTCATAATGGATATCAAACGCTGTTGTATTATTTGTGGACGAAGTAATCAATCATCTATATCAATTTCCTATGGTTAGTAAAAAACATTCAAAACACATGTACTTAAGTTCTTAAGTGCATCCTGCTCAGTTTTTACTTTGGTAGAAGTTATATGTGTTACTTGTTGATTGCTTTTCAGAATTTCCCAGTTTAAATTTAAAATCATAGAATAACAGTTCTTTCGGGAGAGTGTTTTCAAATGGTCTTCTTGTATATCGCCATAACACTACTTCTCACGTCGATACCGATATTACGAAGAATCTCATCAAATTATCTGAAAACTTTCAGCACCGAATAGTATGAATTTCTATGAATTTTGATATTAATTTCTCATATCGAGAATGTAAAGCAAATGCATCTATCTGTGATTTATGTGTCAGGATGCATATCTGTGTTTACGTCTAAATAGAAACAGACAAACATCAAACATATAGCGAATTCTTTGGTAAGAACTCGTGCAATTTTGACAGAACTCCTGTATCTTTATCCTTAATTATGTAGAATGTTGAAGAAAGAAAGTTACACACTGACTCTGCACGAGTTCTTCTAGAGAATTCCCTAATAGAAATTTCGTCAGACTTCATAAAGTCATGTGTCTAGAGTTGCCGCTTGACGCCATCTGTAAAAAAATTTCAAGAATGTGAGTTTCCCTGGATGTTATTATCAAGTGAGCCGTAGGTCTAACGTTTTTGACGAAAACATTAACAGTGTACTGATATAGAAGTCATTTCACCAAGAATTTATGCATCTCGGTATCAATAATAGATGCAATAGAACGCGAGATTATTCTGACGCTGATGGAAACAAACTTCACCTTGAATGACCTTTCTCGATGTTTACTTGGGAAGGACTTTCGTGGCGGTATCTCAACTGGGACAAGATGAATAAAAACCCTGGTGCGTTGACCGATATGCTTTTGTTTAGCCAATTCCTCTCGACCTGAGAAATCGAAGAGTATACTTACATTTTTTGACGGTAGGTGGTGATACAAATGCGATTTTTTAAGGGTACATTTTCATTGAGGCGGCAGCTTACGAGTTATTTTCGATACCGGCGGTCTCATTGGATAAACTCTTGCGGGATCTTTCGTTCACCAATAGAATTATCAGTATACAAAATACGTAAGGTCAAGTTTGTCTGATAAAAAGCTATTAATTTTTTTGAAATGTTTGACACTTCGATTTGAATTTGAATGCATTTGAAAGTTCCTTTAATATTCAAAATCTTGTACCTAGTTCTTGTTTCTTTTCACGTTGTTCTTGTTTATATTCTTTTTAAGTGTTTATCGTTGCTGTTCTTGTATTTGTTTGATATTATATTGATAGTTAGATTTATTATGAACCGATTTACAATGCTCAAAATAAAACGCTCGTGTAACGTGTAGGTATTACTTATCCCTCATATCATCGGCTTGTAATCACATTAAAATTGCATTTTTTTCAACACTATGAAGAAAAAAGTACTTACCTATTTTCGGTTCCTCAGAAAGTAGAAAGATAAGATATCAATACTTTCCAGTTTCACTCACAACTATTGTTTCGGAAGATTTAAAATCACTTCATAATCACTGAGTTTTTAATTTATTTTTCATCGAATTGAAAGTAAAAGGAATACCTAATAATCAGTCAAAATTTGATGACTACATAATTTCTAGCATTTCGCGGGAAAGCAAGAAATTGCATGCAAAACATGAGACCATGAAATAAACATAACCTATAATCTATCTATAAATAATCGAATGGCCGTCGAGCAGACGGATATCATGGCATCACAGATTAAATTAAAATCACGTAAGGTGCGCCTCTGCTGGCAAACTGTCGAAGGCATCTCTTCAGTTAAAATTGATCAAAACCGAGATAGCGAAAAGTCGAGAAAATTTGCTTACAATCTATTAGGTATCAGTCAACACACCAGGGTTTTTATTTATCTTGAACTGGGAGTTTTTGTAAAGGTGATTCAAGGTGACGTTTGTATTCATCATCGTCAAAATAATCTCGCGTTCTGTAGAAAACTGGTATTAAGATCGTCGCCTTCAGAACATAAACACCTACTCTTGGTACATGAATATTCTGTTATGTTGCACATTCCTACGGAAATTTTCATCTACCATGAATCAAACAACGAACCTTGTCTGGTATTTTCTGGTTTCTTCATTGTTTTTTCGTATTACAGAGACAGAATGTGGACGGCGGCCATTTGGATAATTCTAACCATAATCACGCTTCTGATTCTGAGGCGATGCTTCCTAATGTAAAATAGCTAGGATCCAAAATGTATATAAAATTGAAATAGTAAATTTTATATTGTGAACACGAGTCATATATTCATTGCAGGAATTGTTTTTTGACTTGCTGGGAGGTTTTATTTATTTTCACCATGATTTAGTGGAGGTTTTTCCTATGATTTGTTTAGTATTTTGTTTTCACTTTTAGAATGATCATTCTAGTTTTTGAATAGTGGGTTTTGATTCGTATCACGAGTCCCGTTTCAGTACAAATGACAAGCGTTGTGGAATTTGAACACTTGTGATGGTCAATGATGGCGTTTTATTTATTTTTTAGTCGGTTTTTGATTCGATGATTGTTTAAATGATTTTAGCGATCAGATTTAGTGTAATATATTTATGAAAAATTAAATTGTTTTTCTAACCCTGTAATTGTTGGATGACAGCCCGGTACCCAGTCAATATGTTCCTCCGACTTTTTTCAAAAAATTCAAAATGGAGCCAAAAAAACGAAATTCAACAATTTTAATTTTTGGTGAATATTTCAAAAACAACCACCGATATTCTCGATCTGAAAAGTGATTATTCTAGTTCCCCAAAATAGGAAACTTTCACGCAAATTAATTGACGACAAAAAAAAAAGTTGAAATTTGGGTTTTTTATCGGAATTTCAAAAAGGACGAGATCTTTATAAAAAATTACACTCAAGGCAATTCAGGAGAATTCTCGCTTTTGCATAAAACTGTGAAGTCCAGAATTTTATTTGAAGCAATTTTCGGTTATAATTGCACGAGTGCATACAAATTACCGATAATTTTGCAAGAAAGCGTGATATCTAAAAATTTCAAGAGTTTTTCATATTTTGGCGAAAGTGCCCGAGTCCGAATGACGAGGGCTCTTTTACAAAATATGAAAATAACCGAATGCAATTTGTATAAGATATCACGCTTGAATGGTCATTTTTATGCACGAATGTAATTCATTGGAATATTTAACGAATAAAGAAATTCTCAAGGAAATGTTATTTTTCGTTCATTTATACTTTCCTCTATAGATTGTATGGAGCACTCACCAAAACGCGAAATATTTTTCTATTTTTGAAGTCTGACATTTATTTGTGTTGTTTACTGACGTCTAGCGATACGGTTTCAAATGTGTTGTTATGGTGACATTTTCCACATATCGTGTGCTGTAAAAAACAAGCTAAAGTGCATCCGAGTTTGTGATTCAAGAATTATATGCTGTAAGTCCCAAAATTCAGAAGCTAACAAGACTGATTTGAAAGCAGAGAATGAATTCCTTAAAAGATTACTTCTGGAAAAAGATGAAAAATACAATATTCTACTGGAAAATAATATGCTCCTGAAAAGAAATACTGTGTTACTTGAAGAAAAACTGAGTGGATATGCAGATATAAATGAATCGACTAATAAAAACAACATAAATACTAACAAAAAACCTTTCAACCAAGTTCTCAAAGAACCACAAAAAAAATCAAAACAAACGACTGATTCTACGGCTGGCACAGCGTTGCCAGACTGCTCAAAAAAAATGGGAAAACCAGATGACACCAATACTACTGGGTTGCCTGGTCCTTCAAAAGAAAAGAAGAAAATAGGTCAAATGAAACTTTTTGAAGAAATGAAAGATACACAACTTAACAAGATGAATGAGTTGATTTATATCGAGAAACAAACAGAAAAAGAAGATGATCTTGGCTTTACAAATGTCACATATAAAAAAAAGAAACTAGTGCCAAAAAATGTTGGGGAAAATGACACCCAGACTGATTTTGGAGTAAAGAGTAAAGCATGGCTTTATCTATATAGGGTGAATCGCCATATTACACCGGAGAGAATACTTAAATACATCAAAGATCAAGAAATATTCAAGAATGCAGATGTGATAATCAAGGAGCTTCCAACTGAAAACAACCAAAATAAGTGTTTCATGTTTGGAATTGACTATGAATTCAAGGATGAAATATACAAACCCTCCACATGGCCAAGATCAATGGCATATAGAAGATTCAACTTCCAAATGTACCACAAGTATCAAAGGAATAGTAAGGATTTTTAGATAGTTCTACACCTATACATCAAAACGACAACTCCAGCAAAACAAATCGCATGCAATCAGAAACACAGAAAAAACAACTTATTGAAAAAGGGGTGAATTCTGAACAATCATTAGTCGTTATGCACCTTAATGTACAGGGCATGGCAGCCAGGAAGATACCCCAACTAGAAGTTTTATTGGAACAATATAAACCGAACATTTTGTGTCTTTCAGAGCACTGGCTCACATCTAGTGAAGTGAAAATGTTGAATATTCAAAATTATAAATTGATAAATAGTTTCTGTAGGGAGCTAAATAAGCATGGTGGTGTTTGTATTCTATCGGAAAATAATTTATCTTTCAAACCTTTTAATTTCACTAGTAGTATCGAAAAAACTTTTGAGGTAACAATAGGTACTTTTGATCTCAATGTTTCAAAAAGTAAATTATACGTCATTACTGTATATAGAACTCCAAACAGCGATTTAGACATCTTTCTAGATGAGATGTATGATCTTATATGCAATATATACAATAAAAACCATTATTATATTATTTGCGGTGATGTTAATGTCGACTCGCTAACAGATAATAACGAAATAAACAAAATGAGAGATATTTTCAATGCTTTTGGCATGGAAAACCAAATTACTTCTCCCACACGCCTTAATAGAAGCATCGATGCTGTGTATGCAAATATTTCTACCTCAAGGGTTTTTATCGAAAACACTCAGCTATCAGATCATAAATTCCAAATCTGTGAATTCGTTATAACTGCATTTCAGAGTAATAAAGTTGATTTTATTTTCAAGCGAAACTTCTCTGATGACAACTTGATGGCTTTCAGAGACTTGTTGATAAATGAACAATGGGAAGAAGTATACAAACATGCTGATGTGAATGAATGCTTCAATGCATTCTACTCAATTTATCAATTCCATTATCATAATGCGTTTCCACTGAAAAGACTAAAGGATCGGAATGGAGGTAATAAGGATAAACCATGGATATCTAAAGAAATTAAACATCTACATCAAATGGTATGTGATATGTGTAAAATAGCCAAGTCCACTGGCAATGAAATTATCATTCAAAGATATAATCAGCTCAAGTACAGGTATAACCAAGTAATAAAACAAGCTAAATCAGGGTACAACAACAAAAGAATTACCAGTGCAAAAAATATAAGTAAGGAGAGTTGGAAAATTATAAACGAGAGTAGATGTAAAATAAAAAATGATGAGGCCTTAGAACTGGTTATTGATAACAATATAATCTCAGATAAAAAAACCATTGGAAATCTTTTCAATAATTTTTTCATGGACATCAAAATGACTGAACCCAACAAAAATAACCTTAAATTATCACCATTCTCATATGACAGTTTATTTCTGTATCCAACTTCGCATCTCGAAGTTCAAGATATTATTGAAAGAACTACTCAAACTTCAGCTCCAGGAATAGACGATATTCATGGAAAAACTCTGAAAGTTGTTAGCGACATTATTTGTCACCCTTTATCATTCATAATAAACAAATCTTTTTGTGACGGAACATACCCAGATTCGCTTAAAATATCGAAATCTATACCCATATATAAAAACAAGGGATCTAAAAATGATATGAATAACTATAGGAATGTATGTGTGCAATCACAATTTGCTAAAGTAATTGACTATGGCTACTATTTGAGATTGAGTAAATTTGTTGAGTATCATAAACTTATTCCACACTGTCAACATGGTTTCAGACAACAAAGATCAACATCATCAGCAATTCATGAATTATGTGATAACATCTATAATAATCTCAATAATAAAAAATATCCAATTGGATTATTCTTTGATTTAACCAGGGCCTTCGATACAGTTGACCATGCTCTGCTGCTTGAGAAACTGAATCGAATGGGAATACGAGGAGTGGCTAATGAATGGGTAGCCTCCTATTTAAAACAAAGGTCACAAATAGTGGTTATAGACTCAATTAAATCTCAACCTGCCCCTGTTTCAATAGGAGTCCCACAGGGTTCAACCTTAGCTCCACTTTTCTTTATAATATTTATGAGCGATATAGGATATTCATGTGTATCTTCCCAAAAAACAATAATCTATGCAGATGACACATATCAAATAATAGCAGAAAATGAACTATCTCTTTCTGTTCAGACTGCAAATACATCGGCTGATGAATTTTCACAATGGTGTACAAATAATGGTCTACTAGTCAATGGTAATAAAACCTTTTTCATGAATTATCAACAAAAAAACTTATCCTTAGACCACTGTCCCCTAATAAAAATAAATAATAGATCTATAGAGCAGGTAGGCCAATATAAATATCTGGGTTTGATAATCGACCAAAAATTAACCTGGGAAAAACACACTGACTATTTGACTTCCAAATTAAGTAGTGTTTGCTTTGTACTCAGGCAACTACGTGGAACAGTATCTCATCAAGTGCTCAAGTTGGCCTATTTTGGACTTGTATAGTCTAATTTATCCTATGGATTAACCTTTTGGAGAAATTCGGCACACTCTATAAAAGTATTCAAAATGCAAAAAAGAATAATTAGATGTATTGCTGGCTCACACCACAGAGAATCGTGTAAAGACACTTTTAAAAATTTGGGAATATTGACACTACCATCACTCTATATATTATTATTAGTTTTGAATGTAAAAAAAAATTTATCCCTCTTCACAAAACAAAATATGATACACGCATACAACACCCGTCGGTGTAATGAACTGAGGCTACCCTGTTCACGGTTGAACATCGGGCAGGACTCTGCAAGCTATCAAGGTGTCATCTGTTATAACAAAGCAACAAAAATATTGGGAAATGTAGACAATTTTAATAGATTCAGGACACTTTTTTCAAACTATCTTTTATCAAATGCATTTTATTCTGTCGAGGAATTTATAAACGTTTAACATTCAAATTGTCATCTTTAGATCTTATTTTTTAACATTGAACCTATTGGAATTTCATTTTATTTTTACAAGTTTATTATTTTATCATAAACTATATAAGGGATTTATACAACATATTTAACATTGTCAGCTTTTAGATTTTATCTCTACAATTTTATTATTTTATATTCAAATCAACTATATTCTACTGTTTTTGACTAGTCTGATAAAATGTTATATATTATGTGTGTAATATTTTTAATGGCGAATAAATTCTATTCTATTCTATTCTGATACAATGCAATTACCGCTGTAAGTTTTCGATAATTGCATTGCTCTTATGGGACATTTTATATATGAGGGAAATATTCACTTATAATTATTTACAGAATTTTTTTCAAGTTGCAACTTTTCTGAAAAAATTGCTATTAGAAATAGAGTTTTAAAGAAAAGTATAGATTTTATAGGGTGGTGGTAGAGAAGATGAAAGATTTCATTTTTGAAGATTCAAATATATAATTTCTCAAAGTCAAATTCTAACTTATTTATGATTTGTAGAGGAAATATTGCTTCTAATCAAAATTAAATCACGATTTTTGGAATGTCAACCATTTGGGTAGTGTTTCTTATGAAAGCACCCAATATTTTGATTAATATCGGGCTTTCCTTAGATCCAGGTCTAATAGAAGAGAGTACCTTGAAAAATTATTTGAATTCGGAGAGTCTTCATTTCTAGACATAGTTCAGAATTGATTATTAACTCAAAACAAATAGGAAAAATCTTTCATTTATTTCAACAAATAACTTAGAAAGTACAAAAGGAGATCAATAAATACCACGTTTTGTTTCAAATTGACTAGAAAATATACGTTTTTGCTTTAAAACACCAACAAGAACCTTCAGAAAAATCATTCAATATCCACTATGCTAATAACATTATCACCATTTGAGGGCTTTGGCGCCCAAGGCACGCCATTGCTTTTGCCGTTGAGAGGGGGCGGTTTGTTTTTGTCCAGATTATTCAGTAATATACTGTCCCCACTGGCCCCAACTAGGTCTGCCGCTTGATCAGGCACCTTATTGCTTATAATGAAAAGCGAGTTGTCGGCGGACTTCAACCTTCGAACCGCAGTTGAAAAGTCTTTATGCCTCTCCTTGGCAGAGTGGGGCAACCTCTCCCCGAAGAGGCTCAGCGGTGCAGTTTTGTTAGAGCGAGATTTCAGAGACTGCTTTCGATTGCCAGTATTCAGCTGCAGCTGATGCTTCACGATTTCCACAGCAGACTTGGGTCTGTCTGTCAAGGCACTTTCGTTGGTAACGTAAATGGGGGGGAAAGACAGGGAACTGTCACTACTCTCACTGCTGGCTTCCAATTCGTCGAACACAACCACAAAGTCGGTGTTTTTCTCCTCCTTTTTCACTTCACCGTTCATTTTTTTAACATAGTCTGAGTATGTTTCTATTGCATCTTCGCTTTTTCTGCTCTCTTCCATCTCGTGAAGAGCCTTGATCCGCTGAATCTTTTTCAGTAGCTCTTCTCTCTCGATCCTCTCTTGCTCCATAACGTCAGCTTCCACTCTCTGATTCAAAGAAACATACCTCTTGTCAATGTTGTTCAGCAACCACTCGTAGCCCTTCTGTATGCCTGGATCCAGTTTGTGGGTGTTGTTTTCATTGGCAGAACAGCTTTGCACCAGCGTAGGACATTTCTGGATATTGACCATCTGTTCGATGTTTAAATATTCGATTATATCAATCTCGTCTAGGGCGTTTTCGTGGTCTTGTTTGTTGGCCAACACTAGTAAGGGCTTGCCAGCTATCTTGTCGTTGTACAAAATCTCCTCCAGTACCATTTTTACCTCGCTGAAGCGTGAAAAGTCGCTGGAGTCAACTACAAAAATCAACCCATGGGCCTAGGAAAAAAAATGAATCATTTTACTAGTTAATAAAACGTTTGTGAACTTACGTCAACGAAATATTTGTGCCAGATGCCTCTTATGTTGGGTCCACCGCCCAGATCAAAAACTCTAACGTCATAGTTAGCGTATTTCAAGTTTATAACGGAAAAGCCTACTGTGGGTACTGGTGAGCTAAGAGGATCACCAGCAAGTCCGTTTGCTGCCCTAGTTTTTCCTGCGTTGTCTAACCCCAACAGTAGAAGAACGATTTTCCTGTAAGATATCATTTATCGAGCGCGCTGAGCACATACATTTGAAAAAATGGTAAATTACCTTTTCACTTTCCGTTTTCGGCAGCAATTATTTCCCATATCAGCTCGGAAAATGAATTTTTCCTTATCAAATTCATTTGACTCGTTTAAATGACGGAAATAGTTCGATCACAACAAAAAGGTTCGTTCGTTGTTCTGCTCCGGAAACAGATCGAAATATACTCTGGACATTATTGATGTTATTGCCTTAGATAATGCTAGTCTTGGTTACGCTAACGAACGCACCTAAAAACGGTAGAACTTATACAGATATACAGAGGCAGAACAAAATGAAAATGAACCGTTTCTTTTGACACGGACTGTGACTGATTTCTCTATAATAGGAACAGGTCTGAATAGGTTTTTTATGAATAGACGCTTATTTTTAAGCATCATAATCTATCTATCAATAAATTTAATAAATCATTGTTGAATAAATGTCGGAAACGCCCTCTTGTAATTAGGTTCTGAAGCTTTTGTTGACATTTTTCTATTGGTCCAGGGCTCTTCTATAATGAAACAAAACGATGGATACTAGTTCAACTATCGCATAATAGATGGCAACAAAGTTTAATCTAAAATCCGTTCAATACACAAAACCATTGTTTAAGGATTTATGGCAAAACTAAACTACTAAAGGATAAGTTTTCAAAACTTCATTTTTATCAATCAAGCAAACTGAAATGGTCGAAAAGGAACGTAGAGTATCACAACTGGCCCATACTTTCAATTTCATAGATGTCTCCCAATATTATTTAAAATAAATGAAGAACTTGGCATGACTGGCAAAAGTCCCTTGATTGTAAGGGAATAAATAGACTCTCTTCAATACCTTGTATTGTGTTTTCTCTGATTGGTGAAATTCATATCCTACCTTGTGTCGATATGGAATCATATACGTCCGGTTGCACGAAAAACAACTTCTTCTCACTTCTTACATTCGTTTTTTTTAAAGGGCCACTAGGGTATAAGCATTGTTCAAAGATACATATAGACAATGGGCCAGCTTATTGAGAAAAATCTAACCGAAACATAATTTGAATGCATTGTCTGTATTTCAAATCACTTCGTATTTGAATTGAACGTATAAAACTGATCCTAGGTAAGTTCCTACCCATAGTTCGTTGTGAAAACAAAGAAAATCATTGTCTGATAGGTTTATCTCTGCTCGCAAAGGTAGCATTATTGCGACATGTTTTTTTCCTCTCGTTCCATTCTTCCATGCGAAAGTTATTGCACTTCAGATTTAATGCAATTGGGGTAGTTACTTTTTTTTCACAACATAACCGCCATTTTGATGTCGCATTAGGCTCAATTCACTCAATTCACCCCCTTCCACATCATTATACAAGTTTGTTTTTCTAACCTATATTCGACAGGAATTTTAGTTGAATTTTTTCTTCGAAAAGGAATATAATTATGCTGAAAAAAGTGTAGAGGAAAGTGGGGTAAGGTAAGGTGTAAATTACAATCTTTTGTCAAAACTGGAAGGAGTACACTAGTAGCACAAGTATAGCTAACGTTAAAACGTTAGCTTACTTGTGCTAGTAGGAAACTTTACAATTTTATGGTTGGCAACAGTGGCAACACTGAAAATGACGTTTAATTTTAATTGATATTGATAATGAAATGTAAAATCTGTTAAAACTCAAAAAAGAAGGTTGAATCCAACCTGGACAAAAAATTAGCTTTTAAGTGGAAATACCTCGATCAAAATTGGAGAGCATACCTGGGGAAATTCATTAAACATTGAGCGATGTCGCTGTCAAATCCATTCAGCGCCCTTCTGGGAAAAAAGGAATGCAAACCCAGGACAACCCTCACAGAAACATTGGAGCAAATATTCGAATTCACGTTGAATCCAGAAAAAGTTAGCCTTCTCTACCTGGAGGAAGTGCATAGACTCCATGAAACAACGGAACTGGATTTGAGTTTGCTGCAATATTCTCTTTTCGAAAGGTTGTTCATGTGCAATGAAGACTCAGAGCTGAATAGGGACAAAAAGAATACCCATGCGAGGCAGACTAGAGTGATAACCTATCTGTACACTTGTAATGAAAGGCTTAATGCTGCCTCAGGACAGTTGGAGCCTGAGGAAGAAAATAATATTAGGGATAAGATAATGCAGAATGTGGCTACAGCTATGATACAACCAGACCTCTATTCGGGTCAAGATATAGCAGGTGAAATCCTAGACATTGTAGAACGTGAGCTGCCAAATGCATTCGCCTTCTTTGTGGCAGCTAGCAAGAGGGCAATCCAAGAGGACGGCAGTGAGTAAATGTACTAATTGCACATGAATATTTATGCCTAAATTCATTGTAATTACTTGCAGCTGATTCAAATATGTTAGCATTTATGGGTGAGATCAACACAAGATTATTGACAGACATAATGAAAAGTGATTTGGTAACCCTTCGCGTGTCTATCTTCAATTTTCTGGAGATGATTTTCACGGATGAAGTGTTGGGGAAGCTTTTTGTTGATGCTAGCCTTTTTAAGCCTAATGGCGGCTCTCTGTTTGCTAAATCAGTGATAGGAGGGCTCTTGAACTTGTCAGTGCTGCCAAAAAGTCCTACAGAAAAAAGTGACCATTTCTCTAATCCTTTGGACCTGGTAAGTGGGTATTCAATGTAAAACAACTCTCCTTAAGTTATTCAAAAATATAATTTTATGTAAACTTCTGTTATGTTAAATCATGTCAAATCATGATTCATTACTTGATTGATATTTTTCATTCAAAACCATTCAAGCTTCTCATGATATATAAATAATTTATATTTTACACTGAATGTTATAAGATCTAGGTATCTATACTATGATGCTATGTATTATAAGTGATTTTCTATGAATTGGACATGCTAGTATTGGTAAACATGATTTCAATATGGGAAGTGAATATGGTGCAAAGTTTTTATTTAATATGGCCTTTACTTAACCTACAAAAGAAAAGCTTTGAGATATTTGTGCAAATGCCACTCCTACAGTGGATTATTTTTAAAAAGATGAGGTACTATATACCAAACTCATCATATAGCTCTCTATAATATCCTTCCATTCTTCTTCTGAGCTGAAAAGTTTGATCTTATTGATATTTCAGTGGTTGGTGAAGTGGGTGAATTTAAAACTCGAAACGACCCCCCCAGAAAAATTTATGTTTTTAAAACTTTTTCTGGGGGGGTCGTTTCCCCACACACCCGTCTGGGTACTTCTCTGACGAAGGGACAGATTATCTTCACAAAATCCCTACTTGATTATTTTTTTCTTTTTTTTATTTCTTTAACGTCGGCCTATTTCCGCTACCAAGACCAATCACCGACGCCGGTGAGCACACTTCCCCCAACCGGAAATTTTGCCGATCCTTCTGGTATTCCAACCAGAAGTAGGGATCTTTAACGAGCCCAACATCCATGGATTCGGGACCGCCGGCTTTACGTCCACCCCGAAGGACGGCATATCCTTGATATATTGCCTGCGAGCTATGATATGCTATTTTGATGCAGCTTTACGGGCTTTCGACACGGTTTTTTCCTGCATGGTCACCCATCCAAGTACTAACCGCGCTCGCCTACTTGATTATGATCCCAGATCCCATAAACAATGGCTGCGTCTGAGAGCTTACAGTGCTCAAAGCCGCTTCACAAAATTTGGCATTTCACCGTAAAAAACTGTCAAATTTTGTGCAACGACTTTAATTAAGCTGTTAGACGCAGCCAATTGCTGCGTCTACGAGCTTGAAGCGGGCGAAGCCGCTGAACAAAATTTGACATTTCAATATGAAAAACTCAAATTTCATGTAGCGGCTTCAAGCGTTAACCTGGTAGACGCAGGAAGTACCATTGGCTGCGTCTAACAGCTCACAGCGCTTAAAGCCGCTTCACAAAATTTGACATTTCACTATGGAAAACTGGCTTTAAGCCATAGAGAAATTAAAATGAAGAGAGTGTCAAAACAATGGTGACGTCAGGGGCTGTAAACACTAGCGACACACTACGCGGGTGGGTGAACTAATAGTGAGCGGTAAATTTGAAACCAGAGTCGTATGCTTTAATTATATTATCACTAGCTTGCAGCAAAAATTCGCACAATATATTGATATAGACTTGAAAAATCTGCAAATTGTTGATATTTTCAAGTTTATAAATAATATATTGTGGAATTTTTGCTTCTGTTAATATTATTTTTCATTATTAATAGATAATGCCTCCAAATTTCTCTCTGGAAGAGTCCTCAATAATTAAATTACTAATATGGTTGAAATTTATGGAAGTAATACACTTCTCAATCATATTGTATGAGTTTTTGAGTATTTTCTGAACTTGAGGATTATGGTTGGGAGTATTCAAACAGGATAATAACTGGTACTTCTCAAAATATTTTTATTTTAATCATTCCTGGGTAACAAACATTTATATACATATATTTATATACATATACAAAAATTAGAAAATGGAGTTAAAATTTAAGTAATTTTATAACTATCAACTATGTTTTATTACAATTATTGCTTTTTCTTTGGAGCCGCAAGCGTACGTACTACCTTGTTTCAACAAATTTTGTTTTGGTTAATTATCATTTGAATATTTTCTTATAATGAATGGAACACAAATATTGATTTAATTTCAAAAATATATTATTAATGTGCATTTTGCAAGTAAACCAGTCTATGTTTAGGTGTTTGACAATTGTACATTTCAACTTTGGTATAATGTTTTCAACATGGCAATAAACTGGCAGAGCTGAGAATATAATATCTCAAACTTGTGCTAAAAGAAGGCTTAGATTTCCATTTGCATAATTCAACCTTTGCTTAGCATCATGCTCTTTCAACACAGTAAATGTGTGGCATGGTTCCCAGTGAGCCACTGTTAAATTCCCTATACACAACTCACACTCAAGTAATTTTGATGCGATTAATTTTCGAATAAGATAACCTGCAACATATGTATCAAATTCATTTTCTTTTAAAATTGGCGTACACAAATTAATGTTCTGTAACTCTTCAATAGTTGGAACTGTATTATTCACATCATTGGTAGACTCTAGAAAAGACGCCATGTTATCTAAAATTCTGCTTTCATCACTCTCACAGTTAGAATTGATATTTTTAGATTCTATCAGACTATTTAATATGGAAGTTCAAAGTCCAGATATAAATTGAAAGCAATTTGGATTGGTATTGGCTGCTTAGTATTGCTTAATGGAAGCATAAAGATTTTCTAATGGATCTGTACTGAGTGATCGGGTTCTTAAAAATTTCAAACATCTTCTGAGAGCTTTGGAATTGTATTTTGGTGTATGGCTATTTAAACTGTCAAACGAGTGTCAATGTCTTCAACAAATTCAGCAGTGCAAATAGCTTCCGCAGGAAGCTGTTCTTGAGCACTTCCAATCATGCTTTCTATTGTTGCAGCAACTGTGTGACTCATCAGTTTAGCTGCTCGAGACACTTTCATTTTATTCAGAAGTTCCCTCAAATGCATCACAACAAATAACATTTGAAATAATATTAATTTTTGATTTTGACTTCCAGGCAGATGGTAATGCGTACTTACATAGTCTATTTTTCAAGCTACTTGTAAATGCATCATTATTTTTTTTTTTTTTTAATAATAATAAACGGGAAAACCCCATTACGGTTTACAAATACAATATACAATCGATACAAATAAAAAGTATACATTGCTCCTAATAGTACGAAAAAGGTTAGAGGGTATACAGAGGGAAAAGATTTGGGCAACTAGTAAACATTATTGATCAAGGAATTTTTAAATTGTACTAGGCTACTACCAAAGACATCAATTTTGTGCTTATTTATAGTGTCTAATGTTCTATCAAGAGGAGTATTTTTACCATAGTTAGTATTGTGAAAATTTACCAGAAATGTGTTAGGATTTCTCAGTTGTTTATTTGGTACATTCAATTTAACTAGTTCTAGAAGCTCATTGCACACAATCAATCCATTTATTAACTTAAAAATAAAACACAAATCAGAATTAGTTCTTCTTTTCTCTAGTTTAGATAGGTTTACATTTATTAAAATGATCTTCACATAAATGCATCTCTTTAGTAGTATGAGACAAGTTTAATATTTCACACCACTTTTTTCGTTGTTCACAATCCAAAGGGAACTTGAAAAATTTCTTATTTTTGAACTATTCGTCTCTAATTGGCCAGTAAAATATATTTGGACACACTGAACACTTATATTTGTGATTGCCTGGTAAAGACATCCTTGGTGACCTACAAATAATTTTAGTTAAAACTTTGTTTCATAACTAATTGAGTATACCATTACCTCTTTTTCAATTTAAGAACAAAAACTTTTCTCGTGAATCTGCGTCCAAGTATATTAAATCTATGACAAGCTTGAATATGAATATTATTATTAAAACTGAGTACTACACAACATTAACAAATAATGCCATAGACTGATTATTTAAATATTTTATGAGATGAATGATGATTGCCATTTGTCAAGTATTCCTCTTCTTCTTTCTTTTCATGGCGTCATTTCTTTCTAGTATATGAATAGAAAAAGAGATAGGTATAAAATAGTATTCTTCCAGTGTAGCTAACTTCTGTCGAATTTCTCTCTCTAACATTAAATTATCTCTCTCTGCGCGGGTGGGTGACGCAGAAACACTATTCCCGTTATTTCCTATCTAACTGACAGTCTACCCATTGTATTTGTCTTTGCTTTAAGCACTGTAAGCTGTTAGACAGCCATTATCCAAATGTGTAATACTACAGGAATATAATTGGATGATGGAGCTCATTAATAGATGGCGCTGCCAAGGTGAGATCCAAAAAGCAGTTCCGAATTTGACAAAATTGAATCACATTCATGTTATAGAAGTGGATTTATGCACCAGTAATTTTTCCTTCAACTTTGTAATTTTTGCTGTGAAGATATATATTGGTATTTATACAGTACCTTCTATAGAAACCACGCATGCGCATCAATCATATTTTAATGTGATTGGATAAAAGGAGGATGCTTTGTGTAAAGTACTCAAATTAAGACGATAATTAGACTCGTTATGAATATAATGAACAAGAGTATGATAATTACAAAATCTGCATTCGACAGTTAATACGATTTCTCATATAACAGGTGGTAAGAAATAAAATTATAAGAAAAGAGTGTGGATACACCACGCTTTGAGTCTGATTCATATGTGGGACTTAGTATTCTAGTTCTATTATCTTTTGTTTTGTATTTTCGCTCATGCCCAAAAGCCAATTACACTTGCACTACAAACAATTCCTTTTCTGAAGTAAAAAAATAAAATGCTCTCGTATAAAATGGTCCATTGCGCACTTGTTAGGTATCAGTACGATTTACATTCACAGACAGGCAACCGAGCCACCGAAGAATCGCTATGGATATACCTGGACAGGCACAACCAACGCCTCTCGAAAGTCTTCGAAGCCGGTCTGAGATGCAGCCCAGCGGTCAAGGACAAACTCTTGTCGTGGTTGGCGGATTGCCTGAGTAGCAACGCTGCTCGAGGAAAAATCTCCGAAATCGTCGACTTTTTCACGAACACGATCTCTAACCTAACAGCCTCCGACGGATTCATGATGAACCTCACCAACGTGCTGCTGAGGCTGAGCAAGCCTTTCTGCAACGGCTCGAAAGTGTTGAAGGTCGATCCTACCTACTGCGCCGTACCCGTAAGTAACCAAATTTATCTTTCTGTATCATTGTCCAAATATTTGAATCAGTTGTGCGTCTATTGTATTCTAATTATATAATTATCATTAGTTGTTTTAACCAGTCTACTCATATCGATAGATATGATGAACATTGTTTTTTCTTGTTCTTTCTCTGAATTGCGGCACAACAACACAGAATAATTAAACTACTATACAGAAGCGAATCCAATGACATATTCGGTAGAAGCCACGCCTTCCCAAAGTGCACCAATGAGAGCATACTAAAATATTCTATTGCTTTTGCTTCAGTGAGTTAGATGAAGACAGCTTATTAATTTGACGCATGTCACTTGAGTTTTTTCAGTGTAGTTTTCTATTGTTGGTATATATTGTCGTATTTCTCAGTGTCGACATTGTTTATAGACATCTAGTTGGTAAATGCCTGGGTAAAAAGGATTTGAAGCGTTTTTGTTACGCCGTCTATAGTATAATGTCGATATTTCTGTTTACTTCTTGACAATGCACGACAAAGTTTCTCACTCTGGAGGAAAAAAAGTGTTTCTGTCTGTCAGTTTGACTGAGATGTTGAAAGTAAAAAAATGAAGCTTCAGAATGGAGTTGACGAAGTTTATGAAGAAATGAGATTTGAGGCATTAATCTTCAAAACATGAATGATCTACACGACATGCCATCTTTTGGCATTAGGCATAAGATATCAAAAAAAAAGGTGCGATTCAGGCTATGAAAAACGAAAGTAGAGGCACATGCCCTCATTCAATCCTGATGATTTATGTTTTTAAGTTGATGAGTTATTCATAACAAGTTGGCTTGCTTGAATCCGCCTTGAGTCATTTTAGGGTACGTGACGCCATATTTTCCGAAGAAAATGCTTCTTGCAAATGTGTTAGGTTTTTTGTTTATACAAGTATGCCGTTGCCAATATAAACTTATGAATGAATCTACGAATAAAAGTTTACCGACAATAGAACGATAAACTACTACACTTCCTCGATTTTTTTCAGCCTGATAAGCATCTCGAGAAGGAGGTGAAAATGACTGACATGTCGGATCAGACGTGTTTGCTGCCGACGGAAGATTCTGAAGAAAAACGGCCGACTGCACACAAGTATAAATTCATCTCGGACTGCTTTTATATGACCCACCGGGCCATTGATTTGGGGTTCCGAGTCGTTGTTGAGAAACTGTACAGAATGCAAAAGGTAGGTACCATTATAGTAGTTATTTGGATTTCAAAAACAGCGATACACCCTCTAGTTGAATGCTTCAATCAATATTATCAACTAAAACATTTACCAAGCACAATTTATGACTGACATCAACATCAAAAGTGAAAAAAAAAACACGAAAAACAATAATAATTAAAAAATGTCAAAATCCTAACCATGATTGAGTATAGTTGTCAAAATGGTTGACGTTTTCGCCAAAGTGGCGCTCTGGTCTTTTTTTGGATCCCCAATAGATACAAGTCTCCTGAATATATTAGACTCAATTGAACGGCTGCTTGGCTGTTCACTTATTTCGTATCAAAGAATGACTTACAGGTCAAGAAAATTGAAAGAACTATATCCGCTTGTTCACGGTTGGGAAATATTCATGAGTGTATTTTTTTTATAGGAAATGATGAGGTATGAAAGCGTGCTCAACGACGAGCAAACATTGTCTCAACATGATTCGACATACATTGCAAGGCTGAGAGAGGGTCTCAATACGAAAGCGTTAGAGTAAGTGAAAAAATACTAAAACTGTATGTCATACCAATTATTATTTGAAATTTCAACAAGCAGTTCATCCACTGTCTCAAAATTGTTACTATTGAAATGAACTTGATTTAGCTATACGTTAATATTCCGTTATCGTAAGGTTGGTCAGGCCAGTAATAATTTCTCTAGAATTTGGCATCATGAAAATTTGAATTCAAATTCATTTGTTGAATGAATATTGATCTCAGCTTGAGGTCTTATAGAAGAATGTTCAGAATATTTACTTATTTGGTTATTGAGAGTAATTCCCTCTTCCAACGAAATCAATTCTGCATCCCTTATATCAGAGATTCGGCGTATAATGTTAGTAAAGATCTGCTACTACCTGTTTTTAGTGTCGAATTGATTTTTCAATAAATCTCAAAATAAGCTTGGAGAAAAAATGTTTTCAACTGTCTCGAAAAACTCCTCTTCGCGTCGTCCGGCAACTCTTTCTAACTTGTCTCGGAAAAGTGAATACAATTTGAAAGCCGTTGCGCTTCATCGAAATTAAGTCAACGCAGTGATACCAATTCATTGATAGAGCGGGCGCTGCGAAACATTCCGTTTGAAAAAACCGATGACCTCATTCTGATTGTTGATTTGAGTTGAGGAAGACTTGATGAATAATAATTTGGAGGTTGCCGGACGGAATTATGGTCTCGTTTTTTTTTCGGACCTATAATAGGAGTTTTCGATTCCATCGCTGTAGTTGTGAAAAAAAAATGTTGTATAGAATGCAAAAACCATTTACCGCTATTTCTTGACTGGAATGTTTTTGCAAGATCCTTTCAAACCTGGAACTGAAAGTTGCCAGAAAAGCCCGTTTGTCAGTTTTATTATAAATCTCCTCCTAGCGTCACAAACCTTCTCTCGAGTTTTGGAGCGGGCCGCGCTTTTCTCAACAGTTTTTGTGACTTCAGTTATAGCTGAACTTCATCCATTATTATAACAGATACATTTTCCAATATTTAAAATAGCAGTGCTTCGAATCTTGTGATAACTTTCTTTAAAGTGATTAAATATCGCTACAATTATTAGATTAAAAAAAAGACGAACGAAAAATCATGCTGAACTGGTGAATGAACCGAAAGAAACTATTCAAATGCAGCAAGTCGACGCAAAGACGAAATTTCAGACAAATTTGAGAAATTGTTTGATCCGAATGCTGATGAAGAACACTTCTCGTGGTATAAAAGTTGCATGGCCAGCTATATCAGCGAAGAAAAAATTCGTCGTCGTCACTACATAGGGCGCTGGAAGAAAGAGCTTCAACAACACAGGGCGTAGCTGGATCATCAACTGACCTGCAAATCAAAAAGAAGCAACAGCGATTCGTCGAGTGACTCATGATTTTCCATTTGTGGTATACGACGAAAACCAAAATAAAAAAAAGTCATCTTTTAACTGAAATTTCAGCAGCTTTGCTGTTTTTCAATGCGTCGGTAATACTATGAAATTTTCACAAAAATTTGTTATACGAAACACCGGAAGATTTGTTTACAGAAACTTCCAATATCATACGTCGTGTTGAAGAAATTACGTTTCATTACCAATATCTTCTAGTAACGAAAGAGGTCGACCAACAACAAATATCACAAAAACAGTTACTGGCTGCTTTTGACGAATTAATGGCGGATATAAAAGACGGTGTTTCGACGACCGCTTTTGAATTGACATACTTGGCTCAACGCATGACTGTACTCGCTGAAGTAGAGGATGTAGTGTAGTGATCGTGATCTCAAAGTGATGCTGATAAATTTGGTGACAAGGTTTTATTCTCATATCTTACTGAGAGAAAGCAATCTTCTTTGGTTTTCATGGCAGGAAGTTCATTAAGGAAATAGCTGAACGTGTACGTCGGTTGGACTGTAGCAAAATCCTCATGTGTGCTAAGGAATTACGGAAGGAACTATCCACTACTGAACTTATACCAGAGGACAAGTTGTGTGATGAAATTCTTATAGAAGATGCCGCGAAGAAATGCACATTCACGCCGAAATGGAAGACTTTCATACAAGCCTCATTTAGCAGTCCAAATCTAAAATTGTCAGGCAATACACTCCATGAAGCATTAGCGGTGTTTAGTGATATATATCAGTGTAACGAACAGAAAGACACCGCAACATACAGCTCTAGCCGAATTCATTCACCACCTACCTTACTAAATCGAAACATATCCTACACTGTTGAAAAATCTTAGACACTGTGACAATGACTTTCAAGGGGACATTAAGTGGCAAAGATTCTATGACCGTTACAATCATGATAGTTAATCAACAAAAGAATGATGAAAAGAATACCTCACGGGCATGGCCTAGCTCTCCATGTTGACTAGTCATTCGATATCTGAAGCTAAGCAGCAGGGAAAGACTGCGTCGAAAGCTCATAAAACTGCAGCAAAGTATTATAACATAGCTCGCAGGCAATATATCAATGAACACAAGATATTTTGAAATTAGCAAGAGTAGTTCCTATCTATAAGGATGGTGATATTCATGAAGTTAATAACTTCAGGCCTATATCAATTTTATCTGTGATATCTAAAATTTTGGAAATATGTATTAATAATCGTTTGATTGAATTTTTGGACAACAATAATTTCTTCTACCAGAATCAATACGGTTTCAGGAGAAAAAGTAATACAACTGCAGCCACAGTGGACTTGATAACTAAAATCATAAAGGAACTGGATAAAGGACATAATTGTGTATTTGTTTCATTAGACTTGAAAAAAGCATTTGATACAGTTGACCATACTATACTCATAAACATATTGCAAGAAATAGGTATAAGAGGACTTCCACTGGATTGGTTCAAAAACTATTTCACAAATAGATATCAATATGTGAGCTATAATGGAATAAAAAGTTCAACTTTGAAAATTTTCCATGGAGTACCTCAAGGATCGATTATTGGACCCACTTTATTTTTAATATATGTAAATTCAATTTCAACGTTACCAATTCACGGCTTCCTTAACCTATATGCAGATGATACATCGATTGTTTATTTTGGAAACGATGAAAAAATTACAGAAAATATGATCAAATGTGATCTGGATATTATATCTAGCTGGTTGATTCAACATAAGCTTACTCTAAATGTGAAGAAATCTTGTTTTATGGTTATATCAAATTCAAATGATTCTTGGCATAATTTTAAGATATGTATGGATAAAGAAAATCTCCAAAGATCAAAATGCATCAAATATCTTGGACTATACATTGATGATAAATTATCATGGGAACAACATATTATCAAAATTTGTAAAAAAATTTCTCCAGTGATAGGTGTTCTTGGAAGATCAGCAAAATTTATTGGTATCAGGTATCGCAAACTACTCTATCACACTCTAGTTCACAGTCAACTCTCATATCTTACGATAATTTGGGGAAATGCTTACAATAGCAAGTTACAACCTCTGAGAGTGCTGCAAAATAGAGCTATCAAGAAGATATTTGAATTTCCAGTTCGTCATCCAACAATTAACCTCTATTTTCCTAACCGTATCCTTGATGTGAACTCTATCTACATATTCCAAGTCTGTTCTTTCATTCATGGCTGCAGATACTCGAATATCCATTCAAATTTATGAATGATGGAAATGCATTGAAACGTTGATATTGAATTTCAAATTTGGGGCATGTTATTCTTTGGCATTTGGTTGGCAGCACTCTCGATGTTGCCACAATTTGTTTGAAGTCTGTTCTTTACCAATTGAGAATTATTGTCATTCAAAAATGACAGTTCTGTCTTTTGGTCTTTTTGGCACTTCAAATGAGATAATTATGATTGAAAACTGTGTATTTCGATGCTTCTTTAGAAAGTATCAGTCTCAGGCCCTTTATAAAAATGCTACAAGAGTTAAAAACTATCGCTGCCAAGAGTTGGTGACATCTGCGATTAGTTATTTCGAAAGAGAGCGAGATGATGATGCCTCTTCGCTTCCCTTAACGACTCTTAGAGAGCAAAAATGAATATAATGTAGTAAATTAGATTTATAATCTACAGTCAGATATTCATTTTTATCGTGTTGCAGATATTAAGTAATATGTATAGTCTGTCAGTGCGATTTCTCAAAATGTTAAAGATAACAAAGCTCACAAACCACCCAGACGCTTACAAATACTGCACTACTGGCACTACTGGGTATAGGTGTTATGTGTTACAATATTTATACTATGTAGGAACGCAGTAATTATTTGCAGTTTACAAGTATAGAAAAATATCGATTCTTCAAAATAGTTTGGATGTAGCTATTCAAAATATATGATTTGAACGTTCGGAAGGGCTTATAACTTTAAGTTATTGGAAAACTAGGAAAAAACTTTTTCATGGATGAGCTTCCATACTTTGATGAATGATAAACACGTACCTATTAACAAAGGTTTGGGAATTTTTTTCCCTTTATCATTCTAGACGTCACTTTGATTTGAAACCCAAATTCGATAATTCTATAATAATCTGCCTACAGTGTATTTCAAAATTTAACCACGCCCATGATGACATGCAACAGTTTTTAAATTGTATCAGCTATATATCGATTATTTATAGATTTATAGGTTATGTTTATTTCATGGTCTCATGTTTTGCATGCAATTTCTTGCTTTCCCGCGAAATGCTAGAAATTATGTAGTCATCACATTTTGACTGATTATAAGGTTTTCCTTTTATTTCAATATGATGAAAAATAAATCAAAAACTCAGTGATTGTGATTTAAATCTTCCGAAACAATAGTTGTGAGTGAAACTGGAAAGTATTGATATCTTATCTTTCTACTTTCTGAGGAACCGAAGATAGGTGATTACTTTTATCTTCATAGTGTTGAAAAAAATGCAATTTTAATGTGATTACGAGCCGATGATATGAGGGATAAGTAATACCTACACGTTACACGAGCGTTTTATTTTGAGCTTTGTAAATCGGTTCATAATAAATCTAACTATCACTATAACATCGAACAAATACAAGAACAGCAACGATAAACACTTAAAAAGAATATAAATAAGAAAAACGTTAAAAGAAACAAGAACTAGGTACAAGATTTTGAATATTAAAGGAACTTTCAAACGCATTCAAATTAAAATCGAACTGTCAAACATTTCAAAAAAATTAATTGCTTTTCATCAGACAAACTCGACCTTACGTATTTTGTATACTGATAATTCTATTGGTGAACCAAAGATTCCGCAAGAGTTTATCCAATGAGATCGCCAGTATCGAAAATAACTCGTAAGCTGCCGCCTCAATGAAAATGTTCCCTCAGAAAATCGCATTTGTATCACCACCTCAACACTACCTACCGTCAAAAAATGTAAGTTTACTCTTCGATTTCTCAGGTCGAGAGGAATTGGCCAAACAAAAGCATATCGGTCAACACACCAGGGTTTTTATTCATCTTGGCTATACCCATTTCGTTTCAGGTTCTTGCCACATAAATGCGTCCTAACTGATCCAATTCTGATGGACAATATGTTCGATTTCGTATCCGCTACGTGCTCGTGGTTATGCCAAGTTGCTGTTCACAACGATTTCAAAGACACCAGTAGCTACGCACCGCTTGATGAACTGCCAATACATTTTCCGCTCCCTGAAGATGTTCCTAACACTTTGAAGTGAGTATTTGATTTTTCATGTTTTATATCTAATCCCACATTAATGTCTTGAAAAAGAAAATAAAGATTTTTGAAAGCTCGACAATTTAATAGAGAGTTTCACTATATCAGGCCAAACTCAATGTATGACTGCAACCTCAAGGTTAATTTTCATTGCATGAGGATTTTCCAAATCTAGACGGTTTTTTCAACTAGTCCAGTCAAGAGACTGTTTATATATATATATATATATATATATATATATATATATATATATATATATATATATATATATATATATATAAAATGATAAAGATGGTACATTGAACATTTTTTCAGGTGCATTCCAGAATTCGTTGTGGAAAACGTAGTCGTGTTTCTAGTGTTCGTTAGACGTGCCATCCCCGAAACGTTGAAGAGGCAGAGCTACGATAAAGTGAGCCCTATCCTGAGTTTTTTCCTGATATACATGGGATCTCAGCGCCTCATCAAAAACCCTCACTTGAGAGCGAGATTGGCGGAAGGCCTAGAGTGTCTTTTGTTGCAACAGAAAGCACCGAATGCGCACACGAAGAGGTTGTTGAAACAACATCCTCACCGTTTACAGGTATTCAGAAACGATTATGATTGTTGAAACGTGTTTTGATTTATCGCCTTGTTTGACCAACATAATGACTGACTTTTTCAACACGATATTGTTGTGTTTCAGATCGCGAACAGTCTGATGGAAGTTTTTGTCGGCATCGAAACGACCGAGTTCGAGCAGAAATTCAACTATCGCCAGCCGATATACATGGTGTTGGATTTTCTGTGGGGATACCCAGAACTTGTGGAATGCTTCAAGTTGGCGGCCGAAGAAGCCGAGAAGAATATGGAGTCTACGAATCCTCCTTTGTTTTTAAAATTCGTCAATTTGTTGATCAACGATTCCATTTATTTGCTGGACGAGGTTTTGTCGAATATGGCGAAGTTGAAAGAATTGCACCAACTGCGGTAAGCACTGGATAATTGCTTAACGACCATTAGTCATGAAAATAATACAATGGGGAAAATGCATAAAATTCTATTTTGTCGCGAATATTTTATTCTCGAATCTTACTTATCTTCCTATTATAAAGAAAATGTATCTTTTCATTCAGTTCAGTTTTGTGGTCTCGGTAGTGTAGTGGTTAGCATATCTGCCTATCAAGCGGAAGGCCGGGGTTCGAATCCTCGCCGGGCCACCGTGCTGGGTAATCGCACGTTAAAAGGTAAGGCCTCGTTGATCCATTGCTCGCACAAGTTTCGACTTCTGAGGGTTGACGTTCGTCAGCTGGTTAACGGAACGAACAATTTTAGAACAATTTTTAGTTATTTGAACCTAACAAATATAAAAATCAGAGAATTAGGAAGGGAAATACAAACTTACAAAACGGGTCAACATTGGTCGAAACGAAATGTTACATGCGACGACACAACAGTGGATTTATTATTAAGATTGATATTCATACTGTGTTTATAATAATAATAATAACAATTTTTTATTCCCAAGAAACTACAGTTTATAAATAGGGAATATTTATAGATTACATTTATTAAAAAGCTCAATCAGAATTGTTTATTACTCGAAAATGAAAAAAAATAAAATAATTTTTCAAAAAAAAATTATTCTAACAAATAACGTTTCATAGCAAATTTGAATTTGTTCATTTGAGAATAGATTACATTTATTGAAAAGCTCAATCAGAATTGTTTATTACTCAAAAATAAAAAAAAAATAAAATAATTTTTCAAAAAAATTATTCTAACAAATAACGTTTCATAGCAAATTTGAATTTGGTCATTTGAGAAAAACATTTTATTCCAGTGGGTAATCCATTATATGTGATAACACCTTTATAGAAAATAGATTTTCTGGAAAATTCCGTCTTGCGATTTTTTGTTAAAAAATCATTGAACTGCCTTGTTTTGTGGTTATGTACACCGTTAGATGTAAAAAATTTCATAATGGAATGTTTCTTATTAGTCACAATAGAATGCAAAATAGTACATATTTTCAGTTTATAAATAGAATTGATGTCGAGGGGACGATTTGGTTTATAAATATTCCTTGTTGGTTCCAAATAAGGTAAATGAAAAATGCATTTAATTGCTTTATTCTGTAAAGACTTCAGTGGTTTCAGAATGGTATTCGACACAGTACCCCATATGCTGATTAAATATTGTAATTTCGAATAAATTCGTGAAAAATAAATTAATTTTAGATATTTCAAAGGTAAAATATTTCAAATCTGTATTGCTGTGGCGATTTCTAGTGAATCTGGATTCGTAGTGAATCTAGAACGATGACTGAAAGTGGTGTTATCCAAGCACAATCGGACAATTCACAGGAATTAGATACATTTAATGTATCATATCTCAATTGTATCAAATCTCGATTTTACGTACACAGAGATCAAATGAGTGAAAGCTGCTAGGTAAACATTATATGATGTATTTGAGTCCATGTCATAGATTAGTATTCATTATGTCCTCAGCAGAGATGTATATTATAAATCTATCTGCCGATATTTGTAAATTAGGTTAGATTTGTTTTGAACCGAATTTTTCACTGCAAAATAGCTGATGCAATACTTAATAATTCATACTGGGCTGTATATAAATGTAGCACACTTAAGTTAAAATGATCTTCACAACAATATAAATACGATTTTGGTGATACATTATCCCTTCTCATCTTAAACAATTCTTTTGGTATTTTCCGCTTGAATTACGATAAAACATCGTATCGGGTGTATTTCTAAAGTGTTTTTGCATTTTGAAACTTTATAATTTTTGAGTAAGGAGTTGTTTTAGCTCCTTCCATGATTTGTAAAGTAATGGAAACTGAAACGCTTTGTGTAAACAAACACGGGAAACGTCCCGTGATATCATCTGAGGTGCGCGCTAAATGCTCGCTAAAATTCATTTACCTAATGTTTTGAATTACACTTTCGAGAAGTAATTTGGATATTTTCACGCTTGTTTATACTTATTTATAAGTGATGGTGTAAATGATTAATTTGTGACAACAAAAAGTCATGTATATTCCCTATCATCAATGAATTGAACACTATTCCAACCTCCAAACATATTTTTTTAAATATTCAACAGACTAGTTTTGGAGTGTAACAAAACTAGCTGTGAAGATTTTCAGAACGTGCTCTCGAAATCAAAATTGGTCTGATTTTTTTTTACGTGAATTATTCCTTTATTTATCCTAAGAAACGATAGTGATGTTTATGTTAGTGAATGGAATTAAAATAAATAATATAACAATGATACATATAGTAAAACAAATTGTCAAAAATTAAAAAAACTAGAAACAGTTCCAAAAAAAGTCTGTTGAGGGTAGTATTCATTAGGTTAGTAAAAATTCCTTCAATTCCCTTTTAAATTTTTTAATGGAATTGATATTTTTTATCGTTTTTGATAGGCGATTATAAATAGCTACACCTTCATTTGATATTGATTTAATGCCAAAATTTGATTTGGACTTATACTCAAGAGGTCAATCTGCCTTGTACTGTAGCTATGGATGTCTCTATTCTTTTCAAATTTAATACTTGAACGTTTGTGGCCAGTAATTTCCAAGTGAATAAATATGCATATTCTCATTTCACGAAGGGTTTTAATATCTAGAAGTTTTTTTGGTCGATATAAGTTAATTGTAGGTTCCAGACGGGATAGATTATAAATACATTTAACAACTTATTCTTTCTGCAGTCTTTCTAGTGGTTTTAAAGTTCTTGTGAAGCAGTGCCCCAGACAGGTATCATGAAATGAAGATGGGAGTAAACGAGAGAGAAGTAAATATTTTTCAAACAGATGAATGGAATATACATCCTAATTTTGTAGAGAATACCCAGTAGTGGAATGATTTTTGTTTTAATTTCGTCTATATGTGCCTTCCAATTCAAAGTTTCATCTATATATAGACCAAGTAATCGAGTTGTTTCTTTATATGATATAATTTTGTCGTCAAATTCAAGAGGGATAACAGAATGGTTGATTTTCTTTTTATAAATATACATGTAAGACGATTTATCATAATTCAAAGTCAATTTATGAGATTGAAACCATGTTGATATTATGGTTAGATCAATTTGGATAGAGACATGTATATCATCAATTTTTTTTCAGTAATATATAATGTGGTATCGTCTGCATAAAGTTTAATGTGTCCTCTCAACTTCAAATTTGATATCGAGTTGATATATATCAAAAAACGTGTTGGACCTAAAATTGATCCCTGGGGCACACCGCAGCTAATAGTTTTCGAAGAGCTTTTACTGTTCTCAATTCTCACGAATTGTTTTCTGTTTTTCAAATAACTTTGAAACCATTCCAAAATTTTCCCCTGATACCAGAGTGAAACATTTTTTTCAATAAAATTGTGTGATTGACTGTGTCAAATGCGTTGCAAAGATCCAAATACACTGGACAGCATCCTTGGCCATCATCAATTTTTTGTTGAATGTCTGAGATGATATCCAAGGCGGCCACCTCCGTGTGTTTAGATCTTCGAAAGCGTGAGGTCGAAAACGCATCCCCGAAATAATATTCCTAGTTTTTTCCAATATCTTCCTCTCCTCGGTGAACAATTGGTCGCATTCCAACCTGACGTAAGTTGTAAATCAGCACACACTCGAATGCTAAATGAGAGTACTTCTCCGACCGCTCCTTCTTAAATCTTCAAATGACTCTATTGTCGCCTTCACAGAGAGAGCGGTGATTGGGCGAACCCCGCGGACGAAGAGGAAAACAATCGCTACATCGTGCACATCGGCCACCTCGTCAAGTACGAGAACTTGTTGGGGAAAGACACGATCGGCACGCTGGAGAAGCTGACGTCGAAAATATCGGCCGTTTTCACGCATTCGACCGTCGTCGACAGGATCGCCTCCATGCTGAACTACTTCCTTTTCCATTTGGTCGGGCCGAAGCAGAAGGATTTCAAGGTAGGTGGCGTGGAATTTTTTCTGTTGAGTTTATGAGCCGTACATCATTATTTTTCTTCGATTCGCAGATTTGTTAGATAAAGGGTCAAAGGGATCGTGGAAAAACTATTTTTTTTTCGCCGACGTTTCGAATTTTATTGAAATCTCCCTCAGAGCTCTTCTAAGATATTTTCATGTATAGTAATAGTTCTTTTTTCGTATTTTTTTTTGGGTTCTCAGCCCACCATAATCTGATAAAATAAGCATTAATAGTGGAATCTGTGCTAGTGTGCAAGGACAGATTTATAATCTACCCCGAAAAGTTGATGCGTTAATTAAAAATTATTTCCTCTGTGAATAATCGTGCAATGAAGCCCTTCGTCGTAGTAGCCAGAGGAGTAGTTGTTTTCTGATGGGTGTGAGTCCGCTAACCTACTGTGACGGGCACGAGTAATTTTTTTTATTACTTGACATCGACCATGTTTCATTTTCATTGGCCCACCGTGTATACGATGTTGAAGCAATAAGTTCATAGAGATGATATTGTGATATTATATGGAATGAACTGGAATGAATTACAACTAAAAGCTTTATAAGATTTTGAAAAATTGGTTTGATCATAAAAATAAAATATATCCTATTCTCAATTTATAATATTTTCCTACCAGACTTAGGACCACTTATACTGCATGATAATATTAGCATTGAAAAAACTGACTGTATTGAGTACTTAGGGGTTATGATTGACAAACATCTGAAATGGGACAAACACATGGCTTTCTTTTTTGAGAAATTACGAAATTTATTATCAAAATTCAAGCATCTCAAAACATTTATGAGCTCGAAAACCCTTGACATTCTTAATTTTTCATTAATACAATCCCAAATGAATTAAGGAATTCTGGCTTGGGGAGGAGTCATGAAATCCCACCTTAGAAATCTTGAAGTTCTTCAGAAACGGTTTTTGAAAATCATATATAATAAATGTTATTTGTATCCAAGTAAAAAATCTGTACAAAGAAACACAGAAAATGGATATAATAAACACGAAATGAATATAAATTTCAATAATTATATATATATGGTAAAAGGAACAAAAACAATTTTACATTGAAAGATAGAGTTAAAACAACAATGTCTCAGAAAAAATTTAAATATTTATTGGCATTCTAATATGATTCGATTCCAAATCATAAAAAAAAAAGAATTAACTCATTATTATTTTTCAAACTACAGATTAAGAAATGGATTCAAGAGTCTCGTCGAAACTTATTCGATGAAATCTTTCACTTCAAGTTAGTAAATTAGTTCAATTTTTAATATCATTTTGTTGAAATCAACAAATTTATAAAACATATACATACATGTAATTCTTATCTCTGATTTTCTCTCAACAAGTTTTTTAACTTCGCTGGTATAATTGAACCTTTTTTACAAATTCATCTACAAGATCTTTTTTATGAATTTTGAATAAACATTATTATTATTACACCTATTGTATCATACTTTTCCGCGCTATTTTAGTCGATTGAAAATCATTTCGCACTTGGTATCTCTTTTTTTACTTTCCGGTTTCCAGGTGAAGAACCCCGACGAGTATTCGTTCCGGCCCGCCGAAACGGTACTCACCATCTGTCGCATCTACATCAACCTGAAGGGAAATCGCGCGTTCTGCGCGGCCATACCGCGCGACGGTCGCTCGTACACACCTGCGCTGTTTCGACTTGCCGAGGAGGTGCTCGCCAAGATCCAAGGTAAGTCCGCGTACGGTTGAGGAGGGGCTATTATTAAAAAAAAAACAACATAATTAGGATTAAGACTTTTTTGGGTTTACTTCCATGACATTGTTACGATATTTCGTGAGTTCGTTTACCGAATACTCCAGTAAAGGAAGTAAAAACTGGCTGGACTAATTCGAGACCAATTGCAGATACTTGGAGTAACTTGACTTTTGTTAAGAAAGGTGCCCACTATCCGAGTAAACAACTTCCGTTACTGGGAAAAAGCGCGGGGGTGGGATGAAAACATTGATTGCAATTTTTCATAAAAATGCACCCCTTTCGAGTAATAGCGCAAGGAAAAGTGTGATTTTTGCAAAAAAAAATTTAAAGTTTTTGAAGTTTTTTTTAAATTTACTGAAAATCTGTTAGTATTACAAAAAAAATTATATATTACTTATGTGAAGTATTTTAGTTGACAAATAAAGTGGTTTTTTATTTTTGTATGATTAATATTAAAGGAGATATGACATGGCAAAAATGGTTGCTTAACGAAAAATGAAGAAACCGGATCGTTCTGGCGTAAATATCTCGAAAAATATAACTGTTACAAAAAAAATGATTCCTATCATTTTGCAAGATGACAAAATCGGGAAAATTTTGAGACCAACCAGAACCGTTTAGAATAAGAAGAAAAAAGTTATGGGCGAAATAATTTTTTTTCAAAAATTTTTAATGCCAATTTTTTAGCGCCATATGGGCTGAGGTGCTTGGAAAAGAAATCCTTTGGTGAAAAGTCAGAACACTTCGTCCTAAATATGTCCAGCCATTTTTGGCCCTATCGGGTAATTATTGTTTATGTTTTGGCCTGCTAAAGTTTTTTGTTATAATTTTTCATCTGTAAGCAAATTTGTCCGTTTAAAATTGCCTATTTTATGTTTATAACGGCAAATGCTCTTTTTTGTCGGGCGAAATAAAAAAAAATTGGCCCATTCAATTCAAATGTTGCATATGACATGAAATTTCAGCGATAACCTTAGCTTTAAAATGGTTCTTGGTACATCTCGTTATCATTAGCCAAAAAAAAGTTATGGCCAACAAACCTTTTTTTTCCATCAATCACATAAAATTTTTATAGTTAATCCATTGGGACCCTCTATTTATAAGTTTTATAAACATTTTGGAGCTTTGCCTAGTAACCAAACTTGTTTACTCGGATACTTGACACCTTTTTTTGACAAATTCCAAAAAATTTTAAGTTGATCTGAGTGGTCTCGAATTAGTCCTTCATTTTACTAAAAAATTCACTTCCTTTACTGGAGTAGAAATAATGCTCAGCACTGACTACTAAATCGCTTACAAAAAACTGATTAAAAACAACCAACGCTCTTGTCTAAAAACTCAACAACTTCGAATTCTCTGCACTTAGCAATACTCAATACCAAAAACTCCGCCGATAAATTGCCTCCCTATTTATACTTTGTGTACGACTATGGAGATTGTTCCGGACTTATCCATTCATGCCTCGACGACGGGTATCGAAACTTGGACGAGATTCCGGAATTGTTGGCAGGTAACATTCTTTCTTCGACCCTTCCACTCTGCATTTAACGACCGACAGAGGCGACTGTAGGAGATTTCGTAGCAATATATTAATCGAAATCCGGCGAGGTAGTTACTAAACATCGGTTGGGAATATACATTGAAATTCAGATGCAAATAAATAAAAAAAAATTAGAATAAACATTAATGTGAGACTCGAAATGGATCTTTAATCACTTAAAAGAAAATACGCAAAGAAATTACAAATATATGATACCATAAAGTACAATATATTTTGCATGTAGTCAACATTTATATGTTTTTTTTATCTTCATTGGTATTCACCAGTTTTGTAAGCCATTTCATTTTGAATGCTTATATATATTTAATTTCGTTGAATGTATGTTTTTTTTCCTTTTATACTTGTGAAAATTTCATTTATTGACTATGTTTCATATATGTACCTTATTCAGAAACATATAATGCTTCTTTGGATAATAAAATTGAATTGAATATATCTTTATGATAAAATACCACATGCGATCATAGAAATGAAATGGTGATAATAGATGCAGAGTTCTGTCTGTCAATTTTACTGAAATGTTAAAAGAACGATAATGAAGCTTAAAAATATAGTTGACGATAGAAGTTTATAGAGGAAAATAAAGTTAAGGCATTAAAATCATCTTCGAAACATGAATGATCTATGACATTGACAAAAACTCCACCAATCTTTCCGTAGTATCCACCATCCCTTGAAATTATATTTCCATGTGATTGGCTAACTAAAGTTGACACAATTTAAAAGCTATTGCACGTCATTATGGGCGTGGTTAAATTTTGATGTACACTGTAGCCAGGTTGTCATAGAATTATGGACTTTCAGATGTGATTTGAAATGACGTGTTCAATATGAAAGATGGAACATCAGAAATGTTTACAAACCTTCTTTGTTAATGGGTACGTGTATATCATTTATTGAAATTTGAAAAAAAAAATCCAATAGGAAATAGGAATAGGTTTGAATCATATATTTTTAATAGCTTTATCCAAACTTTAAAAGAAATCGAGATTTTCCCATATTTATAAACTGCAAATACTTGCTGCATATATAGACTGACTGTGGAATATAAATATCATTCACAACTTTGTATTCAATTTGGCTCTTCAACAGCCGTTAAGGGAAGCAAAGGGACATTATTATCTCGCTCTCTTTCAAAATGACTAATCAAATATGTCACCAACTCTTGGCAGCGATAGTTTTTAACTCTTTTGGTACTTCTGCGGAGAGCCAGAGACTGATACTTTTTATAGAAGCATCAAAATACATAGTATTTGATCATAATTATCTCATTTGAAGTACCAAAAAGACCTAAACACAGAACTGTCACTTTTGAATGAGAATTGTCAATTGGTGAGTAACAAACTTCCAACAAATTGCGACAGCATCGAGAGTGCTGCCAACCAAATGGCAAAGAATAACAGGCGAAAAATTTGAAATTCATAATAAACGTCCGATGCATTACCATCAACGGTTTGGTACTAGTGCGTTGATTTCATGTCGTCATAAATGACGTGCAACAGTTTTTAAATTGTATCAACTTTATATACTCTATAAACAATAATACAAGTACAGCTTAGCCATTTCATCTTGGCACGGAAATGATGACGTATTGCGCAGTGCGAGACAAGCAGTCATTCGAAATCTATTGTAAACTTGGTGCGCGACCGGATGTGGAACCAATTACCGTGCCAAGTTGAATTGGATAAGCTGTACGCCGTTTCCTATCTAAACTTGTTTCCTTAATCTGTGGTGGTGTTTCGAAGGCGGCGGCGCGCTCATCGCCGGCCTGAAGGAGGTGGCAGCGGAGGCTGCGCGCGAGGCCGACCACCTGCAAGCGAACGACGACGTTCTGGCGGGGGCGCCCGAACACTTCTTCGACCCCATCATGTCGACCGTGATGGAGGACCCGGTCGTTTTGCCGAGCTCCGGCCAGACAGTCGACAGGAACACGATCGCCAGGTATTCGTCGTTTATAAGATGCCTAAAAAGACTAATGATTCCACTGATTTTTTTTCCCAAAAAACAATCGACGTGGAGGTTTCCCCTATTTTTTCGGGGCGTTATGTTCCCATTTGTCAAACTTCATGTTAAGTGTCAAGTCGATTGTCACATTGTGACGTCACTTTGAAATTTTGATGCGTACGATATTTTTATCATGTTTATTAGAGAGTTATTGCACATCATCTGGAGTAAATGGTATGCCTTACAATGAAATGTACGCATGTGCAATAGTACAACAGCATTTGTTAAAGTTATAACCTCATACGTAAATCGATATATAGCGCCAAGGTATAACGTATACAGTATACATTCTGCAAGTTTGTTTTAACTCTCTATTAATTAATTTCGTTGCTTTTGAACATTGAAACGTTTTGACTGGTATTTGATTGGCCACCCGTTATCCTTCATGGTGCGATCTCTTCTCACTTGCCAATCAAATAAAAATGGAAAAACCCTACTGCACATTTTCACTTTGTGCAAATTTACCTTCAGACAAGACTGACAAGAACGTGTGGTCGACATCTGTACATATTGTACGGAAACCTCCAAAGGCACAATTTTCTCAGAGAAAACTATCCCTTGACCTCATCAGTGTGTGAATGGATGAGTTTTCTTGCTAAGTAAACCAAACATTTTCGAAAGTAAAGTAAAGAAAGGGGGGGGTTAGGGTAAAAAGAGAAGGAGGGGAAGGGAGGGTGGGAAAACAATTACGAAAGAAATGTCATGGAAAAGAAAACCGGCGTCTTGGTTGAGAAAAAAGTTGAAAACAGAAACAGAGAATTGCACCTCTGCAACATATTCGATGGAAGATGGTTCAAATGGTGGAAAATATGAATGAATGAGTGAAATAGGGATGGCCGGAGAGGATGAAACTATAGTGTAGCCGCTGAAAAAATAGAATGATCACGTGAACGGCACGCACTCTTTGAATGTTCCTCTCCCCAATGTTACAAGTCCGATTTACACCACTCAACAAAAACGTCGCCGCGTCGTCCTCCCATCAACTCTTGGGATGCTTTTTTATAAGTGTTCAACAAAAACGTCGCCGCGTCGTCCTCCCATCAACTCTTGGGATGCTTTTTTATAAGTGTTCATTGTTACACCTTTTTCCTCTACAGTTAAATGTCTTTTTTCGATCTTTTTCTTGGAGGTGAAAGAGTGTTTCCATCCATATTATTTAATTAACGTAACACACGTAAATACAAAGCACAAATGAGTACAGTACAGTGTAAACAGTTCTTCATTTATTTCAGTTTAGAAGGCGTGGCTATGCAGGCATTTACTGTTCACGCGTCCTTGAATTATATCTTTTGAATAGCCCGACTATAGAGAGAGATTCAGGAAATACATAAATATTCAAAGGAAAGAGTGAGAGAGTCTGAGAAATCTAATCAGTGTTCATTGTGTACAATCGGCTCAAAGTACTGCCGGAAATGATTCCACGGTTTATATTAGTGTGACCGACCACCTTCATTATTTTCAGGCATCTTCTGAGCGACTTGACGGACCCTTTCAACAGATCCCCTCTCACCTTGGACCAAGTGATACCGAACACGGAATTAGCCGAAGAAATAAAAAAATGGAAACAGGAAAGGAATATCAGTTGAACCAGAAAAGTCGGTAATTTTGAGTGTGTTGCACATGTGTGAATGTTTTGAAAAACAGAAGTTTTTCGATTGACGCGTCTCTAATCTGTATTATATGTGTTGATGCGTTTTGAAAAAAATTGTAATCGATTCACTAGACCAAATTGTTGCGATGATGTTTGAATGTATTGAATCATTCCATATTTATTATACATGTTTATCGGATTTTATTCAATACCATTATGGGTGAGGTGGCTGTGGTTTTTTTTTTTAAGTGAAATGTAGCCAAGATTTTATTTTCGAGCATAATCTCTCCGATTGCTGTATTCGTTTCAAATCAACGGATCGCCTTTTATATTTTCAGAGGTGAAATTCGATCCGTAAAAAAATGCATGCATTAGAGCAGAATATATTTCTTTTTAGTTGGATTTTTGTTGTACATTTCATCTAATTTTATGTAAATATGAGTGTTTTTAAATGAGAGTACGTTCATTATCGGAAATAAAATATTTGTATCAACGGATATATCTTTCTGACGCTTTTCATTTCTCGATTGTGTCTTGATTACAATTCTCACTCATAAATTCACTGAATATTTCCATCGTATGTTAAAAATCCCATATGAAGCGGGACATTTTCGATAAATTACAGCGATAAATTCCGGGCGGGACATTTTCGTGCTGGTAAATACCCGGTAGGTATCGAAAAATACCCGCTCGGTCCGTGTATCTATAGTAACGATTGTTAAAATGTCCATTTGTCATCTTGACAGGCATTAATACTGAATTTTAAACGTCGTTGTTTCAACTCCGGAAATATTCTACCGAATTACACTCGTGCATCAAAATAAACCTGATAATTTTCAATTCAAGCATGTTGTCAGTAAAAAAACTGCATTCGGTTATTTTCATATTTTACTAAAAGACAAAATATGAAAATGAACTCATGCAGTTTTTAGACAACATGCTTTCAAAGAAAATTATCGGTAATTTTGAAGCACTTGTGTAAATACTACCGATAATTAACTATAACAACCTTTAATTACGTCTTTCAGTGTCCAAGTGCTTAAGTGCTGCCATCTCGCATTGATAATTCATACTTATTTGCACAAGTAGCGAATTTGAATACGCGCCCAGGGGGTATATTTTCAGACCAATAAATTACCGCCATGCATCAAATTTGGAGTCCATTCTAGTTCTAGCAATTACCGCTACGCGCCGCGACTTGTCTCTCAACAACACGAAAGAATGATTTTGGTACCGACAAAAAGTGTCACCGTTGTTCCTGAGTTAATTGCAATCTTCTGGCATTTTATAAAAGCTTGGGAGATAATGTTCAACAGCTTCCTTCTCTGAAAGGTAAGTACATGCAGACAATTGTTTATAGAGATAAAGCAGTATTACACCTTACAATTTATTGCAGAATATATTCATGAATTCCTTCAAGGCCACAGTTGACGTCGATTTTCCTAAGAAAATGCATGACTTGGAAACAAAATCACTAGTGCCATCTCCCTTTCAAATTATATATCCATAAGGTTGACTAACTGTATCTTGAAGGGGCGGTTACTACAGGTAGATGGCACTAATAATAATAACAGTTATTTATTCCCAAGAAACTACAGTTTATAAATAGGGAATATTTTTATAATACATTTATTAAAAAGCTCAATCAGAATTGTTTATTACTCGAAAATAAAAAAAATAAAATAATTTTTCAAAAAAAAATTATTCTAACAAATAACGCTTCGTAGCAAATTTGAATTTGGTCATTTTAGAAAAACATTTTATTCCAGTGGGTAATCCATTACATGTGATAACACCTTTATAAAAAATAGATTTTCTGGAAAATTCCGTCTTGAGATTTTTTGTTAACAGATTATTGAACTGCCTTGTTTTGTGGTTATGTACACTGTTAGATTTAAAAATTTTCATAATAGAATGTTTCTTATTAGTCACAATAGAATGCAAAATAGTACATATTTTCAGTTTATAAATAGAATTGATGTCGAGGAGACGATTTGGTTTATAAATATTCCTTGTTGGTTGCAAATAAGGTAAATGAAAAATGCATTCAATTGCTTTATTCTGTAAAGACTTCAGTGGTTTCAGAATGGTATTCGACGCAGTACCCCATATGCTGATTAAATATTGTAATTTCAAATAAATTAGTGAAAAATAAATTAATTTTAGATATTTCAAAGGTATATAGCTCCTTATCTTGTACACAATTCCAATGACTGGTGATATTTTTTTTCGGATCAGATAATAATAATAATAATAACGATTTATTTCCCACGAAATATTTTCATCAATATTC
Source organism: Zygogramma bicolorata (assembly GCA_032362365.1). Classification (NCBI taxonomy): domain Eukaryota; kingdom Metazoa; phylum Arthropoda; class Insecta; order Coleoptera; family Chrysomelidae; genus Zygogramma; species Zygogramma bicolorata. The sequence goes on from JAVJAQ010005053.1 coordinate 234,768, forward strand.
AGACCTAAAAATTTTATATTATATGACCTGTTAATTTTTTGTTGTCCTAGTAATAAAAATTTCGTTTGATTTTGGTTCTAAGTTATGTCTTTTATTTCGTATTTCTTACGGGCGTCGTTGCTTGAATCTCTCATTTCAGTCAAGCTGACAGACGGAACTCGGCACTTACTTTGGAAACATTGTCGTACACTAAAAATCATGCTTTCTCAGGTAAAATTTTTCCGACCAAGATATATAGTCTAGTTTGAGAGGTGAGATGGGAGACCTTCTACCTCTGCACGGGGATGTTAACTTTCACCGTGTGGGCTGAGAGTCAACTAACTTCTTTATTTACGCCAGTAACAGGCCGGAGTGGTTCGGAATATCGTTCAGCTTGGTTAAAAATATAAATCCCAGAAGAAACGCAGGATCGTTTCCCCCCATGTTGCTACCTATAGAAACGCGATTTAACACTTGTAGGCGGTCTTCGAATGCCTTATTACGTTAGCACCCATAGAAAAAAGTTTTCAGTGATTCAAAAACTGGCCGAGCTTGAAAGCATCGACCATAAAATAGAGATATTACAAGTCTCATGAAACCAACATACGTAATATAATGTTTTGGTACTCAACGTAGTTTCTGCAAATTTTTCGTCCATTGCCCAGTTCAGTAAGATTTCCATGAAAGCGTCGACGATTCATCACTAAATAAAATAAATCCTCTGCCTGGAACTTCTCCATTTGCTCCATGGGCTCAGGCCAATGTTTATAAGTTTTGTGCTCTTTTTCCGCCTTCCGCTTTCAGAAAGAAATTCCCCAGAGTTAAGTTAAACCTCAATGGATTTCTCCGCCATACTTAATTTATTTCCTGATTTTAAGAAATTTTCAAAATCTTCGAAAGCTTTATGTAAGGAACATAAATACACCCCAGTTAACGACTACTATCTGCTTTCACATGCTGAACACCTTACCAGTTTATATCTTCATTACCTGAGTGTATGAATTTATAAAAATAAAAAAAAAATTGTGTATCTAGTAATTATTTTAAAAATAAAAATTAGAATACTTTTTAACAAAACTATATATATATATATATATATATATAAAAAAGTTGCGGATAGAAAATTGGGAAATCATTCAGATAAAGAGAAATTGAATAGAAAAGGAACTGAACAGGGGATAAGAACAGTCAAATGAGATCAACGATGAAAAAAAATAATTTCGACCGGGGTCATCATTCGTTGAGGTGTAACAAAAAAGCTAAATGAAAAAATAAAACTTGTCTTTTATTTACAGTATATACAGAGTTCAATTAACATTGCACGAACAGGGGTCTTTTCTTAAGATGAAATTAGAATCTCTGCATAAGTCGTCGCTTCCAAAAAAGAAATACATTCATCTCATTTCAGTGAATCAAAATGTTGAAAATAATTAGGCAGATACGTATTAGAATCATTTGCCATTACCGCGCCGAACATTGGATGGCACTCGACAGTCAAAATTCTCTTTATAGACTTTCGTTCGGAAACACTTATCTCTCGAATATTAATTTTTTTTAAATCAGTCCACCATCCTGCTGCGAGTTTTGAGGTGATAAATGTTGCAAGTTTTTATAAATTCACCCAAAAGATGTTCTTACTTCCCCAGGTGATAATTTCCAGACGAATGTCTAGTTGAAGATGATTTTGACTTTTATTATCATTTGTTCATCGTTACATCTTCCCAGTAGCGGCGTATAACAGTGCGGAAGTCGGCCAGCAGTTCTTCCGTGACGTCCGCTTCCAAGAGATTTTCGAACATTGTGAATCTCGACGCGTCGTTAATGCTCTCCGATAAGGCTAGCATCACGACGTCCTTCCTAAGCGCGTCAACGTGAAACTCGACCGACCACCGATAGATGGCGTCAGCGGTCTCTGGTGTAATTCTGTACCTGTCGAAAAATAATAACGATAGTAGGGTATTAATGCTGTTCCCGTTCATTATTCAGACCGTTTCTTCTTCAGCTATCTCGGAAACGGTAAGACCTACAAGGCCGCTAGGATAGAAAAAAGTTCCCTATTATGGGAACTAGAATAGTTTCTTCTCAGATCGAGTATATCAGTGGTTGTTTTTGAAATATTCGCCAAAGACTAGAATTGTTTCTACCGCCTACATTTCGAATGACATTAAAAAGTCAGAGGAACTTTTACTTTTTCTTATTTGTTATAATCTGACATGAACCAATTTTCAATGGGACGTTTCGTTCATTATATTTCAATCAACTTTATTTTTTCAAATACGGACTAGCAGTTTTTTCATCGATTTTTGTGGCCACTGTCAAAAGAAATACAGCATGTATTGTAATACATGTGTTTCCCGAAGTTTTTCTCATCATCACTCTATGGTCATACTATTCCCTGTCAGAGCTACCTCAAAAAAAGTAAGGACCAATATTTTTTGGGTCTAGAAATCAAAGCTACACATAAACTTCGCATATCGAAAGAAAAGTAATATACCAAATAACAAACAGAAGAAAATTGATATCAAAATGCTCCCAACTATAAAGCGAATATATTATTACGGAATCCCCTAGCGCCGCCTCTGAGCGTCATAAAAATGCAAATTTATGAGGAAACAACGAAAGAATGTTTTCCTGCGAAACTAGTTCCGAATCACCTATTACAGTGTATTCATCGACAGACGGACGAGTTTTTAGTAGGAGTATTGAGAACTTAGTGCAGAAGGCTAGTAGAAAATTGATGTTTTATGATCTATCAAGTAAAGAGTGTTGGATGTTCGTCAGTTGAGAAGTCTAATGGAGAGTTCACATGCTGGCTGTGTTCTCATTGGCCGAATGGTGTTCGAAATATCGGAAAGCACTTATCAAGGTCATAAGCCAAAAATTCAATTATAGTCCCGACTTTTCGCGAAAAAAAGCCGAAATTGTGAGGTTAGAAGCAAAGGGATGACATAAATAATTAAATGTTGATTGTTGAATGGGTATTTTACAAGTGATCAATAACGCCACGGCATTTCGTAGTACGGAAAACCATAATAAAATGCTATATTTGAACCGAATTTCGTCCATTCTGAAATAGTTCCTAAAGTTTTCTTCATTCATTAACCTCATTTCTACCATTAAGTTATCACCAACTCTTTGAGTCTTTCAATGATGCTTCCATTTTTTGAATATTCAAATTCAAAGTTGTCTCTTTGGCCTACAGCTTCTTTTCAAATTGTTCATGTGAACTGAGCAATCGTATTTTTCAAGCTTTCCGTGATAGGCGAAGGCTGTCATGTGAACTCGGCCTAAGTGTTTTGTAAGATAATTATAAGCCAATACAGTAGTTGAATTTTATGGCGAGGTTAATAAAAATAGTTTAGTGTTGTTCGGAGTATTATTTAGATAAACGAACCCAAAAATATCAATAATATTGTAATATATAGCTGAATTTTTTATGACAGTGGCTACAAAAATTGATGAAAAACTAGAAGTCCAAGTTGAAAAAAATGGTGATGAAATTCAATGACCAATACGTCCCATTTAAAATTGGTTCGTATCTGAAAATTGTTCTAAAATTGAACCTCACGAAGTGGTGCACTTGTTGTGAGGAAACATTATATTAGATTTTTATATAACTCAAGTGAATATGAGAATATAAACAAAAATCATAAATATCAAAGATAAATAGTAGTGTAAAAATGAATAGATACAATATAATCATGACACAGGCTATATTGGATATTTTCTTTCAATAATATTTTGGAAATATAGTCTAGGAGTTTCAGTAATCCATGTGTTCACTTTTTTCTTTTAAGTGTATTTCGATTTGGTGATTTTGATTGAATTTGGTAATTTATCATAAATGAATGGAGCTAAATATAGAATTTTTTTTTGTGACTTTACTTTACATATTTTATTTTTTACAGTTATTTCATTTTTATTTCGTGTATCATGCTTGTAGTATGCTTACTATAATTAATGCATTTTTTATGAGAAAATATATAAGTGAGTATCTTGAAACTGAATAATTGCTAATATCCATTATTTTACAGTCTGAATATAATTTACCAGAAGAATATCTTAGGTTTTTATTACATATGATTTTCAAAAACCACTTTTGTAATATTTCCAAAGGCTTAAGATATATTTGGTCAATTCCCCCCCATGATAAAATACCATAATTTAATTGAGATTGGACTAGAGAAAAATAAATCATTTGCATGTGTTTTCTATCCAAAATATTCTGTAAAAATTTGAATTTTGGTAATTACGGTCGTAACTTTTTTATGACATATTCAATTTGGAAGTTCCATTTCAAATGTCTGTCTACTATGACTCCTAAATATTTTATCCGATCTACTTCTTTAATGCATGAATTTTTTATTTCAATTGGGCCAAGATTGGGTAAATGATTTCGATAAGAAGTGAATGGAAGGTAATTAGATTTTTCAAAATTTAATGTTAACAAATTGTGGTCAAACCAATATCCAACATTATTGAAGTCATTCTGAATAAGTTCTTTGAGAGTATTGAAAGTTCCTCTGACTTTTTCATATCATGAGATATAAAAGGTGGTAGAGCCGTTAAACGAAATTCGACGATTTCAGTTTTTGGCAAGAATTTCAAAAACAACCATTGATATTCTCAATCTGAAAAGATATTTTTCTAGTTTCTCAAAATAGGAAACTTTTGTCCGATTCAACTGACCTTGTAGGTCTTATCGTTTCCGAGATAGCAATAGTGAGATCACCTAACAGAACACCCCGTATAGTTACCGAATTCATAATATCTTCGGTGGCCATAAAAACAAAAACATCTTATGCATTTTTACGTTTGAAGTTCAACACCGGCGATAGTAGGTTTCTAAGTTCATGAAATGAAATTGTCAATTGTTTTATATATATTTTTGAAATATTTATACTGTTAGTGCGTTAATGAACTGATAGCATAATACTTATTGAAGATAACCGAGGGCATAAAGTAGATATTTATGAGGGCAACGATCTTAGAATTCACTCGCAAAACAACAGTGTTATGGTGAAGTGAAATTACATAATTGAGATAAATAAAAATTCATATACTAATATTTGAATCATCGCATATGAATGTTCGAACCTCATCATTTGCGTGAAATATCGAGGTAAGTGTGAAAGAAAAAAATCCTGTCATCTATCCGGTGTACAGAAGTTTGTGAGTTCGAATCCCGCACGTGGAGTTTTTTTCAATTCTTATTTGTCTGATTGCCGGTAATATCTCATTAATTTTTTGAAAATGAAGACACCCTAATACCTCTTGCATTACGCATAAACCGGTTTCGAATCTCAATTCGAATTACGTTGTGTAGAAATACAGTTCATTCTTCGTTTCTCTGTGTTTAAGCTCTGCAGCTTTGGAAATAAACTTTTGCATACTCGAACTCTAGATATTTCTAACAACTTTCGAGTCATACATATTCGTTGTCACGAATAAACAATTATATTTTCCAACTAACAGGTAAAGAGTTGGAAAAAGTTGGTACATCATGACACTTTTGAGCGTATTTAATGAAAAAATAGACAACTGTACCGGGTGACAAAGTGTTATGGTACACCCCATATTTTTCTTCATTTCTTCAGCTAATTTTGCGAAATTCGGAAAAGGGAATTTGTCCACAAATAGGCACTTTTTGACGTACTCAATGGGAGTTTTTTCAACTTCGGAAATGACATCACCGTTTTTCAATTGAAACAGCCTGAATATGTTATTTCATTTTCAAAATTCAAGTTATTTTTTGGAACCAATGAACCCCATGTGGATTGGAAAACATTTTGTAAGGTGGCCAACAAGATCACCCGACTTAACCCCTCTAGACGCTTAATAATTTGTAGCCCGATATTATCCAAGTACAACCGGTGATCAGTTTCTGCAATTTGCCGACATTATTAATTTTCTTCATATTTACTTTTTCGTTCCTATTATGAAGTTTGTGGCATTTTCAGTTTATTTCTGATTTCAGGTCTATCTTCAACAAGTTATACGGTAACCAACTAATAATACCAGTTCATGGAAACGTCTTAAGTTGTTTTTTGTTTCATAAGAACCTCCTTGATAACCCGCAAGGACCTAGAAGACGTCTAGGGGGCTTAAGTTGGGTAATCTTGCAGGCCACCTGACAGAACCATGTGTCCAAATCCACTCTCCAAATATGAACTATAGGGTACCATTGGACTCGGAAAATTATGTAGATTTCAATATGAAATGAAGCACAGGATGTTCTACGAAAAACCGAAAGTTGTGAGAAATTTCGTGAAAACAGAAAAAGAGGGGGGTGTAACATAAATCTTTGTCACCCGGTATAGTGGCTTTACCTTTGAACGTGGTCGACGAGTGACTCGGACATCTCTCTCAGCATGTAGCGGTCGCAGAGGGCGGCCGCCTCCAGCACCACCTCCACGGGCACGGAATGCAGGCTTCTCATTGTGTCGACCTGCGAATCGAGCATGCGCAACAGCAGGCGCAGCGCCCCTCGCCCGACATCTCTGAGGGCCACCTCGTTCTCGGTGCTCTCCTTGAATCGGCCGTCCAGCAGGTAGTAGAAGAATTCGGATTCCTGGTCGTAATGATAATAATAATAATAAAGAGTTTTTCAAAACATCCGAAAAAAGTTTGAGAAAAAAGCATTCGGGAAGTTCAGGTGTTTTCGAGGTCCCATTCTTGTGTTGATAGTGGAAGGGGAAGTGTCGATGGTTGAGGATTATGGTATACTGTACAATGATTTCTCGAGTATCATGTTCGTTCATCATTCGTCAGTTTGACGTCTTTCATGCACAAGTTTGTAAACTTTGGCTGCTTCACAAAGAACTTCAAAACTACTAGAAAGACTGCAGAATAAAGTTGTTAGATGTATTTTTAATCTATCCCGCCTGGAACTTACAATTAAATTATAATCATTGGCCACAAACGTTCAAATATTGAATTTAAAAAGAATAGAGACATCCATAGCTACAGTACAAGGCAGATCGACTTCTTGAGTAAGAATAAGTCCAAATCAAATTTTGGCAGTAAATCAATATTACATGAAGGTGTAGCTATTTATAATCGCCTACCAACAACAATAAAAAATATCAATTTCGTAGGGAAATTTAAAACGAAATTGAAGGAATTTTCACTAAACAAATGAATACTACCCTCAACAGATTTTTTTGAAACAGTTTCTATTTTTGTTTCATTTTTGACTATCTGTTTCACTATATGAATCATTGATATATTATTTATTTTAATTCCATTCCCTAACATAAACATCACTCCCAGCCAACACAGTTACATCGCAGAGACGTCCCTGCGATATCACGACGAGGCGTGTGACGTCCCAAAACTTGTCGCAGGGAACTTGCATTTACGTCTCTCACATGTCGCGATGTCACACTCAGGCGACATCGCCTGTGACACAACTGCGACAAGTTTTATGACGAAATTGCGACAAGTTTTGTGATTGCGACGTAATTGCGACAAGATGTGCGATGCCCCTGCGATTTATTTCGCTATGAATCTGCGACGTACTTTCTGCCTTTAATATGTGGGATATATTCTGAAATATATCCAGAAATATTGGCAGGCCTTCCTCTTCCAATCTTTCCCAAATGTTTATGGAAATAATAAGAAATGAAACCCAAAGGCAATTCATTAGAAAACTCTCAATCTAGCATTTATAAACAAATACGAAGTATTTTTTCCTGTATATTGAAATATACGCAGAAAAACACATTTCATTATCAACACAAAATAAAATTTATTTTATATAAAAATTAAAAAACTATAAAACAAAAATAATTCTCATAACAAATAAAAAAATATATAACAAATAAAATAAAATATTTTCTATGAAAATTAAAAAAGTGTAAAACAAAAATAATATTTAAAAATAAAATAAAATAATGAAAGAGCTATTTCATTTGAATTTCAATATTTTTAGAATGTAATGATTATTGGAGTGCTCATAGAAAGGGTGAATTGAACCTTCTTCAAATCGAAATATTATGGAGGAAGAAACATATCACTATGCTAAATCTATACTTCTATACTAATCTATAACTATATCAACGCACAGCCTATACCGCTGGTCGTAGAGACTTGAAACTTGGAAGGGATGTTCTTTGTATAACGTAGGCGTCCGATGAGGAAGAATTTCCGAAATCCTACCCCGTAACGGGTGAAAAACGGGGGCAAAGTTTGTATGGGAAAACGTGATCCCTACGTTCAATCTACTAGAAATTTTGCATAAATATTCTATAACAGAATTGAGGGAAGACGTGTTTCGTATTTCATTGAAACTCATTGCCTAATGGGGTGAAAAAAGGTGTTGATAACATTTTCGACTTCTATTAAACTTCTATTACACAATTCAACTGCATCACAAAAATAATTAACGCCCAAGAAAGAGGGTACGGGTAATCTAGTACTAAATGAAGACAATACGTTGTGTTCACAATCATCATAATAATATTGGGATAATGAAGGTTTAGGTTCTGTTGAGATTGTGAGATTTGTATCCATACATTATTTTGGTACTTCAAGAGCGAATTATAGCCGATTGCACCGACTTTTTGTTATGAGACCATCAACAAAAGGACTCTTTCAGTTAGGTGAGAGCTCATATTAATGGGTTTTTAATAATCGCTTGAACTATGGTGCAATCGTGCCTTAAATGACGTTTAATGGCCCCTTAGACCCATGCTCTCATAACAAAAAGTCGGTGCGATATGCAGTAAATTTTCAAATCCAGCGTATTATATTTCGAAATACCCATAGACGAAATAAAGAGAAATACCCTCCATCAACCGAGCGTGAATACCCTGTATCAACCGATATCATTACCTTCGTCAAGAAATCCCTGTCAGCTCGAACGGTCGATCCGTCGTCCAGTTTGAAAGTGACCGAGCGGAGCGCATGCGCCGAGTCCCCTTCCACTTTTTCCGGGAGGGGGGAAATGTCGATGGGCGGACTGGGCACGCGCGGCTGACAGCTCGCGGGCGGAAGGGCGGTCAGGTCCCTGGCCATCTCGACGAAGGCGGCGATCGCTTTGACGGCGCGCTTTCTGTGGACGACGTTGTCGACGAGGCGCAAAAGAGCACCCAAGCCGTCTAGTTCGATCATTATCAGGTGCAGGCGGATGGGTCTGAAAACAACTACATAGTCACAGAATAATAAACTACTATACAGAAACGAAACGGTAACCTAACACAATTGTCTCAAAAATATTTGACCTCGGTCGAACTTTGGCACCTTCATCGACATTGAGAAATCTGACAATACTGCCGTGTGAAGGTTAAGGGCAGTAAGTGAAACAAACGGCAGTAACTGCTGAATCTTCAGCAAAAAACAAAATGAGAAAATTAATTTTTTTGTATAAAAATAATACACTTTCGATAATATTATTCAATGTCTTCCCACATAGCAATCAAAAGCATATTCATAACTCTAGCACATGCTGAGGATATGTTTCAACTCATATCCCCCAAATAATATCCCTAGAATATTCCCAGCATAAGTACTTTACTGCTATGAATGTTATTTTCATCATATCTGTCTAGGAATATTGTAGCATATTCTAGGGATCTTGGGACACATTCCCGTAAATACTTCAAAGAATATTTGTTTTAGAAAATACGTACATAACAATTCAACATTAACATTTTTGTGAACTAACAACTCAAATCAACCCCGTAACCTTACTTTTTAGAATCTGTATTACATTCTATTACATTATCAACTTGACATTTAGCACAAACTGGCTAGGTTGAAATCCCAACTGTTGGAACTTCGTTAAAATCTTCCTGGCAGCACTGCATGCCTTAGTGGCAAGCTAAGCTTCCATTTTCCAAGCTTTTTGTTCTTGTTGAAATTGAATGTTGTCTACAATCAGTTTACCAGTTAAATTGTTTATTTTTAAAGAAGACCTTTTATCAGTGTGTGTTCAGTGTTCTCTATTGTGGATTGTGCATATTCGATACCGATTTTGAAGTGTGGGGAAGTTATCGAAAAAAAAGTTAGGTTAGGGTAAGCTTTCTTCACGGCTCTTTTTATTCATAGAATAATATCTTGAATATCTATTTTAGATGCTGTTCAATGTAATAAGAGAACAACGACATGCCTGTGAAGATGAAATTATCCAAGAAATAAAGAGATGGTTAGCTAAAGCTAAAGAACGGGTTAAAAATGAATTGAAGAAAACTGAGATGTGTTCCAATGGAATATCTCATAAACCAGAAGTGATATCCGATATTTACATTGCTCCAAGCAATATGTACAATTATCTAGATTGATTATTCGGAATTTAAAACTTTAATTTCTTCAAATAAATGAAATATTCAATTGTAACATGTATACCGGAACACCTGGTATATTCTTCTAATCTATTATATTATTAGGTCCCAAAATCAGCAGCGTTCCCAGGACACCGAAATAGGATAAAAAACAATAACATGTGAATAAAAATATCTTAGTTTTTTTATAAATGTTCAAGAAGTATTTGATGTCTTTTGTTTGAAGATAATCAAGGATGGCATTCATGCTTGAAAAATGCCAAGAAACTAACTACTAGAACCTTTAAGGATAATATTGTTGCATCTCCTAAAGTCCTACAAAATGTGTCTAGATATGGATGTCTAAAAGTGTTCACCATATACAGTGGCCCAATTTGACAGTGGACAATTTTATTTGGGTCACCCGGTATGTTGCTTTGAATTATTATACATGTGTCCCAGAATATGTGGGCAATCTCCCAAATTCCCAATAGAATACATAAAAATAACATGATAAGTTCCCATATTTTTTTCCTAGGACCACACTCTCCACACTACTTTGGGAAGTAGTGGCTTTTACCGAATGTGTCATTGGATTCGCTTCTGTATAAAAGTTTAATTATTCTTTGACATTGTTGATAGGTACGATTATATCATTCATTGAAATTTATAAGAATTGATTCATATATTTTGAATAGCTACAAAACTATTCAAAAAAAATCGAAATTTTCCCACATCAAGGAACTGCAAATACTGCGTTCCCAAATATTTCACTTGAAGAAAAGATAATAGCCCTTAGTGTTCTGCAGAATAGTAGCTCTTTAAATCATTCATATATTTTTAACAAATTGCAAAACTTCAAATAGTAGTTAATTTACGTCGAAATATTAGCTTCATAAAAAAGCACCCAATTATTAAATAACTCTTTCAGGTGTGAGGCATAGTTGAAGACGTGTATATAACCGAGAGGATTTACTTGAAAAATCTCCCAAAGCTCTCTAGAACAACTATCGCTTATGTGAATTCCACTTTGAGGAGGAAATGTTCTAGAATTTTCTACACATTGAAATTTGCAAATAAGAATTGGAAAAAAAGCAAATCTAGTAAATCGAAGACCAAAAAAATCACCATTTTAACTCATTTATAGTCTTCATTACATTGTTAATGTCTCAATATATCTATTGTACATATTTGAAGTTGATGCCAATGAAACATCCTCTTGAAAGCTTTTTATTTCCTGGTAGCCGAATATACCTTTCCAAATAAACATGGACTGGAGGAAAGAAACAACAGAAAAGTGGAATAGCTATCGTAAGTATTCGAGGATTTCATATTATTCACATTTATTTCAAACGTTATCCTAAACAAAATAATGATTTTATGATGTGAAATAACATACTGATTTGATACTATGTATCCCGTACATTTAAATTTACCGACACAAAATGACATTACACACCCCGAGCACAGAAATTTGACCCTCGAGAACAAAGGATTGACATTTAAGTGTCTCTACTGCATGACTATGGTATACTGAGTCTCTACTCCCTGCTACTCACCCGATGATGAACGGCAGAACGAGAAGCGACTGCAGCTTGTCCCTATTCTTCTCCGTCACCAACGCCACCTCGATGGCGCGTATCGCCTGCTCCGTAGCGACGAGCCGCACGCAATGGTGCGTGAGCGCGCGTCCCGCGCTCCACAGCACGGCGCACGAGTCGCAAAGCTCGTGTCTGCGCCTGCGCATCGCGAACGCCCGCTCCGGCGTGCCGGAGCGCGTGAGGACGACAGTGTCGACGCGCGTGCGCAATAAGTCGTCGACGGCGCGCCAGAGGGGAGAGACCACCACGCCGGATCGGTTGACGCGATCGCAGAAGGCGTCGATCAGCCGCGGCAGGAGGCGGTGCGGTTGCAGGGGCGGGACGGGTGTTTCGATCGAGGCGCAAGAGGAAATTAGGTCTTGGATTTTGGAGACTAGGAGCGTCTCCGTCGCGTTACCTGAAAGCGAATGGTACACCGTTATGTCGGGTTGGTAGACCAACTCATCTTCATCAATGATACGTTGCTTTGAAATAGGCAGTGGTTATACATATTACCATTGTTTATAGAGATATAGTTAGTCAACCATATGGGAATATCATTTGAGGAGATGGATACTACGGATAGATGGCTTAAGTTATTTCGTTTCCAAGTAATGTCTTTTTGTTTTTTTTACGGACGACGTAGCCTGAATAACACATTTCCTTGATTACTTATACATAATACCAAAAGATGGCAATCAAATCAGAAACAGAAGTTTTTGCGAATGTTGTAAATCATTTATGTTTCGAGAATTATTTTTCGAAAGGATTTTCATCTACTTCATAAACTCCTATCGTCAAATCTACTTTGAAGCTTCATCACCTTTCTTTGAACATTTTATTCAAACTGACAGAGAGAACTCTGCACCTATTTTTCCCTTCAGAGTAGGAAACTTTGTCATGCATGGTCAATTGAACAGAAATATTGACATTATAGTGTATATGGGTCAACGAAATCTCTTCAAATCGTTTCAACGCAGGCATTGATTAACTATATATCAATAAACAATGATAATACATGAAGCCGATACAATTTAAAAACTGTTGCACGTCATCATGGGCGTGGTTAAATTTTGAAGATCACTGTAGTCAGATCGTCATTGAATTATGGAATTTCATAAAGTAACGTCTGGAATATGGAAGGAGGAAAATCAAAAAAATTTACAAACCTTTATCAAAAGGTTCAAATCATATATTTTGAAGAGCTACTTTCAAAATTATTTTGGAAAATCGAGATTTTTCCATATTTATGAACTGCAAATACTACTGCGTTCCTACATAATATAATATTGTCACGCATGACAACTATATATCGAGAACTGCAGTATCTGTGGTTTGTGAACTTTTATTTTTTTATCTTATGGAAAATGGCACTGACAGTATACACACTCTACATTATTATCCCGCTCTATTTCGAAATAACTAATTGAAGATGTCACCAACTCTTGACAACAATAGTTTTTAATCCTTTTGGCTTTTTCCGAGGAGCCTGAGACTGAAACTTTCTATAGAAGCATCGAAATGCACAGTTTTCGTTCACATTCACTATAGATATATTTATATCATTCGAATGAAACAAATAAAATGGATATGTAACAGATAAAAATAAAGTACACATACGAACATATCCAGACAAACGTGACCACATATGAAGCAGAAATTAATATAAAATATTTCTCTTGAAGAAAAGATATATAAACACTTTTAGTTCAAGTACACTAGGTGATGAACTATTTTTTGTTTTTTCCTTCACCGAAACAAAAAATAGAAATACAACTTCTGTGAAAGAATTGAAATCGAAAAAAATTCACAAACAGTTCTGTTGATAGGTACGTGTATAACATTCAAACACGTCATAGGGTCATAGGAGTTCTCAGAGGTTTGCTGTTATCCCATTTCAGCTCAGACAAAAGTACACATTGGTCAAGGTCGACGGGCTTTTGAAACTCGTTTCGAAGAGCACAATTAGCACATCCTATACGGAAAACCGGAAAAGTAAAGTGTTGCTCAACGTGGTCTGTTGTCAGTTAACAAATTTGAAGGAATTGCAGTGATTTTTTCATTGCGCATACGTAAGAAAAGTCTATAGCGGTCTTCAGGATTGGTAAAATCAGCCTGAAATAGGCCTCTCGATGCATTCTAAATTCTGGAAAATTCTATAATCCAATAAAACATGAAAATATATCGTCGATGTGCCTATATATGTCACAGAGGTGTAATTCATGCGCTGAAATAAAAAAAACTTTTTTTTTTGCCGAAACAAGAAAGTAAGTGACGTTTCTTCACGAAATCTCATCTACTTTTGCGAACTGTACAAGAACTTTATGACAAATGAACCCGAAATTCAGTAGAAATATCAAAAAATTCCTTACCGTTGAAAGGTCTTTGCACATATGGAATCCGGCGTTGGGGTTCAATGTCTCCCTGAAACAGATTATATTTTCACATTATGCTAATCTAAGGAATGATATATCTGTATTGAAAGTAGAAGCATTATATGTAATCGCTTTCGTTGTTACCTCAAACATTGATTTGTGCCTAACAAGTTAACGATGACGAATTACCCAGAAGACAATTGCAGGATTCATAATGAAACTGTTTTAAAATTTTCAAATATATTATAATTTTACTTTTTTACAATTTTTATAATCTCATCTTTATTTTCTTTACTTTGAATTTTCATATTTCATTTTCAACATTCTCTTTCAAATCTTTAATATATTCAAATTTTTATTGTTCACTTTTCAATTGTCTTGATCCTTCATAGGAATTTTTTTATAATAATTATACACTATTTTTAATTTTTCACGATATTTTAGTTTTTTACTCCCTAAATCTTCATATTAATTAATTAGTATTTAGAATTTTCATTTATTTTCTACAATGTAATTATTTTTCTCAATGTTATCTTCAATTTTTCAGTTTATTCAATTTTTTCAGATTTATTTAAATTTCTTATTTTTTTGTTATTTTAATATTGGATTCAAACATATTTTTTTGTACATAATAAATCCTTTTTTTTACGTTTCGACCCATCAAGTTTTCTTGACGTTTTTCGAAATCGTGCGCTACTTTACCGTATTAGTGCGGAAAGCACTAACTTACCGCACTAGTGCGTAAAGTAATAACTTACCGCCCTAGTTCAGAAAGTAATACTTTATCGCACAAGCAGGGTGAAAAAGCATCTTATCACGCACTCGTAGGAAAATAATGATTACCGGAGGCGTGACGACTGGACGGGGTTTCCTGTAGACGACAGGCGGTTTACTCGTCACTTTACGCGTTCCACTGCCCGAAGGATCATTTTCCCAGACTTCGATATGTCGACGACGGGGATTCAGACAGAGATTTTTGTCCCTGGCGGCCAAACACGCCAATTTATCCACCAAAGCTGGAAGTACTCGGGCGCTCAGCTGCTCCTGCACCGGAATAGTGTCGCGCCGGCACTTGGATAGAGCTTCGACTATTTCCACGCAGATCTTCAACTCGCGCAGGGACGGTTTTTCGAATCTTTCGAGTACGCTGACGAGAGCTTCGATCCACCGTTCTTCGGGATCTAGGAGGCGGCGAGCGGGATGGTCGACCAGTTTGAGGAAACTCTCGACCAGAGCGTAATACTCTTGGGAACCTGCGAAATACTATTTCGTTACTTTCATAACTGAGCGGTATTAGTTCGAATCAGTTTCGGATCCAGGATCAGGTCAAGGGGGGGTCTATAACTCAAAATGTATATATATATATATATATATATATATATATATATATATATATATATATATATATATATATATATATAACAGAAAATTATAAGCTACCGTCTCGGCTACCGTATAGCAACAACTAGTCAAGATCCAAAAAAAAGGTGAGAGATGAGCAAAATTTGAAGGTGTAGCCAGGAGGTAAAGTAGGTTCGAAATTTATTTTTTTTTCAATAGAATCGAGTTGTTTTAACCTAATCAACAGCATATTCTACTCATACATAGTATATTCAAATCGTTACCGGCATACACAATTACTCATCACAAATGCAACAAGTCTAATTTTTCAAATGCTACGCCAAAAAGGATCCAGTGGCAGCACTGTCAGAAATTTCTCGAACTTTTCCTCGATAAGCCTGACAAGTGTCAATTTTCTTTGAATTGTCATCGAGAAAAATTGCAATTTGATAGTTAAAAAAAAAGCATTTTATTTTGAACCTACAACATGGAGAGGACTCTATTTTCATATTTTACTCGGCTTGATCCAGCGTCTGAACCGACTGAACCAGAAAAAAAAGGAAAGAACAATCGGTGAGTCCAAAAATTTCAAGCGAAATTTGTTTGTTTGTTTGGGTAACATTCAATCCAGATCTTGTTTGTACTATTTTTAATTCTTGAGGATATTTTTTTTTTAAGAATTGGAGGATTATTGAATTGAATAAATTGATGAAACTGGTTGTTGAAAAATGAAAATTTACTAATGTTAAAATGTAGCCTGTAGCCTCTTTAAATTTCCCGTTCCCTAACAAAATTTGGAAATTAGGAGCCGATAAAAATTGAAAAAATAATCTCTGATTTTCCCAATGGGGGGGGGTCCGGACCCGAAAACCCCCCCGTGGATCCGCCACTGGTTCGAATTCCCATTGTCTGAATGATTAATTCAATCTATGGAAACCTGTTGCACTGCTAATCGAATAATTGAGATATGAGAATTCAAATTTGGAAAAATTTAATTGAATGAGTCGATACGTAATATTTAGACTAAAAACTTGAGAAAAAAAAACGTTAAAATAAACGGACCTACAGTCTAAATGAGGAAATGAAATGAGCTTTGATCAAAAAATTCAATGAAGAAAAGTGAAATTGTCGGAAAAAATTAATGAATTCAAAAAGAGAAATCGCTAAGATCTTAACATAAATTGAAATGAACATTGATCAAAAAATAAAATTAGAAAACTGGCATACTCGAAATAAAGAAACAATACTTACGTAATATTTAGACTAAAAACTTGTAAAAAAAACGTTAAAATAAACGGACCTACAGTATGAGGAAATGAAATGAGCTTTGATCAAAAAATTTAATGAAGAAAAGTGAAATTGTCGGAAAAAAATGAATGAATTCAAAGAAATCGCTAAGATCTTAACTTAAATTGAAATGAACATAGATCAAAAAATAAAATTAGAAAACTGACATACTCGAAATAAAGAAACATAAATGAAATGAAAATATAGGTAAAATTAAAAAATAAACTATGAGTTTTGGAAAAAAAATGCAAAAAAAATTCAAAAAAAAATGCAAGACACTGATCACACCAAATTTGAACAGGAGACTACAACTGTCAAATCCCACAGTCCCAAAGATATATTCTTTACAAAAAATACACAAACCTGGAAAATTGATGCGACCAATAGTCTCAGTAATGAATTCGCCTTCATATAATATTGCTAAATGGTTAACAAAAGAATTTGAAAATCTTCCTATCGGCCCGACTGACGCGAGTGTTGAAAATTCATAAAAATTCATAGAAAAAATAAAAGATATTAAATTAGAAGAGGGCGAAACATTGGTTTCATGCCGTGTCATATTTCGTGTCAGTTTTTCTGTGATTCCTTATAGTGAATCTTCAACCTTATTTTAAAATTAGAATGAGTGTACGATCCAAAGTCACTGGGTGTGATTTACTGTTTCGAGTATTTGATATACTAACACTGGAAAAAGTAAACAGGTTACGAAATTCTGGTTTTTTCGAAAAAGAATCTTATGCGTATTAGTTAATAGGTGCAAAGTTCTGAGAGTATCTAGTCTCAACCAACCAGAGTGTTTCATTGTCGACGAGATGTGGTCATATTTACGAGTACCATAACAAAATCTCAAACATGAATTTTGAATACGTTGTAAGCGATGTGCGTAGTGAGGCAGGTCCGTAGATGCTGTCACAATAAGAGAGTTTAGAAAAAATCAAAGATTCGCAAAGTTTCATTTTAGTAGAGTAGAGAGTATATCACGATTCGGATATAACTGCCTCAGGGTGTTATAAGAGGTTTGACACAGATAGTTAACATGTCTCGTAAAACTCAGATCAGAATCGAAGTATAGTCCTAGATTCTTATTTTCCTCAAGTAAGGGTAGTTTATTGCCATCAATGCATATTTCGACATTTCCAAGTGCTAGTCCCCTCACTTTTCTGGGTCCAAAAAGCATGAATACAGACGTATTTGCATTAAGTTTGAGCTTATCTGCAGATGAGATATCAAAAATAGATTGGAGGTCTGAGTTTATATTGAATTGAGCTTCTTGCAAACTGTCGCTATGAAACTAGAAATATATTTGGGTGTCATCTGCATAGTGATGTATCGTACTTTTATTTATTGATTTATAATAGTCAGAAATGTATATACTAAATAAAAATGGTCTGAGAATGGATCCTTGTGGTACACCTTTTGACACAAGTAAGGCCCTTGATACATCTAGTATTTCGTGATCCAGGTTATCGGAGGCCTTAGGGTAGCTTTGAATATGTCATCAGTTATAGATAAAAGGGCTGTTGTGGTACTGTCAGCTTGTCTGGTAAAATACTTATAGGACGAAGGTCAGAAAAATGTAAAGGTTTATTACAAATGGGGAGAGGAATGACCAGAGCGTGTTTCCAAGTTTGAGGAAATACAGCACCCATCAACATAGTATTAATTATATATGTGATATGTTTCAGTAGGTGGTCATCTATCAAATGGAGCATTCGAAGTGAAATTTTATCTGTCCCTGTCGCATTGCTTTTGATGTCGATCATGTGCTTTCTTACCAATCTTTCTGTAACGCGAGAAAAGGAAGAAAGACGTCACGCAACACTAATTGGATAGGATCAAAATATTAACATTCAATTCGAATAACAACCTATTCTATTCACATCTATTCAAAAACGAGAACCAGTCAGCCGCCCAGTGAATGTAATGTTTGCGATGTTTTTATAATGCACAAAAATAAAAACTAGACCGAGTAAAACAAACTTTCAATAAATCTCAACACACTAATCAATCACCTCGTACAATATGAATGAATGTCATCAATTTTCATTTAACACCTAAGTATATATCAATTCATCAAATAAATCAGATAATTCAAGGGACTGAATCAATTTTCTATTGATTATCGAGTTTTATTCAGTATTTTCTCACATTGAAAATCAATATGTTTGCGAAACAGTCTGTACAAATGAATGCACGATAAAGTAAACAATAACAAAATTCAAAAAATCCACTCAGCCTAACAGATGGAAGAAAAGGAAATCGGACTCGGTTTTTTATTTCATGGTAAAACACAATATGATGAATCGCAAGAGTGAATTTTGATATTCCTGGAATTTTCACACTATCAAGGAATGCAATGCAAGTACAATTTGACACCGATATGAAGGAAACACTTGACAAATTCTATGAAAATATTTCAAGTTTCATTATACACAAATAATGCGATCATTTCACTTGAAAGACTTCAAAAGTATTTGAAAAATTGACAATACTAGAAAAATCGGGTCCCACGTTGGGCGCCACTTTTTGTAACATTTTTTTATTGCAGCAGCTCCTTTTTTGAGGCGGAGGGTCGGGGTAAGGATATTATGTGTCAAATAAATCTTTCAGTGGGCACCACCCAGCCTCGCTGAACTTGAAATTGGGAAAAATAGGGTAAAATGAACGATACTTTATATAACAAAGGTACAAACTATTGATAAACCTGATATGATAAAGGTGATGAAGGGGTAAACTTCTCGGTAGTTGGTAAATTTTCATATTCATCAAGTAATAACAACTGGTCTCCTGAAGGTATGAGCTGAGGAATACTATTGAAATGGTTAATAATAAGGTCCCTAATCAACAAGTCAAGAGACCGAAGAGCGTTCCAAGTTGATTTCGAGTTTTTTTGCAGAAGAATATGATCCAGATATCTCGACGTATCGCACCCGTAATATAATTTCTCAGTTCTCTGTAGTTTTACAAGAGAAATGCAAATATGTCAAAATTGAGATCTGATAGTTTTATTTGAATTTTCGCTACAGTATCAACAGTTTTTCCATAATTTGTTACTTGATATAGCAAGTTCAATATCAGACAATATCCCCATTAGAACAAATCGAATACATACCGTAACGTCTTTTATTGCCAGTATACGGAGGGTGGTCAACATTTAGATCGGTGAGTCGATCGACCATATTGAAATATATTATCGAGACCGGCAGTTTCGGACCAATCTCCAGATATTTAACGACGATGTCGATAACCTTTTTGGGCGACAGCAGCAGAAAGTCGCGCAGGCTTTCGAAGAAGTACCTTCCTTCATGTGCGGGCTCGTAGTCGTCGTGAGAAATGAATTCGTAAATTAGTTTGAGGAGATACCGCAAGAGGTCTATCTTTTCGCCGTTTATTTGCCACTCCGTCGTCAGCTTGATGAATAATTTGCCGACCGCTTTCATCAACCCGAAATCCTTGAAGAGCGGCACACTTGTTTCGGGAGTTAGGATGTGTCTGAAATTATGTTATTAATTATGGCAATTGGTTGGACCTTTTTTTGAAAAAACACTTTCCAATTGTACAGATAGGCAATAG
>JAVJAQ010005053.1:259374-323526 GCA_032362365.1 Zygogramma bicolorata
GACATTTTCCACATATCGTGTGCTGTAAAAAACAAGCTAAAGTGCATCCGAGTTTGTGATTCAAGAATTATATGCTGTAAGTCCCAAAATTCAGAAGCTAACAAGACTGATTTGAAAGCAGAGAATGAATTCCTTAAAAGATTACTTCTGGAAAAAGATGAAAAATACAATATTCTACTGGAAAATAATATGCTCCTGAAAAGAAATACTGTGTTACTTGAAGAAAAACTGAGTGGATATGCAGATATAAATGAATCGACTAATAAAAACAACATAAATACTAACAAAAAACCTTTCAACCAAGTTCTCAAAGAACCACAAAAAAAATCAAAACAAACGACTGATTCTACGGCTGGCACAGCGTTGCCAGACTGCTCAAAAAAAATGGGAAAACCAGATGACACCAATACTACTGGGTTGCCTGGTCCTTCAAAAGAAAAGAAGAAAATAGGTCAAATGAAACTTTTTGAAGAAATGAAAGATACACAACTTAACAAGATGAATGAGTTGATTTATATCGAGAAACAAACAGAAAAAGAAGATGATCTTGGCTTTACAAATGTCACATATAAAAAAAAGAAACTAGTGCCAAAAAATGTTGGGGAAAATGACACCCAGACTGATTTTGGAGTAAAGAGTAAAGCATGGCTTTATCTATATAGGGTGAATCGCCATATTACACCGGAGAGAATACTTAAATACATCAAAGATCAAGAAATATTCAAGAATGCAGATGTGATAATCAAGGAGCTTCCAACTGAAAACAACCAAAATAAGTGTTTCATGTTTGGAATTGACTATGAATTCAAGGATGAAATATACAAACCCTCCACATGGCCAAGATCAATGGCATATAGAAGATTCAACTTCCAAATGTACCACAACTATCAAAGGAATAGTAAGGATTTTTAGATAGTTCTACACCTATACATCAAAACGACAACTCCAGCAAAACAAATCGCATGCAATCAGAAACACAGAAAAAACAACTTATTGAAAAAGGGGTGAATTCTGAACAATCATTAGTCGTTATGCACCTTAATGTACAGGGCATGGCAGCCAGGAAGATACCCCAACTAGAAGTTTTATTGGAACAATATAAACCGAACATTTTGTGTCTTTCAGAGCACTGGCTCACATCTAGTGAAGTGAAAATGTTGAATATTCAAAATTATAAATTGATAAATAGTTTCTGTAGGGAGCTAAATAAGCATGGTGGTGTTTGTATTCTATCGGAAAATAATTTATCTTTCAAACCTTTTAATTTCACTAGTAGTATCGAAAAAACTTTTGAGGTAACAATAGGTACTTTTGATCTCAATGTTTCAAAAAGTAAATTATACGTCATTACTGTATATAGAACTCCAAACAGCGATTTAGACATCTTTCTAGATGAGATGTATGATCTTATATGCAATATATACAATAAAAACCATTATTATATTATTTGCGGTGATGTTAATGTCGACTCGCTAACAGATAATAACGAAATGAACAAAATGAGAGATATTTTCAATGCTTTTGGCATGGAAAACCAAATTACTTCTCCCACACGCCTTAATAGAAGCATCGATGCTGTGTATGCAAATATTTCTACCTCAAGGGTTTTTATCGAAAACACTCAGCTATCAGATCATAAATTCCATATCTGTGAATTCGTTATAACTGCATTTCAGAGTAATAAAGTTGATTTTATTTTCAAGCGAAACTTCTCTGATGACAACTTGATGGCTTTCAGAGACTTGTTGATAAATGAACAATGGGAAGAAGTATACAAACATGCTGATGTGAATGAATGCTTCAATGCATTCTACTCAATTTATCAATTCCATTATCATAATGCGTTTCCACTGAAAAGACTAAAGGATCGGAATGGAGGTAATAAGGATAAACCATGGATATCTAAAGAAATTAAACATCTACATCAAATGGTATGTGATATGTGTAAAATAGCCAAGTCCACTGGCAATGAAATTATCATTCAAAGATATAATCAGCTCAAGTACAGGTATAACCAAGTAATAAAACAAGCTAAATCAGGGTACAACAACAAAAGAATTACCAGTGCAAAAAATATAAGTAAGGAGAGTTGGAAAATTATAAACGAGAGTAGATGTAAAATAAAAAATGATGAGGCCTTAGAACTGGTTATTGATAACAATATAATCTCAGATAAAAAAACCATTGGAAATCTTTTCAATAATTTTTTCATGGACATCAAAATGACTGAACCCAACAAAAATAACCTTAAATTATCACCATTCTCATATGACAGTTTATTTCTGTATCCAACTTCGCATCTCGAAGTTCAAGAAATTATTGAAAGAACTACTCAAACTTCAGCTCCAGGAATAGACGATATTCATGGAAAAACTCTGAAAGTTGTTAGCGACATTATTTGTCACCCTTTATCATTCATAATAAACAAATCTTTTTGTGACGGAACATACCCAGATTCGCTTAAAATATCGAAATCTATACCCATATATAAAAACAAGGGATCTAAAAATGATATGAATAACTATAGGAATGTATGTGTGCAATCACAATTTGCTAAAGTAATTGACTATGGCTACTATTTGAGATTGAGTAAATTTGTTGAGTATCATAAACTTATTCCACACTGTCAACATGGTTTCAGACAACAAAGATCAACATCATCAGCAATTCATGAATTATGTGATAACATCTATAATAATCTCAATAATAAAAAATATCCAATTGGATTATTCTTTGATTTAACCAGGGCCTTCGATACAGTTGACCATGCTCTGCTGCTTGAGAAACTGAATCGAATGGGAATACGAGGAGTGGCTAATGAATGGGTAGCCTCCTATTTAAAACAAAGGTCACAAATAGTGGTTATAGACTCAATTAAATCTCAACCTGCCCCTGTTTCAATAGGAGTCCCACAGGGTTCAACCTTAGCTCCACTTTTCTTTATAATATTTATGAGCGATATAGGATATTCATGTGTATCTTCCCAAAAAACAATAATCTATGCAGATGACACATATCAAATAATAGCAGAAAATGAACTATCTCTTTCTGTTCAGACTGCAAATACATCGGCTGATGAATTTTCACAATGGTGTACAAATAATGGTCTACTAGTCAATGGTAATAAAACCTTTTTCATGAATTATCAACAAAAAAACTTATCCTTAGACCACTGTCCCCTAATAAAAATAAATAATAGATCTATAGAGCAGGTAGGCCAATATAAATATCTGGGTTTGATAATCGACCAAAAATTAACCTGGGAAAAACACACTGACTATTTGACTTCCAAATTAAGTAGTGTTTGCTTTGTACTCAGGCAACTACGTGGAACAGTATCTCATCAAGTGCTCAAGTTGGCCTATTTTGGACTTGTACAGTCTAATTTATCCTATGGATTAACCTTTTGGGGAAATTCGGCACACTCTATAAAAGTATTCAAAATGCAAAAAAGAATAATTAGATGTATTGCTGGCTCACACCACAGAGAATCGTGTAAAGACACTTTTAAAAATTTGGGAATATTGACACTACCATCACTCTATATATTATTATTAGTTTTGAATGTAAAAAAAAATTTATCCCTCTTCACAAAACAAAATATGATACACGCATACAACACCCGTCGGTGTAATGAACTGAGGCTACCCTATTCACGGTTGAACATCGGGCAGGACTCTGCAAGCTATCAAGGTGTCATCTGTTATAACAAAGCAACAAAAATATTGGGAAATGTAGACAATTTTAATAGATTTAGGACACTTTTTTCAAACTATCTTTTATCAAATGCATTTTATTCTGTCGAGGAATTTATAAACGTTTAACATTCAAATTGTCATCTTTAGATCTTATTTTTTAACATTGAACCTATTGGAATTTCATTTTATTTTTACAAGTTTATTATTTTATCATAAACTATATAAGGGATTTATACAACATATTTAACATTGTCAGCTTTTAGATTTTATCTCTACAATTTTATTATTTTATATTCAAATCAACTATATTCTACTGTTTTTGACTAGTCTGATAAAATGTTATATATTATGTGTGTAATATTTTTAATGGCGAATAAATTCTATTCTATTCTATTCTGATACAATGCAATTACCGCTGTAAGTTTTCGATAATTGCATTGCTCTTATGGGACATTTTATATATGAGGGAAATATTCACTTATAATTATTTACAGAATTTTTTTCAAGTTGCAACTTTTCTGAAAAAATTGCTATTAGAAATAGAGTTTTAAAGAAAAGTATAGATTTTATAGGGTGGTGGTAGAGAAGATGAAAGATTTCATTTTTGAAGATTCAAATATATAATTTCTCAAAGTCAAATTCTAACTTATTTATGATTTGTAGAGGAAATATTGCTTCTAATCAAAATTAAATCACGATTTTTGGAATGTCAACCATTTGGGTAGTGTTTCTTATGAAAGCACCCAATATTTTGATTAATATCGGGCTTTCCTTAGATCCAGGTCTAATAGAAGAGAGTACCTTGAAAAATTATTTGAATTCGGAGAGTCTTCATTTCTAGACATAGTTCAGAATTGATTATTAACTCAAAACAAATAGGAAAAATCTTTCATTTATTTCAACAAATAACTTAGAAAGTACAAAAGGAGATCAATAAATACCACGTTTTGTTTCAAATTGACTAGAAAATATACGTTTTTGCTTTAAAACACCAACAAGAACCTTCAGAAAAATCATTCGATATCCACTATGCTAATAACATTATCACCATTTGAGGGCTTTGGCGCCCAAGGCACGCCATTGCTTTTGCCGTTGAGAGGGGGCGGTTTGTTTTTGTCCAGATTATTCAGTAATATACTGTCCCCACTGGCCCCAACTAGGTCTGCCGCTTGATCAGGCACCTTATTGCTTATAATGAAAAGCGAGTTGTCGGCGGACTTCAACCTTCGAACCGCAGTTGAAAAGTCTTTACGCCTCTCCTTGGCAGAGTGGGGCAACCTCTCCCCGAAGAGGCTCAGCGGTGCAGTTTTGTTAGAGCGAGATTTCAGAGACTGCTTCCGATTGCCAGTATTCAGCTGCAGCTGATGCTTCACGATTTCCACAGCAGACTTGGGTCTGTCTGTTAAGGCACTTTCGTTGGTAACGTAAATGGGGGGGAAAGACAGGGAACTGTCACTACTCTCACTGCTGGCTTCCAATTCGTCGAACACAACCACAAAGTCGGTGTTTTTCTCCTCCTTTTTCACTTCACCGTTCATTTTTTTAACATAGTCTGAGTATGTTTCTATTGCATCTTCGCTTTTTCTGCTCTCTTCCATCTCGTGAAGAGCCTTGATCCGCTGAATCTTTTTCAGTAGCTCTTCTCTCTCGATCCTCTCTTGCTCCATAACGTCAGCTTCCACTCTCTGATTCAAAGAAACATACCTCTTGTCAATGTTGTTCAGCAACCACTCGTAGCCCTTCTGTATGCCTGGATCCAGTTTGTGGGTGTTGTTTTCATTGGCAGAACAGCTTTGCACCAGCGTAGGACATTTCTGGATATTGACCATCTGTTCGATGTTTAAATATTCGATTATATCAATCTCGTCTAGGGCGTTTTCGTGGTCTTGTTTGTTGGCCAACACTAGTAAGGGCTTGCCAGCTATCTTGTCGTTGTACAAAATCTCCTCCAGTACCATTTTTACCTCGCTGAAGCGTGAAAAGTCGCTGGAGTCAACTACAAAAATCAACCCATGGGCCTAGGAAGAAAAATGAGTCATTTTACTAGTTAATAAAACGTTTGTGAACTTACGTCAACGAAATATTTGTGCCAGATGCCTCTTATGTTGGGTCCACCGCCCAGATCAAAAACTCTAACGTCATAGTTAGCGTATTTCAAGTTTATAACGGAAAAGCCTACTGTGGGTACTGGTGAGCTAAGAGGATCACCAGCAAGTCCGTTTGCTGCCCTAGTTTTTCCTGCGTTGTCTAACCCCAACAGTAGAAGAACGATTTTCCTGTAAGATATCATTTATCGAGCGCGCTGAGCACATACATTTAAAAAATGGTAAATTACCTTTTCACTTTCCGTTTTCGGCAGCAATTATTTCCCATATCAGCTCGGAAAATGAATTTTTCCTTATCAAATTCATTTGACTCGTTTAAATGACGGAAATAGTTCGATCACAACAAAAAGGTTCGTTCGTTGTTCTGCTCCGGACACAGATCGAAATATACTCTGGACATTATTGATGTTATTGCCTTAGATAATGCTAGTCTTGGTTACGCTAACGAACGCACCTAAAAACGGTAGAACTTTCTTATACAGATATACAGAGGCAGAACAAAATGAAAATGAACCGTTTCTTTTGACACGGACTGTGACTGATTTCTCTATAATAGGAACAGGTCTGAAGAGGTTTTTTATGAATAGACGCTTTTAACCATCATAATCTATCAATAAATTTAATAAATCATTGAATAAATGTCGGAAACGCCCTCTTGTAATTAGGTTCTGAAGCTTTTGTTGACATTTTTCTATCGGTCCAGGGCTCTTCTATAATGAAACAAAACGATGATACTAGTTCAACTATCGCATAATAGATGGCAACAAAGTTTAATCTAAAATCCGTTCAATACAAAACCATTGTTTATAGATTTATGGCAAAACTACTAAAGGATAAGTTTTCAAAACTTCATTTTTATCAATCAAGCAAACTGAAATGGTCGAAAAGGAACGTAGAGTATCACAACTGGCCCATACTTTCAATTTCATAGATGTCTCCCAATATTATTTAAAATAAATGAAGAACTTGGCATTACTGGCAAAAGTCCCTTGATTGTAAGGGAATAAATAGACTCTCTTCAATACCTTGTATTGTTTTCTCTGATTGGTGAAATTCATATCCTACCTTGTGTCGATATGGAATCATATGCGTCCGGTTGCACGAAAAACAACTTCTTCTCACTTCTTACATTCGTTTTTTTAAAGGGCCACTAGGGTATAAGCATTGTTCAAAGATAAATATAGACAATGGGCCAGCTTATTGAGAAAAATCTAACCGAAACATAATTTGAATGCATGGTCTGTATTTCAAATCACTTCGTATTTGAATTGAACGTATAAAACTGATCCTAGGTAAGTTCCTACCTATAGTTCGTTGTGAAAACAAAGAAAATCATTGTCTGATAGGTTTATCTCTGCTCGCAAAGGTAGCATTATTGCGACATGTTTTTTTCCTCTCGTTCCAATCTTCCATGCGAAAGTTATTGCCCTTCAGATTTAATACAAGTGGGGTAGTTACTTTTTTTTCACAACATAACCGCCATTTTGATGTCGCATTAGGCTCAATTCACCCCCTTCCACATCATTATACATACAAGTTCGTTTTTCTAACCTATATTCGACAGGAATTTTAGTTGAATTTTTTCTTCGAAAAGGAATATAATTATGCTGAAAAAAGTGTAGAGGAAAGTGGGGTAAGGTAAGGTGTAAATTACAATCTTTTGTCAAAACTGGAAGGAGTACACTAGTAGCACAAGTATAGCTAACGTTAAAACGTTAGCTTACTTGTGCTAGTAGGAAACTTTACAATTTTATGGTTGGCAACAGTGGCAAAACTGATAATGACGTTTAATTTTAATTGTTATTGATAATGAAATGTAAAATCTGTTAAAACTCAAAAAAGAAGGTTGAATCCAACCTGGACAAAAATTTGGCTTTTAAGCTGAAATACCTCGATCGAAATTGGAGAGCATACCTGGGGAAATTCATTAAACCTTTAGCGATGTCGCTGTCGAATCCATTCAGCGCCCTTCTGGGAAAAAAGGAATGCAAACCCAGGAAAACCCTCACAGAAACATTGGAGCAAATATTCGACTTCACATTGAATCCCGAAAAAGTTAGCCTTCTCTACCTGGAGGAAGTGCATGGACTCCATGAAACGACGGAACTGGGTTTGAGTTTGCTGCAATATTCTCTTTTCGAAAGGTTGTTCATGTGTAATGAAGACTCAGAGCTGAATAGGGACAAAAAGAATACCCATGCGAGGCAGACTAGAGTGATAACCTATCTGTACACTTGTAATGAAAGGCTTAATGCTGCCTCAGGACAGTTGGAGCCTGAGGAAGAAAATGATATTAGGGATAAGATAATGCAGAATGTGGCTACAGCCATGATACAACCAGACCTCTATTCGGGTCAAGATATAGCAGGTGAAATCCTAGACATTGTAGAACGTGAGCTGCCAAATGCATTCGCCTTCTTTGTGGCAGCTAGCAAGAGGGCAATCCAAGAGGACGGCAGTGAGTAAATGTACTAATTGCACATGAATATTTATGCCTAAATTCATTGTAATTACTTGCAGCTGATTCAAATATGCTAGCATTTATGGGTGAGATCAACTCAAGATTATTGACAGACATAATGAAAAGCGATTTGGTAACCCTTCGCGTGTCTATCTTTAATTTTCTGGAGATGACTTTCACGGATGAAGTGTTGGGGAAGCTTTTTGTTGATGCTAGCCTTTTTAAGCCTAATGGCGGCTCTCTGTTTGCTAAATCAGTGATAGGAGGGCTCTTGAACTTGTCAGTGCTGCCAAAAAGTCCTACAGAAAAAAGTGACCATTTCTCTAATCCTTTGGACCTGGTAAGTGGGTATTCGATGTAAAACAACTCTCCTTAAATTATTCAAAAATGTAATTTTATTTAAACTTCTGAATCAGATTCCTGTTAAATCATGTCAAATCATGATTCATTACTTGATTGATATTTTCCATTCAAAACCATTCAAGCTTCTCATGATATATAAATAATTTACATTTTACACTGAATGTTATAAGATCTAGGCATCTATACTATGATTTTTTTTTGGACATGATAGTATTGGTAAAATAATATTCTTGGAACATATTTTCAATATGGGAAATGAATATGGTGCAAAGTTTTTATTCAATATGGCCTTTACTTAACCTACAAAAGAAAAGCTTTGAGATATTTGTGCAAATGCCACTCCTACAGTGGATTATTTTAAAAAAGATGAGCTATAATATACCAAAATCATCATATAGCTTTCTATAATATCCTTCCATTCTTGCCTTAGTGCTTACGCAAAAAACAATTGTTCACACACGAAATTGCAACTTTAAACAAAATAAAACATGACCCAGTTCTTTCAGAAAACAAGTAATTGTAGGTCTTCTAAATCTTCTGAGCTGAAAAGTTTGATCTTATTTCTTATTGTATTAGTATTTTAGTGGTAGGCGAGGTGGGTTAATTTAAAACTCGAAACGACTCCCCCCCCCAGAAAAATGTATGTTTTTAAAACAGAAATTTTTCTGGGGGGTTGTTTCCCTACATACCCGTCTGGGTACTCCTCTGACGAAGGGACAGATCATCTTCGCAAAATCCCTACTTGATTATGATCCCAGATCCCACAAACGATGTCTGCGCTTCACAAAATTTGGCATTTCACCATAAAAAACTGATTGCTGCGTCTACTAGCTTGAAGCGGGCGAAGCCGCTGAACAAAATTTGACATTTCACTAGATTTTATGTAGCGGCTTCAAGCGTTACAGCCTGGTAGACGCAGGAAGTACCATTGGCTGCGTCTAACAGCTCACAGCGCTTAAAGCCGCCTCACAAAATTTGACATTTCACCATGGAAAACTGACTTTAAGCACAGTAAGCTGTTAGACAGAGCCATTATCCAAATGTAGTACGTACAGTCAGGGTTGCGATTTTGGCACAATTGTGCCAAAAGGGGCACAATTCAACGAGCCAGGCACAATGGCACGCACAATTGAAAATAAGGTAAAAATGGGCACAATTCCGTCATGATCAGAAAAAGTTATCGATATTGATTGAAGTGACAGTTTTCTCAGGGATACTTTGTGTTCTATGAGAACGGAATGCAAAATGGAAAAATCTAAGTAAAAAATTATGTGATCTGTGAATTCTATTCTGCGAAGTGTCTTAGTCTTGAAAAGACAAATACGAAATACTGAAATACTACACTTTTGCTGGTAAATGTGTTCCTGTGAATCTATGATCTTGAAAATTTGAACTTCAAACACAAAGCACATGTTCTGTAATTTGAAAAAGGTTTGAAATTCGAGAGAGAGAATATCGAACATGAACAGGCTATAAAGCACGGTTTTTTCCTAGTATATCAATGATAATTTGAGAAATGGATAAGTGAGTATCAGGGTGACGTGAGAAAGACAAAAGCAAAATAATGAAACTGAAAAAAAAGACTATAAAACTAGTTTCATGTTGTGCGCAGGCGCAGAAAATTGAGGTGGGAACAATTGGTTACAAATGGGCACAATTTTGTATTGGCACAATTGAAAATTTCCGAATCGCAACCCTGCGTACAGTCTATATACAAAGGTAGTACTACAGGAATATAATTAGATGATGGCTCATTAATACATGGCGCTGCCAAGATGAGATCCAAAAAGCAGTTCCGAATTTATTTGACAAAATTGAATCACATTCATGTTATTAAAGTGGATTTATGCAAGAGTAATTTTCCTTTCAACTTTGTAATTTTTGCTGTGAAGATATTGGCATTTATGCAGTACCTTCTATAGAAACCACGCATGCGCATCAATCATATTTTAATGTGATTGGATAAAAGGAGGATGCTTTGTGTGAAGTACTCGAAAGACGATAATTAGACTCGTTATGAATATAATGAACTAGAATATGATAATTACAAAACAAAAAGAGTGTGGATACACCACGCTTTGAAATTAATCTGATTCATATGTGGGACTTAGTATTCTAGTTTCTAGTTCTATTATCATTTGTTTTGTATTCTCGCTCATGCGCAAAAGCCAATTACACTTTCACCACAAACAATTCCTTTTCTGAAGTAAAAAAGAAAATGTTCTTGTATAAAATGGTCCATTGCGCACTTGTCAGGTATCAGTACGATTTACATTCACAGACAGGCAACCGAGCCACCGAAGAATCGCTATGGATATACCTGGACAGGCACAACCAACGCCTCTCGAAAGTCTTCGAAGCCGGTCTGAGATGCAGCCCAGCGGTCAAGGACAAACTCTTGTCGTGGTTGGCGGAATGCCTGAGCAGCAACGCTGCTCGAGGAAAAATCTCCGAAATCGTCGACTTTTTCACGAACACGATCTCTAACCTAACAGCATCCGACGGATTCATGATGAACCTCACCAACGTGCTGCTGAGGCTGAGCAAGCCTTTCTGCAATGGCTCGAAAGTGTTGAAAGTCGATCCTACCTACTGCGCCGTACCCGTAAGTAACCAAATTCATCTTTCTATATCATTGTCCAAATATTTGAATCAGTTGTGCGTCTATTGTATTCTAATTATATAATTATCATTAGTTGTTTTAACCAGCCTACTCATCATATCGATAGATATGATGAACATTG
Source organism: Zygogramma bicolorata (assembly GCA_032362365.1). NCBI lineage: Eukaryota > Metazoa > Arthropoda > Insecta > Coleoptera > Chrysomelidae > Zygogramma > Zygogramma bicolorata. The sequence goes on from JAVJAQ010005053.1 coordinate 270,746, forward strand.
TTTTTCTTTTTACTTGTAAATAACTTTATCAATGAGAACTACGTTCTTCAGACAATAAAGTATATTTAATTGAATGATTGGTTGATTGTCATACGACACCAGGGGCCTAATTCTTGAGATATATTCATTTATTTTCATTCATCACGATATGGATTAGGTATGTTGAATTGCGGCACAATAACAGTGATATCACAGAATAATTAAACTACTATACAGAAGCGAATCCAATGACATATTTGGTAGAAGCCACGCTTTCCCAAAGTGCACCAATGAGAGCATACTAAAATATTCTATTGCTTCAGTGAGTCAGATGAAGACAGCTTATTAATTTGACGCATGTCACTTGAGTTTTTTCAGTGTAGTTTTCTATTGTTGGTATATATTGTCAGATTTCTCAGTGTCGACAGTTAGTAAATGTCTGTGTAAAAAGGATTTGAAGCGTTTTTGTTACGCCGTCTATAGAATAATGTCGATATTTCTGTTCACTTCTTGACAATGCTCGACAAAGTTTCTCACTCTGGAGGAAACAAAGTGTTTCTGTCTGTCAGTTTGACTGAGATGTTGAAAGTAAAATAATAATGCTTCAGAATGGAGTTGACGATAAAAGTTTATGAAGGAAATGAGAGTTAAGGCATTAAAATAATCTTCAAAACATGAATGATCTACACGACATGCCATCTTTTGGCATTAGGCATAACTTATCAAAAAAATTGTACGATTTAGGCTACGAAAAACGAAAGGAGAGGCACTTGCCCTCATTCAATCCTGATGACTTACGTTTCTAAGTTGATGAGTTATTCATATAACAAGTTGGCTTGCTTAAATCCGCCTTGAGTCATTTTAGGGTACGTGACGCCATATTTTCCGAAGAAAATGCTTCTCGCAAATGTGTTGTAAGTTAGGTGGTGGGATAAATTATTTTTAAATTGTTGGTTTCTGATCCAAATTAGGCATTCCAGATCACGTGATGTCTGGGTGGCTAACACATCAACCAATCACACACTCGTTTGCAAAAAACAAACGATAGTTTCTGGGGGGCAGATGGCGCCGTATTGGTTCATTTCGATTCATTTGATATTTTTGACAAGTATCTGGAATGCCTAATATGTAACATAACCTAACCTCACTTGCCCATATTACAGAAATCTGCATTTTTATTCTTACAGTTTTCTGTTATACATTCTGTTGTATAATTGGGGTCAACAACCGCTTCATGAATGTGTTTTTTGTTTATACAAGTATGCCGTTGCCAATATAAACTTATGAATGAATCTACGAATAAAAGTTTACCGACAATAGAACGATAAACTACTACCCTTCTTCGATTTTTTTCAGCCTGATGAGCATCTCGAGAAAGAGGTGAAAATGACCGACATGACGGATCAGACGTGTTTGCTGCCGACAGAAGATTCTGAAGAAAAACGGCCGACTGCACACAAGTACAAATTCATCTCGGACTGCTTTTATATGACCCACCGGGCCATTGATTTGGGGTTCCGAGTCGTTGTTGAGAAACTGTACAGAATGCAAAAGGTAGGTACTACTATAGTAGTTATTTGGATTTCAAAAACAGCGATACGCCCTCTAGTTGAATGCTTCAATCAAAGTCATCAACTAAAACATTCACCAGGCACAATTTATGACTGACATTAGCATCAAAGGTGAAAAAAAACACGAAAAACAATAATAATTACTTATTGAATATGATTTTGAATTTTCATATACCTAGCTTAAAAAATGTCAAAATCCTAACCCTGATTGAGTATAGTTGTCAAAATGGTTGACGTTTTCGCCAGAGTGGCGCTCCGGTCTTTTTTTGGATCACCAATCAATCAAGTCTCCTGAATATATTAGACTTAATTGAACGGCTGCTTGTCCTATAAGTTGGACAAGTCTGTTCACTTATTTCGTATGGAAGAATGACTTACAGGTCAAGAAAATTGAAAGAACTATATCCGCTTGTTCACGGTTGGGAAATATTCATGAGTGTATTTTTTTATAGGAAATGATGAGGTATGAAAGCGTGCTCAATGACGAGCAAACATTGTCTCAACATGATTCGACATACATTGCAAGGCTGAGAGAGGGTCTCAATACGAAAGCGTTAGAGTAAGTGAAAAAATACTAAAACTGTATGTCATACCAATTATCATTTGAAATTTCAACAAGCAGTTCATCCACTGTCTTAAAATTGTTACTATTGAAATGAACTTGACTTAGCTATACGTTAATATTCCGTTAACGTAAGGTTGATCAGGCCAGTAATAATTTCTCTAGAATTTGGCATCATAAAAATCCAAATTCAAATCATCTTTTGAACAATCTGTTCAGGCCAGTCTCAAATTACCTACACAGTAGGTTTTGGCTGGCATCTGTCAGAAAACAACTACTCCCCTGGCTAACACCACGAAAGGCATTGAATTATATCCGACCGGTGCCAGTGCAGGTTTCTTCACAGAAGTAAATCCTGCATTTGCTTTCGTCGATACAAATGAAGGAATTGATTTTCAATTATAGGGACGGACACACTTGCAGGCCGGTTTCGGGCTATTTGGACACTCGTCAGTGCAAGGCAATGCCATCATCAACATTAAAGTCGATGACTTCCCATAATTAAAAATCAAAATCCTTCAGAGGATCAAGCCCCGATATAATTCAATGCCCTTCGTGGTATTAGCCAGGGGAGTAGTTGTTTTCTGACAGGTGCCAGCCGAAACCTACTGTGTAGGTAATTTGAGACTGGCCTGAAAAGATTGTTCGAAAGATGATTTGACTTAACGCCAGTCTTCAAGTATGCCCACTGACTATGTCGAATGTATTTGAATTCAAATTCATTTGTTGAATAAATGTTGATCTCAGCTTGAGGTCTTGTAGAAGAATGTTCAGAATATATACTTATTTGGTTATTGAGAGTGATTCCCTCTTCCAACGAAACCAATTCTGCATCCCTTATATCAGAGATTCGGCGTATAATGTTAGTAAAGAACTGCTACTTACCTGTTTTTAGTGTCGAATTGATTTTTCAATAAATCTCAAAATAAGCTGTTGGAGAAAAAATGTTTTCAACTGGCACAAAAAACTCCTCTTCGCCTCGTCCGGCAGCTCTTTCCAACTTGTCCGGAAAAGTGAATACAGTTCAAAAACTGTTGCACGTCATCGATAAAGAAATTAAATAAACGCACTAGTACCAATCCATTGATGGAAATTCATCGGACGTTTATATTGATTTCAAATTTGGGGCCTGTTATTCTTTGGCATTTGGTTGGCAGCATTCTCGATGTTGGCGCAATTTGTTATTTGATAATTGACATTCAGAAGTGACAGTTCTACGTTTATGTCCTTTTGGTACTCCAAATCAGCTAATTGTGATTCAAACAATTTGTTTGAAGTCTGTTGTTTACCACTTGAGAATTATTCAAAAATAACAGTTCTCTGTTTAGGTCTCTTTGGCACTTCAAATGAGATAATTATGATTAAAAACTGTGTATTTGGTGCTTCTTTAGAAAGTATCAGTCTCAGGCCCTTTATAAAAATGCTACAAGAGGTAAAAACTCGCTGCCAAGAGTTGGTGACATCTGCGATTAGTTATTTCGAAAGAGAGCGGGATGATGATGTCCCTTCGCTTCCCTTAACGGCTCTTAGAGAGCAAAAATGAATACAATATTAAAGATAACAAAGCTCACGAACCAGACGCTTACAAATACTGCACTACTGGATATAGGTGTTCTGTGTTACAATATTTATACTATGTAGGAACGCAGTAATTATTTGCAGTTTATAAATATAGAAAAATATCGATTCTTCAAAATAGTTTGGATGTAGCTATTCAAAATATATGATTTGAACGTTCGGAAGGGCTTATAACTTTAAGTTATTGGAAAACTAGGAAAAAACTTTTTCATGGATAAGCTTCCATACTTTGATGAATGATAAACACGTACCTATTAACAAAGGTTTGTGAATTTTTTTCCCTTCTTTCTCATTCTAGACGTCACTTTGATTTGAAATCCAAATTCGATAATTCTATAATAATCTGCCTACAGTGTACTTCAAAATTTAACCACGCTTATGATGACGTGCAACAATTTTTAAATTATATCAGCTATACCCAAGATGAATAAAAACCCTGGTGTGTTGACTTATACCTAATAGATTGTAAGCAAATTTTCTCGACTTTTCGCTTGATTTTGATCATTTTTAACTTCGAGAATCTGCCATCAGAGGCGCACCTTACGTGATTTCAATTTAGTCTGTGATGCCATGATATCCGTCTGCTCGACGGCCATTCGATTATTTATAGATTTATAGGTTATGTTTATTTCATGGTCTCATGTTTTGCATGCAATTTCTTGCTTTCCCGCGAAATGTTAGAAATTATGTAGTCATCACATTTTGAATGATTATAAGGTATTCCTTTTGCTTTCAATTTGATGAAAAATAAATCAAAAACTCAGTGATCAGTGATTGTGATGTGATTTTAAATCTTCCGAAACAATAGTTCTGAGTGAAACTGGAAAGTATTGATATCTTATCTTTCTACTTTCTGAGGAACCGAAGATAGGTGATTACTTTTTTCTTCATAGTGTTGAAAAAAACACAATTTTAATGTGATTACGAGCCGATGAAATGAGGGATAAGTATATAAGAAATACGAGAACAGCAACGATAAACACTTAACAAGAATATAAAGAAGAAAAACGCGAAAAGAAACAAGAACTAGGTACAAGATTTTGAATATTAAAGGAACTTTCAAATGTATTCAAATTCAAATCGAACTGTCAAACATTTCAAAAAAATGAATAGCTTTTTATTAGACGAACTCGACCTTACGTATTTTGTATACTGATAATTCTATTGGTGAACGAAAGATCCGCAAGAGTTTATCCAATGAGACCGCCGGTATCGAAAATCACTCGTAAGCTGCCGCCTCAATGAAAATGTACCCTTAGAAAGTCGCATTTGTATCACCACCTCAACACCACCTACCGTCAAAAAATGCAAGTTTACTCTTCGATTTATCAGGTCGAGAGGAATTGGCTAAACGAAAGCATATCGGTCAACACACCAGGGTTTTTATTCATCTTGGCTATACCTATTTCGTTTCAGGTTCTTACCACATAAATGCGTCCTAACTGATCCAATTCTGATGGACAATATGTTCGATTTCGTATCCGCTACGTGCTCGTGGTTATGCCAAGTTGCTGTTCACAACGATTTCAAAGACACCAGTAGCTACGCACCACTTGATGAACTGCCAATACATTTTCCGCTCCCTGAAGATGTTCCTAACACGTTGAAGTGAGTATTTGATTTTTTATGATGGTAAATGATTTGATACTAAATGGAAAGATATAGTTGATCCCTTTTTCTAGGCAATCGAATTTGAACTGGGAGACCGATCGCTTTTTTTTCTTTCACACTTTTTTTATTACAATCGCCTATTTCCAGAATTTTGAATTCGAGGACCCTGCTGATGGTATTAGTTACCACTATCCTGTGACTTTACGTATCGGAATCGCAAATGATAATTTTTAACAATAGTTTTCAGAACTTGAGATGTACTAATGTACTTGTTACTTTAATGGTTTCTTTCGGAAGGATGTCCCCGATCATACTTTCTCTAACTATTTACTCAACTATATCGAAAAAACTTCCGTTAATCTCTGATAGTTTCTTTTCGTGACTGGTTCGAGTTTAGGTCTTGCTGTAGTGAGGTTGCAGTCAAAAAATATAAAAAATTCACCATGGAAATGGAGACGAACAACGCTATTCCTTTCTTAGATGTCCATATCACAAAATCCAACGATGATTTCACTCATACTGTCTACCGAAAACCCACGCACACCAATAGATATCTTAATGCCAACTCCCACCATCATCCAGTCCAGGTGAGCTCCGTACTGAATTCTCTTATCAATAGATCCATCTAACTCACAGATGACCATAATAGATCCAGAGAACCATTCAACGCCAACACAACCGCTTCTCGCATCTCAAATTACCGGACGACCCGGCTGAACGCCCGAAAGCTTTCCTTCCTTTCATTCGGGGTGTCACTGATAAAGTGAGCCGAATTCTGACAAAATACGACATCAGGACAGTTTTCACAGCAAACAATCAAATGTCCTCTTTTCTGCGCTCACCTGAAGATACACTACCCAACGAATCACAAGGAATATGTGAAATTCCTTGCCACGACTGCCCGAGAACATATATAGGACAGACGAGTATCAAACAGGTCCTACGAGCACAAACTAGCAGTACGTAATTCGGACATGACCTCGACTCTCTTCAAACACCACCACGAAACCGGACACAAAATTGACTTCAACAACACGAAGACCATTGCCACAGCAAAAACACTCCACTCCAGAATCATTCGCGAAGCAATAGAAATTGAAAAACGCCCTCAATGCCTCAACAAACGATATGACTCACAAAGGCTCCCCAATTCCTGGAAACCATTATTATCCCTTCGAACAAATCCATTAAATAATCCTTTTCAAACCAGACCCGTATATGGTACGACAGTTTCAACAACGTTGGACTCTCTATATATACATATATATAAAATGATAAAGATGTATGAGGCGCCGTTTGGGTCAAAAGTATATTTGCAGATATATGCAATTTCATCTCAATATATTTATTAATATTTTTATTTTGTGTTCCGATATATTTATTTTCTACCGAACATAATATATTTACGTTTTGAGTGTCGCTAATAGGTATATAAAAATGAGAATTCCCATATATTTATGAATTCGATCTATTTTACGTCGTCAAGAGATGGCGCACTGGCGCCATTTTGTTCACGGTCGAGTATTTGGCAACAGGGCGAAGTCATTATTCATAAAATAATAGATGGCGATGCAGGCAGTTATCATGTGAATAATAGTTCAAATGTCGAGGGAGTTGGCGCTGTGGTTTCGCGTCCGCCTGTGGGTTGAAAGGTCCCAAGATCCTTCATAAAAAACTAAATTCGCAATTTGACAAGTATCTGGAGTGCCTAATTTGATTCATTTATATTATTAACATTGACATGATAACTGCCTGAGTCACTGCCATCTATTAGCCACTCTATGCACTAACGACTTCCCCATGTTGCCATGTACTCGACCGTGACAAAAAACCACCGGTGCGCCATCTCTTGACGACGTGAAATAGATCGAATTTATAAATATATGGAAATCTCATTTTTATATATTTGTGACACTCCAAAATTATGTTCGGTAGAAAATAAATATATCGGAACACAAAATAAAAATATTGCTAAAGTTAATAAATATATTGACATGAAATTACATATATTTGCAAAAACACTTTTGACTTACACGGCGCTTCATAAAGATGGTACAATTAACATTTTTTCAGGTGCATTCCAGAATTCGTTGTGGAAAACGTAGTCGTGTTTCTAGTGTTCGTTAGACGTGCCATCCCCGAAACGTTGAAGAGGCAGAGCTACGATAAAGTGAGCCCTATCCTGAGTTTTTTCCTGATCTATATGGGATCTCAGCGCCTCATCAAAAACCCTCACTTGAGAGCGAGATTGGCGGAAGGCCTAGAGTGTCTTTTGTTGCAACAGAAAGCACCGAATGCGCACACGAAGAGGATGCTGAAACAACATCCTCACCGTTTACAGGTATTCAGAAATGATTATGATTGTTGAAACGTGTTTTAATTTATCGCCTTGTTTGACCAAAATAATGACCGACTTTCTCAACACGATATTGTTGTGTTTCAGATCGCGAACAGTCTGATGGAAGTTTTTGTCGGCATCGAAACGACCGAGTTCGAGCAGAAATTCAACTATCGCCAGCCGATATACATGGTATTGGATTTTCTGTGGGGATACCCAGAACTTGTGGAATGCTTCAAGTTGGCGGCCGAAGAAGCCGAGAAGAATATGGAGTCTACGAATCCTCCTTTGTTTTTGAAATTCGTCAATTTGTTGATCAACGATTCCATTTATTTGCTGGACGAGGTTTTGTCGAATATGGCGAAGTTGAAAGAATTGCACCAACTGCGGTAAGCACTGAAAATAATACAATAGGGAAAATGCATAAAATTCTGATTTGTCTCGAATAATTTTTTCTCGAATCTTACTTTTCTTCCTATTATAATTAAAATGTATTTTTTTCATTCAGTTATTATTTGAACCTAACGAATATAAAAATCAAAGAATTAGGAAGGGAAATTCAAACTTACAAAACGGGTCAACATTGGTCGAAACGAAATGTTACATCAGACGACACAACATTGGATTTATTATTAGGATTGATATTCATACTGGGTTAGTGGTAAAATATTTCAGACCTGTATTCCTGTGGCGATTTCTGGTGAATCTGGATCTGTAGTGAATCTAGAACGATGACTGAAAGTGGTGTTATCCAAGCACAATCGGTCAATTTACAGGAATTAGATACATTTAATGTATCATATTTTGTATCATATCTCAATTGTATCAAATCTCGATTTGACGTACACAGCTATCAAATGAGTGAAAGCTGCGAGGTAAACATTGTTTTATATGATGTATTTGAGTCCATGACATAGATTAGTATTCATTATGCCCACAGCAGAGATGTATATTATAAATCTATATGCCGATATTTATAAATTAGGTTAGATTTGTTTTAAACCGAATTTTCCACTGCAAAATAGCTAATGCGATACTAATTCATACTGGGCTGTATATAAATGTAGCACACTCAAGTTAAAATGATCTTCACAACAATATAAATACGATTTTGGTGATACATTATCCCTTCTCATCTTACACAATTCTTTTGGTATTTTCCGCTTGAATTACGATAAAACATCGTAACGGGTGTATTTCCAAAGTGTTTTTGCATTTTGAAACTTTATAATTCTTGAGTAAGGAGTTGTTTTAGCTTCTTCCATGATTTGTAAAGTAATGGAAACTGACACGCTGTGTGTAAACGAACATGGGAAACGTCCCGTGATATTATCTGAGGCGCGTGCTAAATGCTCGCTCAAATTCATTTAATGTTTTGAATTTCACTTTTGAAAAGTAATTTGGAGTTTTCACGCTCATTTATACTTATTTCTACGTGATGATGTAATCGATTAATTTGTGACAACAAAAATCATGCATATTCCCTATTATCAATGAATTGAACACTTCCAACCTCTGAACATATTTTTAGAAATATTCAACAGACTAGTTTTGGAGATGAAATGATTCTACAAAGTGTAACAAAACTAGCTGTGAAGATTTTCAGAACGTGCTTTTGAAATCAAAATTGGTCTGATTTTTTTTATGTGAACTATTCCTTTATTTATCCCAATAAACAATAGTGATGTTTATGTCAGTGAATGGAATTAAAATAAATAATATAACAATGATACATATAGTAAAACATATAGTCAAAAAAAATAGAAACTGTTTCAAACAAAGCCTGTTGAGGGTAGTATTCATTTGGTTGGTAAAAATTCCTTGAATTTCCTTTTGAATTTTTTAATGGAATTGATATTTTTTATCGTTTCTGGTAGGCGATTATAAATAGCTACACCTTCATTTAATATTGATTTAATGCCAAAATTTGATTTGGAGGTCAATCTGCCTTGTACTGTAGCTATGGATGTCTTTTCAAATTTAATACTCGAACGTTTGTGGCCAGTAATTACCAAGTGAATAAATATGCATGTTCTCATTTCACGAAGGGTTTTAATATCTAGAAGTTTTTTTGATCGATATAAGTTAATTGAGGTTCCAGACGGGATAGATTATAAATACATTTAACAACCTTATTCTGCAGTCTTTCTAGTGGTTTCAAAGTTTTTTGTGAAGTAGAGCCCCAGACAGGTATCATGAAATGAAGATGGGAGTGAACTAGAGAGAAGTAAATATTTTTCAAACAGAATGGAATATACATCCTAATTTTGTAGAGAATACCTAGTAGTGGAATGATTTTTGTTTTTATTATGTCTATATGTGCCTTCCAATTCAAAATTCAAGTATCTCAAAACATTTATGAGCGTAAAAACCCTTAACATTCTTTATTTTTCATTAATACAGTCCCAATTGAATTATGGGATTCTGGCTTGGGGAGGGGTCATGAAATCCCACATTAGAAATCTTGAAGTTCTTCAGAAACGGTTTTTGAAAATAATATATAATAAGTCTTATTTGTATCCAAGTGAAAATCTGTACATAGAAACACATAAAATGGACATGAGACAATTATTCGGATATAACATCATGATTTATATCCATAAACACAAATTGAATATAAATTTCAATAGATGGAGACATGTATATCATCAATTTTTTTCCATAGTATATAATGTGATATCGTCTGCATAAAGTTTAATGTGTCCTCTCAACTTCAAATTTGATATCGAGTTGATATATATATCAAAAAACGTGTTGGACCTAAAATTGATCCCTGGGGCACACCGCAGCTAATAGTTTTCGTAGAGCTTTAACTGTTCTCAATTTTCACGAATTGTTTTCTGTTTTTCAAATAACTTTGAAACAATTCCAAAAATTTTCCCCTGATACCAGAGTGAAACATTTTTTTCAATAAAATTGTGTGATTGACTGTCAAATGCGTTGCAAAGATCCAAAGACACTAGACAGCATCCTTGGCCATCATCAATTTTTTGTTGAATGCCTGAGATGATATCCAAGGCGGCCACCTCCGTGTCTTTAGATCTTCGAAAGCGTGAGGTCGAAAACGCATCCCCGAAATAATATTCCTAGTTTTTTTCCAATATCTTCCTCTCCTCGGTGAACAATTGGTCGCATTCCAACCTGACGTAGGTTGTAAATCAGCACACACTCGAATGCTAAATAAGAGTACTTCTCCGACCGCTCCTTCTTCAATCTTCGAATGACTCTATTGTCGCCTTCACAGAGAGAGCGGCGATTGGGCGAACCCCGCGGACGAAGAGGAAAACAATCGCTACATCGTGCACATCGGCCACCTCGTCAAGTACGAGAACTTGTTGGGGAAAGACACGATCGGCACGCTGGAGAAACTGACGTCGAAAATATCGGCCGTTTTCACGCATTCGACCGTCGTCGACAGGATTGCCTCCATGCTGAACTACTTCCTTTTCCATTTGGTCGGGCCGAAGCAGAAGGATTTCAAGGTAGGTGGCGTGGATTTTTTTCTGTTGAGTTTATAAGGCGAACAGCATTATTTTTTCTTCGATTCGCAGATTTGTTAGATGAAGGGTCAAAGGGATCGTGGAAAAACTTATTTTTTTTCGCCGACGTTTCGAACTTTATTGAAATCTCCCTCAGAGCTCTGCTAAGATATTTTCATATAATAATAATAATAATAATCTTTATTAATCCCAAGAAACTACAGAGTTTATAACAGGGATAAAAATCAATAGTTATCAACTAAATTATTTGGTTACAAAATGAAACAGTGTACAACACAAATTGATAATAACATTATGTGAGAATATAAAATGAAAGTTGTAATTAAATTAAATAAATATATGGAGATCAGAATTTCAACAAGAAAGCAAAAATTTGTTCAGTTCAGATTTGAATTTTGTTGTTTTTGGAAGCATTTTCAGTCTATCTGGAAGATTATTGTATATTTTAACACCAAAATGATATATTGATTTCTCTCCAAATTTAGAACGATAAGGTTCAACAATTAATTGTTTGGTTTGTCTGGTATTATGATTATGAATTGTATTAATTTCACTGAAGTTTATAGTTGAATGTTTGATTTTTTTTCTAACTGAATGTATAAAACAACAAATTTTTAATTGAAAAGCAGATTGAATATTCAAAAGACCATGCGGTTTATATAAATTTGAGGTTGGTTCAAGATATGGTAATTTGAATATACACTTTATAATTTTATTTTGTAGTCTTTCGAGAGGATTCAATATCGATGTATTGGCTGTTCCCCAAATTGAAATCAAATACTGGAGATTTGAATATATCAAACAGAAATAAATACACCTTAGATATTTTTTAGGAAGGAACTGTCGGATTCTAAATAATATTCCTAGAAGTGGTCTGACTTTTTTTTTCAACATTTCTATATGGGTATTCCAACATAGTCTCTCGTCAATGTACAGCCCTAAGAATTTTGTTGTTTGGCAATATTTAATAATTTTGTTTTCGAAAGCCAAATTCTCTCTATTTGTGGTTCTGTTTTTGGTTATCAACATTACTGAGGATTTTTCATAATTCATACTCAATTTATGATAATTTAGCCAAGATGACATAGATTTCAAGTCATCAATCATGTCATCATATATTTCTTTGGTGTTACTAGAAAAATAAAGTAGTGTTGTATCATCCGCGTATAATTTGATATTTCCTTTCAATAATAATTCTGAAGCAGAATTAATATAGATTATGGTTCTCAGCCCACCATAATCTGTCAAAATGAGAATTAATATTGGAATCTGTGCTAGTGTGCAAGGACAGATTTATAAACTACCCCGAAAAGTTGATGCGTTGGTTAAATATCATTTCCTCTGTGAATAATCGTGCAATGAAGCCTTTCGTCGTAGTAGCCAGGGGAGTAGTTGTTTTCTGATGGGTGTGAGTCCGCTAACCTACTGTGACGGGCACGAGTAATTTTTTTTATCACTTGACATCCACCATGTTTCATATCCATTGGCCCAATATATATTTTTCTCAATTTATAATATTTTCCCACCAGACTTAGGACCACTAATACTTCATGATAATACTAGCATTGAAAAAACTGAATGTATTGAGTACTTAGGGGTTATGATTGACAAACATACATTACTCGAGGATTTAAAATATATTAGTAATATAAATCAATTCAAATTTCAATTGAAAAAATTCATTCTCCTCAAAAGAATGTCAATTTGAATTGGTGTTTATCTATTTGACGATTCTTTCACTTATCCTTTTCCTTATAAAATAATTTTCTTGCGTTGATTTGTATATTCTTTTCTTTCATTTATTTATTACATTGAAAAAAAAAAGTTTTTGATGATTTGTTAGCAATCTCATAACAGTACAAAAATACTGTTTGATTGTTCATGCTATACCAATGAAGTGCTACCAAATATATTGTATTATTAATTGTATATGATTTGAAATGTAATGGAATGAAATAAATAAATAAAAAAAAAACATCTGTAATGGGACAAACACATAGCGTTCTTTTTGAGGAAATTACGAAGTTTATTTTCAAAATTCAAGCATCTCAAAACATTTATGAGCTCGAAAATCCTTAACATTCTTTATTTTTCATTAATACAGTTCCAAATGAATCATGGAATTCTGGCTTGGGGAGGAGTCATGAAATCCCACCTTAAAAAACTTGAAGTTCTTCAGTAACGGTTGTTGAAAATCATATATAATGTTATTTGTATCCAAGTAAAAAATCTGTACATAGAAACACAGAAAATGAACATAATACAATTATTTGAATATAACATCATGATTTATATCCTTAAACACGAAATAAATATAAATTTCAATAATTATATTTATGGTACAATAAAGAACAAAAACAATTTTACATTGAAAGATAGAGTTGAAACAACAATGTCTCAAGAAAAAAATTACATATTTATTGGCTTTCTAATATGATTCAATTCCAAATCATAAAAAAAAAAGGATTAACTCATTATTATCTTTCAAACTACAGATTAAGAAATGGATTCAAGAGTCTCGTCGAAATTTATTCAATGAAATCCTTCACTTCAAGTTAGTAAATTAGTTCAATTAAAATATCATTTTGTTGAAATCAACAATTTTATGAAACATGTACATACATGTAATTCTTATCTCTGATTTTCTCTCAACAAGTTTTTTAACTTCGCTGGTATAATTGAATGAACTCATTATTATTATAACACCTATTGTATCATACTGTTCCGCGTAATTCTAGTCGATTGAAAATCATTTCGCACGAGGTATCTCTTTTTTTACTTTCCGATTTCCAGGTGAAGAACCCCGACGAGTATTCGTTCCGGCCCGCCGAAACGGTACTCACCATCTGCCGCATCTACATCAACCTGAAGGGAAATCGCGCGTTCTGCGCAGCCATACCGCGCGACGGTCGCTCGTACACGCCTGCGCTGTTTCGACTTGCCGAGGAGGTGCTCGCCAAGATCCAAGGTAAGTCCGCGTACGGTTGAGGAGGGGCTATTATTAAAAAAAAAACAACATAATTAGGATTAAGACTTTTTTGGGTTTACTTCCATGACATTGTTACGATATTTCGTGAGTTCGTTTACCGAATACTCCAGTAAAGGAAGTAAAAACTGGCTGGACTAATTCGAGACCAATTGCAGATACTTGGAGTAACTTGACTTTTGTTAAGAAAGGTGCCCACTATCCGAGTAAACAACTTCCGTTACTGGGAAAAAGCGCGGGGGTGGGGGGGGGGTTGAACTCATTGGGGGGGGTTAAAAAAAATTATGAAACCAATCGATAAATTATCATTTTTAACATGAAAACATTGATTGCAATTTTTCATAAAAATGCACCCCTTTCGAGTAATAGCGCAAGGAAAAGTGTGATTTTTGCAAAAAAAAATTTAAAGTTTTTGAAGTTTTTTTTTAAATTTACTGAAAATCTGTTAGTATTACAAAAAAAATTATATATTACTTATGTGAAGTATTTTAGTTGACAAATAAAGTGGTTTTTTATTTTTGTATGATTAATATTAAAGGAGATATGACATGGCAAAAATGGTTGCTTAACGAAAAATGAAGAAACCGGATCGTTCTGGCGTAAATATCTCGAAAAATATAACTGTTACAAAAAAAATGATTCCTATCATTTTGCAAGATGACAAAATCGGGAAAATTTTGAGACCAACCAGAACCGTTTAGAATAAGAAGAAAAAAGTTATGGGCGAAATAATTTTTTTTCAAAAATTTTTAATGCCAATTTTTTAGCGCCATATGGGCTGAGGTGCTTGGAAAAGAAATCCTTTGGTGAAAAGTCAGAACACTTCGTCCTAAATATGTCCAGCCATTTTTGGCCCTATCGGGTAATTATTGTTTATGTTTTGGCCTGCTAAAGTTTTTTGTTATAATTTTTCATCTGTAAGCAAATTTGTCCGTTTAAAATTGCCTATTTTATGTTTATAACGGCAAATGCTCTTTTTTGTCGGGCGAAATAAAAAAAAATTGGCCCATTCAATTCAAATGTTGCATATGACATGAAATTTCAGCGATAACCTTAGCTTTAAAATGGTTCTTGGTACATCTCGTTATCATTAGCCAAAAAAAAGTTATGGCCAACAAACCTTTTTTTTCCATCAATCACATAAAATTTTTATAGTTAATCCATTGGGACCCTCTATTTATAAGTTTTATAAACATTTTGGAGCTTTGCCTAGTAACCAAACTTGTTTACTCGGATACTTGACACCTTTTTTTGACAAATTCCAAAAAATTTTAAGTTGATCTGAGTGGTCTCGAATTAGTCCTTCATTTTACTAAAAAATTCACTTCCTTTACTGGAGTAGAAATAATACTCAGCACTGACTACTAAATCGCTTACAAAAAACTGATTAAAAACAACCAACGCTCTTGTCTAAAAACTCAACAACTTCGAATTCTCTGCACTTAGCAATACTCAATACCAAAAACTCCGCCGATAAATTGCCTCCCTATTTATACTTTGTGTACGACTATGGAGATTGTTCCGGACTTATCCATTCATGCCTCGACGACGGGTATCGAAACTTGGACGAGATTCCGGAATTGTTGGCAGGTAACATTCTTTCTTCGACCCTTCCACTCTGCATTTAACGACCGACAGAGGCGGCTGTAGGAGATTTCGTAGCAATATATTAATCGAAATCCGGCGAGGTAGTTACTAAACATCGGTTGGGAATATACATTGAAATTCAGATGCAAATAAATAAAAAAAAATTAGAATAAACATTAATGTGAGACTCGAAATGGAACTTTAATCACTTAAAAGAAAATACGCAAAGAAATTACAAATATATGATACCATAAAGTACAATATATTTTGCATGTAGTCAACATTTATATGTTTTTTTTTATCTTCATTGGTATTCACCAGTTTTGTAAGCCATTTCATTTTGAATGCTTATATATATTTAATTTCGTTGAATGTATGTTTTTTTTTCCTTTTATACTTGTGAAAATTTCATTTATTGACTATGTTTCATATATGTACCTTATTCAGAAACATATAATGCTTCTTTGGATAATAAAATTGAATTGAATATATCTTTATGATAAAATACCACATGCGATCATAGAAATGAAATGGTGATAATAGATGCAGAGTTCTGTCTGTCAATTTTACTGAAATGTTAAAAGAACGATAATGAAGCTTAAAAATATAGTTGACGATAGAAGTTTATAGAGGAAAATAAAGTTAAGGCATTAAAATCATCTTCGAAACATGAATGATCTATGACATTGACAAAAACTCCACCAATCTTTCCGTAGTATCCACCATTCCTTGAAATTATATTTCCATATGATTGGCTAACTAAAGTTGACACAATTTAAAAGCTATTGCACGTCATTATGGGCGTGGTTAAATTTTGATGTACACTGTAGCCAGGTTGTCATAGAATTATGGACTTTCAGATGTGATTTGAAATGACGTGTTCAATATGAAAGATGGAACATCAGAAATGTTTACAAACCTTCTTTGTTAATGGGTACGTGTATATCATTTATTGAAATTTGAAAAAAAAATCCAATAGGAAATAGGAATAGGTTTGAATCATATATTTTTAATAGCTTTATCCAAACTTTAAAAGAAATCGAGATTTTCCCATATTTATAAACTGCAAATACTTGCTGCATATATAGACTGACTGTGGAATATAAATATCATTCACAACTTTGTATTCAATTTGGCTCTTCAACAGCCGTTAAGGGAAGCAAAGGGACATTATTATCTCGCTCTCTTTCAAAATGACTAATCAAATATGTCACCAACTCTTGGCAGCGATAGTTTTTAACTCTTTTGGTACTTCTGCGGAGAGCCAGAGACTGATACTTTTTATAGAAGCATCAAAATACATAGTATTTGATCATAATTATCTCATTTGAAGTACCAAAAAGACCTAAACACAGAACTGTCACTTTTGAATGAGAATTGTCAATTGGTGAGTAACAAACTTCCAACAAATTGCGACAGCATTGAGAGTGCTGCCAACCAAATGGCAAAGAATAACAGGCGAAAAATTTGAAATTCATAATAAACGTCCGATGCATTACCATCAACGGTTTGGTACTAGTGCGTTGATTTCATGTCGTCATAAATGACGTGCAACAGTTTTTAAATTGTATCAACTTTATATACTCTATAAACAATAATACAAGTACAGCTTAGCCATTTCATCTTGGCACGGAAATGATGACGTATTGCGCAGTGCGAGACAAGCAGTCATTCGAAATCTATTGTAAACTTGGTGCGCGACCGGATGTGGAACCAATTACCGTGCCAAGTTGAATTGGATAAGCTGTACGCCGTTTCCTATCTAAACTTGTTTCCTTAATCTGTGGTGGTGTTTCGAAGGCGGCGGCGCGCTCATCGCCGGCCTGAAGGAGGTGGCAGCGGAGGCTGCGCGCGAGGCCGACCACCTGCAAGCGAACGACGACGTTCTGGCGGGGGCGCCCGAACACTTCTTCGACCCCATCATGTCGACCGTGATGGAGGACCCGGTCGTTTTGCCGAGCTCCGGCCAGACAGTCGACAGGAACACGATCGCCAGGTATTCGTCGTTTATAAGATGCCTAAAAAGACTAATGATTCCACTGATTTTTTTTCCCAAAAAACAATCGACGTGGAGGTTTCCCCTATTTTTTCGGGGCGTTATGTTCCCATTTGTCAAACTTCATGTTAAGTGTGAAGTCGATTGTCACATTGTGACGTCACTTTGAAATTTTGATGCGTACGATATTTTTATCATGTTTATTAGAGAGTTATTGCACATCATCTGGAGTAAATAGTATGCCTTACAATGAAATGTACGCATGTGCAATAGTACAACAGCATTTGTTAAGTTATAACCTCATACGTAAATCGATATATAGCGCCAAGGTATAACGTATACAGTATACATTCTGCAAGTTTGTTTTAACTCTCTATTAATTAATTTCGTTGCTTTTGAACATTGAAACGTTTTGACTGGTATTTGATTGGCCACCCGTTATCCTTCATGGTGCGATCTCTTCTCACTTGCCAATCAAATAAAAATGGAAAAACCCTACTGCACATTTTCACTTTGTGCAAATTTACCTTCAGACAAGACTGACAAGAACGTGTGGTCGACATCTGTACATATTGTACGGAAACCTCCAAAAGCACAATTTTCTCAGAGAAAACTATCCCTTGACCTCATCAGTGTGTGAATGGATGAGTTTTCTTGCTAAGTAAACCAAACATTTTCGAAAGTAAAGTAAAGAAAGGGGGGGGTTAGGGTAAAAAGAGAAGGAGGGGAAGGGAGGGTGGGAAAACAATTACGAAAGAAATGTCATGGAAAAGAAAACCGGCGTCTTGGTTGAGAAAAAAGTTGAAAACAGAAACAGAGAATTGCACCTCTGCAACATATTCGATGGAAGATGGTTCAAATGGTGGAAAATATGAATGAATGAGTGAAATAGGGATGGCCGGAGAGGATGAAACTATAGTGTAGCCGCTGAAAAAATAGAATGATCACGTGAACGGCACGCACTCTTTGAATGTTCCTCTCCCCAATGTTACAAGTCCGATTTACACCACTCAACAAAAACGTCGCCGCGTCGTCCTCCCATCAACTCTTGGGATGCTTTTTTATAAGTGTTCAACAAAAACGTCGCCGCGTCGTCCTCCCATCAACTCTTGGGATGCTTTTTTATAAGTGTTCATTGTTACACCTTTTTCCTCTACAGTTAAATGTCTTTTTTCGATCTTTTTCTTGGAGGTGAAAGAGTGTTTCCATCCATATTATTTAATTAACGTAACACACGTAAATACAAAGCACAAATGAGTACAGTACAGTGTAAACAGTTCTTCATTTATTTCAGTTTAGAAGGCGTGGCTATGCAGGCATTTACTGTTCACGCGTCCTTGAATTATATCTTTTGAATAGCCCGACTATAGAGAGAGATTCAGGAAATACATAAATATTCAAAGGAAAGAGTGAGAGAGTCTGAGAAATCTAATCAGTGTTCATTGTGTACAATCGGCTCAAAGTACTGCCGGAAATGATTCCACGGTTTATATTAGTGTGACCGACCACCTTCATTATTTTCAGGCATCTTCTGAGCGACTTGACGGACCCTTTCAACAGATCCCCTCTCACCTTGGACCAAGTGATACCGAACACGGAATTAGCCGAAGAAATAAAAAAATGGAAACAGGAAAGGAATATCAGTTGAACCAGAAAAGTCGGTAATTTTGAGTGTGTTGCACATGTGTGAATGTTTTGAAAAACAGAAGTTTTTCGATTGACGCGTCTCTAATCTGTATTATATGTGTTGATGCGTTTTGAAAAAAATAATCGATTCACTAGACCAAATTGTTGCGATGATGTTTGAATGTATTGAATCATTCCATATTTATTATACATGTTTATCGGATTTTATTTAATACCATTATGGGTGAGGTGGCTGTGGTTTTTTTTTTAAGTGAAATGTAGCCAAGATTTTATTTTCGAGCATAATCTCTCCGATTGCTGTATTCGTTTCAAATCAACAGATCGCCTTTTATATTTTCAGAGGTGAAATTCGATCCGTAAAAAAATGCATGCATTAGAGCAGAATATATTTCTTTTTAGTTGGATTTTTGTTGTACATTTCATCTAATTTTATGTAAATATGAGTGTTTTTAAATGAGAGTACGTTCATTATCGGAAATAAAATATTTGTATCAACGGATATATCTTTCTGACGCTTTTCATTTCTCGATTGTGTCTTGATTACAATTCTCACTCATAAATTCACTGAATATTTCCATCGTATGTTAAAAATCCCATATGAAGCGGGACATTTTCGATAAATTACAGCGATAAATTCCGGGCGGGACATTTTCGTGCTGGTAAATACCCGGTAGGTATCGAAAAATACCCGCTCGGTCCGTGTATCTATAGTAACGATTGTTAAAATGTCCATTTGTCATCTTGACAGGCATTAATACTGAATTTTAAACGTCGTTGTTTCAACTCCGGAAATATTCTACCGAATTACACTCGTGCATCAAAATAAACCTGATAATTTTCAATTCAAGCATGTTGTCAGTAAAAAAACTGCATTCGGTTATTTTCATATTTTACTAAAAGACAAAATATGAAAATGAACTCATGCAGTTTTTAGACAACATGCTTTCAAAGAAAATTATCGGTAATTTTGAAGCACTTGTGTAAATACTCCCGATAATTAACTATAACAACCTTTAATTACGTCTTTCAGTGTCCAAGTGCTTAAGTGCTGCCATCTCGCATTGATAATTCATACTTATTTGCACAAGTAGCGAATTTGAATACGCGCCCAGGGGGTATATTTTCAGATCAAGAAATTACCGCCATGCATCAAATTTGGAGTCCATTCTAGTTCTAGCAATTACCGCTACGCGCCGCGATATGTCTCTCAACAACACGAAGGAATGATTTTGGTACCGACAAAAAATGTCACCGTTGTTCCTTAATTGCAATCCTCTGGCATTTTATAAAAGCTTGGGAGATAATGTTCAACAGCTTCCTTCTCTGAAAGGTAAGTACATGCAGACAATTGTTTATAGAGATAAAGCAGTATTACACCTTACAATTTATTGCAGAATATATTCATGAATTCCTTCAAGGCCACAGTTGACGTCGATTTTCCTAAGAAAATGCATGACTTGGAAACAAAATCACTAGTGCCATCTCCCTTTCAAATTATATATCCATAAGGTTGACTAACTGTATCTTGAAGGGGCGGTTACTACAGGTAGATGGCACTAATAATAATAACAGTTATTTATTCCCAAGAAACTACAGTTTATAAATAGGGAATATTTTTATAATACATTTATTAAAAAGCTCAATCAGAATTGTTTATTACTCGAAAATAAAAAAAATAAAATAATTTTTCAAAAAAAAATTATTCTAACAAATAACGCTTCGTAGCAAATTTGAATTTGGTCATTTTAGAAAAACATTTTATTCCAGTGGGTAATCCATTACATGTGATAACACCTTTATAAAAAATAGATTTTCTGGAAAATTCCGTCTTGAGATTTTTTGTTAACAGATTATTGAACTGCCTTGTTTTGTGGTTATGTACACTGTTAGATTTAAAAATTTTCATAATAGAATGTTTCTTATTAGTCACAATAGAATGCAAAATAGTACATATTTTCAGTTTATAAATAGAATTGATGTCGAGGAGACGATTTGGTTAACAAATATTCCTTGTTGGTTCCAAATAAGGTAAATGAAAAATACATTCAATTGCTTTATTCTGTAAAGACTTCAGTGGTTTCAGAATGGTATTCGACCAGTACCCCATATGCTGATTAAATATTGTAATGTCGAATAAATTAGTGAAAAATAAATTAATTTTAGACATTTCAAAGGTATATAGCTCCTTATCTTGTACAAAATTCCAATGACTGGTGATATTTTTTTTCGGATCAGATCAATATGAATATCCCACGAAATATTTTCATCAATATTCAGACCTAAAAATTTTATATTATATGACCTGTTAATTTTTTGTTGTCCTAGTAATAAAAATTTCGATTGATTTTGGTTCTAAGTTATGTCTTTTCTTTCGTATTTTTTACGGGCGTCGTTGCTTGAATCTCTCATTTCAGTCAAACTGACAGACGGAACTCGGCACTTACTTTGGAAACATTGTCGTACACTAAAAATTATGCTTTCTCAGGTAAAATTTTTCCGACCAAGATATATAGTCTAGTTTGAGAGGTGAGATGGGAGACCTTCTACCTCTGCACGGGGATGTTAACTTTCACCGTGTGGGCTGAGAGTCAACTAACTTCTTTATTTACGCCAGTAACAGGCCGGAGTGGTTCGGAATATCGTTCAGCTTGGTTAAAAATATAAATCCCAGAAGAAACGCAGGATCGTTTCCCCCTATGTTGCTACCTATAGAAACGCGATTTAACACTTGTAGGCGGTCTTCGAATGCCTTATTACGTTAGCACCCATAGAAAAAAGTTTTCAGTGATTCAAAAACTGGCCGAGCTTGAAAGCATCGACCATAAAATAGAGATATTACAAGTCTCATGAAACCAGCATACGTAATATAATGTTTTGGTACTCAACGTAGTTTCTGCAAATTTTTCGTCCATTGCCCAGTTCAGTAAGATTTCCATGAGAGCGTCGACGATTCATCACTAAATAAAATAAATCCTCTGCCTGGAACTTCTCCATTTGCTCCATGGGCTCAGGCCATTGTACATTTTTCATTATGCTCAATATTTCTAAGAGTTTTGTGCTCTTTTTCCGCCTTCCGCTTTCAGAAAGAAATTTCCCCAGAATTAAGTTAAGCCTCAATGTATTTCTCTGCCATACTTAATTTATTTCCTGATTTTAAGAAATTTTCAAAATCTTCGAAAGCTTTATGTAAGGAACATAAATACACCCTAGTTAACGACTACTATCTGCTTTCACATGCTGAACACCTTACCAG
Organism: Zygogramma bicolorata; assembly: GCA_032362365.1. Taxonomy (NCBI): domain Eukaryota; kingdom Metazoa; phylum Arthropoda; class Insecta; order Coleoptera; family Chrysomelidae; genus Zygogramma; species Zygogramma bicolorata. Next base: position 293,354 of record JAVJAQ010005053.1, read on the forward strand.
TTTAAATCTTCATTACCTGAGTGTATGAATTTATAAAAATAAAAAAAAAAATGTGTATCTAGTAATTATTTTAAAAATAAAAATTAGAATACTTATTAACAAAATTGAAAATAAAAATTAGAATACTTTTTAACAAAACTATATATATATAAAAAAAAATTGCGGAAAAAAAATTGGGAAATCATTCAGATAAAGAGAAATTGAATAGAGAAGGAACTGAACCGGGGTCATCATTCGTTGAGGTGTAACAAAAAAGCTGAATGAAAAAATAAAACTTGTCTTTTATTTACAGTATATACAGAGTTTAATTAACATTGCACGAACAGGGGTCTTTTCTTAAGATGAAATTAGAATCTCTGCATAAGTCGTTGCTTCCAAAAAAGAGATACATTCATCTCCTTTGAGAATGAGATACAATAAAGCCGCATTTCAATCTCTTCAGTGAATCAAAATGTTGAAAATAATTAGGCAGATATGTATTAGAATCATTGGCCATTACCGCGCCGAACATTGGATGGCACTCGACAGTCAAAATTATTGTCATACTTTCGTTCGGAAACGAACTTATCTCTTACATGTTATTTTTTTTTAAATCAGTCCACCATCCTGCTGCGAGTTTTGAGGTGATAAATGTTGAAAGTTTTTATAAATCCACCCCAAAGGCTTTCATACTCCCCCAGGTGATAATTTCCGGACGAATGTCTACTTGAAGATGATTTTGACTTTTACTATTTGTTATTATTATTATTTGTTCATCGTTACATCTTCCCAGTAGCGGCGTATGACAGAGCGGAAGTCGGCGAGCAGTTCTTCCGTGACGTCCGCTTCCAAGAGATTTTCGAACATTGTGAATCTCGATGCGTCGTTAATGCCCTCCGATAAGGCTAGCGTCACGACGTCCTTCCTAAGCGCGTCGACGTGAAACTCGACCGACCACCGATAGATGGCGTCAGCGGTCTCTGGTGTAATTCTGTACCTGTCGAAAAATAATAACGATAGTAGGGTATACTGTACCCGTTCATTATTATATTTTTTATCGTCTATGTAGGCCGTTTCTTCTTGAGCTATCTCGGAAACGGTGAGAGCTACAAGGCCGCTTGGATAGAAAAAAGTTCCCTATTATGGGAACTAGAATTGTTTCTACCGCCTACAATTCGAATGACATAAAAAAGTCAGAGGAACTTTTACTTTTTCTTATTTGTTATAATCTGACATGAACCAATTTTCAATGGGACGTTCCGTTCATTAGATTTCAATCAACTTTATTTTTTCAAATACGGACTAGCAGTTTTTTCATCGATTTTTGTGGCCACTGTCAAAAGAAATACAGCTATGTATTGTAATACATGTGTTTCCCGAAGTTTTTCTCATCATCACTCTATGGTCATACTATTCCCTGTCAGAGCTACCTCAAAAAAAGTAAAGACCAATATTTTTTTGGGTCCAGAAATCAATGCTATACATAAACTTCGCATATCGAAAGAAATATACCAAATAACAAACAGAAGAAAATTGATATCAAAATGCTCCCAACTATAAAGCAAATATATTATTACGGAATCCCCTAGCGCCGCCTCTGAGCGTCATAAAAATCTAAATTTATGAGGAAACAACGAAAGAATGTTTTCCTGCGAAACTAGTTCCGAATCACCTCGATCAGGGTATTCATCGACAGACGGATGAGTGTAGGAGTATTAAGAACTTAGTGGAGCTTAGTGCAGAAGTCTAGTAGAAAATTGATGTTTTATGATCTTTCAAGTAAAGAGTGTTGGATGTTCGTCAGTTGAGAAGTCTAATGGAGAGTTCACATGCTGGCTTCCCGCTTCTTGGCTCAAAGCGGCCGAATGGTGCTCGAAATATCGGAAAGCGCTTATCAAGGTCATAAGCCAAAAATTAAATTACAGTCCCGACTTTTCGCGAAAAAAACCGAGATTGTAAGGTTAGAAGCAAAGGGATGACAAATAATTAAATGTTGATTGCTGAATGGGTATTTTACAAGTTTTCAATAACGTCACGGCATTTCGAAGTATGGAAAACCATAATAAAATGCTATATTTGAACCGAATTTCGTCCATTCTGAAATAGTTCCTAAAGTTTTCTTCATTTATCAACCTAATTTCTACCATTGAGTTATCACCAACTCTTTGAGTTTTCCTTATAAGTATTTTCGAAGAAGGATCGGGCACACCCAAATACTTCAATTCTTTCTTCTGTTATGTATTTTATAATAATAGTACTATTTCGCAGCTTGATAAAAAAATTTTTTTTCAGAGAGAACACATATAATAATGCTTCCATTTTTTGAATATTCAAATTCAAAGTTGTCACTTTGGCCTACAGCTTCTTTTCGAATTGTTATGTGAACTGGGCGCTCATATTTTTCAAGATCTCCGCGATAGGCGGAAGCTGTCATGTGAACTCAGCTTGAGTGTTTTGTAAGCTAATTATAAGCCAGTGCAGTAGTTGTATTTTATGGTGAGGTTGATAAAAATAGTTGAGGTGTTGTTCGGAGTAATATTCAGATAAACGAACCCAAAAATATCTTAATAATACTGTAATATATAGCTGAAATTTTTATGACAGTGGCTACAAAAATCGATAAAAAAAATAAAAGTCCAAGTTGAAAAAAAAAAATGTTGACGAAATTGAATTAACGAAACGTCCCATTTAAAATTGGTTCGTATCTAAAAAATTTTCTAAAATTGTTCGTTTCCGTTTACCAGCTGACGAACGTCAACCCTCAGAAGTCGAGACTTGTGCTAGCAATGGATAAACGAGGCCTTACCTTTTAACGTGCGATTACCCAGCACGGTGGCCCGGCGGAAAATCGAACCCCGGTCTTCCGCTTGGAAGGAAAATGTGCTAACCCCTACACTACCGAGAATAAATATGAAACAGTATTGAAAGTTCCTCTGACTTTTTTCATATCATGAGACATGGAAGGTGGTAGAGCCGTGAAACGAAATTCGACGATTTCAGTTTTTGGCAAGAATTTCAAAAACAACCATTGATATTCTCAATCTGAAAAGATATTTTTCTAGTTTCTCAAAATAGGAAACTTTTGTCCGATTCAACTGACCTTGTAGGTCTTATCGTTTCCGAGATAGCAATAGTGAGATCACCTAACAGAACACCCCGTATAGTTACCGAATTCATAATATCTTCGGTGGCCATAAAAACAAAAACATCTTATGCATTTTTACGTTTGAAGTTCAACACCGGCGATAGTAGGTTTCTAAGTTCATGAAATGAAATTGTCAATTTTTTTATATATATTTTTGAAATATTTATACTGTTATTGCGTTAATGAACTGATAGCATAATACTTATTGAAGATAACCGAGGGCATAAAGTAGATATTTATGGGGGCAACGATCTTAGAATTCACTCTCGCAAAACAACAGTGTTATGGTGAAGTGAAATTACATAATTGAGATAAATAAAAATTCATATACTAATATTTGAATCATCGCATATGAATGTTCGAACCTCATCATTTGCGTGAAATATCGAGGTAAGTGTGAAAGAAAAAAATCCTGTCATCTATCCGGTGTACAGAAGTTTGTGAATTCGAATCCCGCACGTGGAGTTTTTTTCAATTCTTATTTGTCTGATTGCCGCTAATACCTCATTAATTTTTTAAAAATGAAGACACCCTAATACCTCTTGCATTACGCATAAACCGGTTTCGAATCTCAATTCGAATTACGTTGTGTAGAAATACAGTTCATTCTTCGTTTCTCTGTGTTTAAGCTCTGCAGCTTTGGAAATAAACTTTTGCATACTCGAACTCTAGATATTTCTAACAACTTTCGAGTCATACATCTTCGTTTTCACGAATAAACAATTATATTTTCCAACTAACAGGTAAAAAGTTGGAGAAAGTTGACACTTTTGGGCGTATTTAATAAAAAATAGACAACTGTACCGGGTGACAAACTGTTATGGTACACCCCATATTTTTCTTTATTTCTTCAGCTAATTTTGCGAAATTCGGAAAATGGAATTTGTCCACAAATAGGCACTTTTTGACGTACTCGATGGAAGTTTTTTCAACTTCGGAAATGACATCAACGTTTTTCAATTGAAACAGACTAAATATGTTATTGCATCGAATATGTTATTGCATTTTCGAAATTTAAGGTATTTTCTGGACCCAATGAACCCCATGTGTATTGGAACACATGGTTCGGTAAGGTGGCCAACAAGATCACCCGACTTAACCCCACTAGACGCTTAATGATTTGTAGCCCGATATTATCCAAGTACAACCGGTGATCAGTAACTGCAATTTGCCGACATTATTAATTTTTTTCATATTTACTTTTTCGTTTCTATTATGAACTTTGTGGCATTTTCAGTTTATTTCTTATTTCAGGTCGATCTTCAACAAGTTATACGGTAACTAACTGATAATAACAGTTTATGGAAACGTCTTAAGTTGTTTTTTGTTTCATAAGAACCTCCCTGATAACCCGCAAGGACCTAGAAGACGTGTAGGGGGGTTAAGTCGGGTAATCTTGCAGGCCACCTGACAGAACCATGTGTCCCAATCCACTCTCCAAATATGAACTAAGCAGGAGATATTAATGAATTACAAAATTATCGTCCAATATCATTGATTTCAACATTAGCAAAAGTTTTTGAAAAAATATTGAAAATCAGAATTGATATCTTGAAAAAAATAGTATTCTTTCTGAAAACCAGTTTGAATTTCGCAGCAACGTCTCAACTGAGCATGCATTATGCCATCTCACAACTCAAATTTATGAAGCCATAGAAGAAAAATCCCCAATTGTTTGTTTATTTCTAGATTTAGCTAAAGCTTTCGATTCAGTGAGTCATGAGTTATTACTACAAAAATTAGAAAAAATTAGATTTCGTGGATATTGAGTTATAAATTGATAAAAAGTTATCTAGAAAATCGAAAACTATGTGTCAAGATAGGTGACTATATTAGTTCAGAAAAAAATTTGAATTATGGAGTTCCACAAGGAACAGTTCTAGGTCCTGTGTTATTTAACATATTCCTGAATGACATTTTTTATGTGAAAACAAGAGGTTCCATACACAGTTTTGCAGATGATACTGTTATAATCTTTATATCAAATACATGGCAATCTCTTGAAATACTCCTACAAAATGACTTTGAAAATATAAAAAATTGGTTCGACAATAACTTATTGACTCTCAATATCGAGAAATCGAATTATTTCCCCTTTACTTCCTATAGAAATCATCTACCTTATCTTGGACCTATTGAAATAAATGACTCATATATAAAAGAAGTCGACCATATCAAATATTAGGCAACATGATAGACAGACATTTAAAATAGAATTTCCAAATTGATTATCTATTAAAAAAATTACACCCTCTATTGCCAAAACTCAAATTTCTTCATAATATTCTTAGTAAAAAACACATGGATACGATTTATTTTTCTTTATTTCAATCTCAAATAAATTATGGTATACTGTCATGGGGGGGAGTTAATCAGAATTATCTGAAAAATTTGGAAAATTTACAAAAATGGTTCTTAAAAATCATGTATGATAAAAATATTCGATATTCCTCCAATAAATTATTTTGTGAAAGTGAAAAAATGGATATCAGACAATTATTTTGTCTTGATATAATAACTCTCATAAAAACTGCTGTAAGTATAATGAAGATTTATATAATACACGAAATGAAAACAAAATTACTGCTAAAAATAAAATTTCCAAAGCCAAATCACAAACAAACTTTTTATTTTTAGCATCATTTATTTACGATAAATTACCAAATTCGATTAAAGTAACAAAGTCAAAATATTCTTATAAAAAACTGGTGAAAAAATGGATTCTTGAAACTCCCAGATTATTTTTCCAGAATCTTATAGAATTGAAATTTTCCATGTGACTGCCAGTGTGCTGATTATACTGTCATTTTCATTTATTGTTCAAATGTTATTATATTATTAAATCATTGATTTTTAATTCATAATAATTATTCAATAAAATATCTAATCCTTACTACAAGTGCAATAACTTCGTAAGGCTTAAATATTTATTCACATATTATTCATTTTAAAATTGTAATATTGAGATTCATTGTGAATAAATTGTTATTATTATTGTTATTATTATTATTATTGGACTCGAAAAATTATGTAGATTGCAATATGCAATAAAGCACAGGATGTTCTACGAAAAACCGGAAGTTGTGAGAAATTTCGTGAAAATGGAAAAAGAGGGAGGGTGGGTGTAACATGAATCTTTGTTACCCGGTACACACCTTTGAACGTGGTCGACGAGTGACTCGGACATCTCTCTAAGCATGTAGCGGTCGCAGAGGGCGGCCGCCTCCAGCACCACCTCCACGGGCACGGAATGCAGGCTCCTCATTGTGTCGACCTGCGAATCGAGCATGCGCAACAGCAGGCGCAGCGCCCCTCGCCCGACATCTCTGAGGGCCACCTCGTTCTCGGTGCTCTCCTTGAATCGGCCGTTCAGCAGGTAGTAGAAGAATTCGGATTCCTGATCGTAATGATAATAATAATAAAGATTTTTAAAAAAGTCCGAAAAAAGTTTGAGAAAAAAGCGTTCCGAAAGTTCAGGTGTTTTCGAGATCCCATTTTCATGTTGATAGTGGAAGGGGAAGTGTCAATGGTTGAGGATTATGGTATACTGTACAATGATTTGTCGAGTATCATGTTCGTTCATCATTCGTCAGTTTGACGTCTTTCATTCACAAGTTTGTAAACTTTGACTTCAAAACTACTAGAAATAATGCAGAATAAAGTTGTTCGATGTACCAAACAAACTTCTAGATATTGAAACCCTACGTGAAATGAGAACATGTTCTCATTTCACATGGTAATCATTGGCCACAAACGTTCAAATATTGAATTTAAAAAGAATAGGGACATCCATAAGTACAAGGCAGATCGACTTCTTGTTTCTTACATTATATATATATATGATAAGATAAACGCTTATCCAAATCATCTTTCGAACAATTCGTTTAGGCCAGTCTCGAGAACTAACATAATTGAGATTGTACCAAAATTGGCATGTATAATATGTATGTTTGTTGATTTCATGGCAATGAAGAATATTATTCTTATTATTGCAATAGGTTTCTGGCTGGCACGTGTAAGGAAACAACTACCTCCCTGGCTAATATGCAATCTTTTTGAATTTCAATATTTTTAGAATGTAATGATTATTGGAGTGCTCATAGAAAGGCTGAATTGAACCTTCTTCAAATCGAAATATTATGGAGGAAGAAACATATCAACTGTGCTAAATCTATACTTCTATACTAATCTATAACTATATCAACGCACAGCCTATACCGCTGGTCGTAGAGACCGATAGGGAAGAATTTCCGAAATCCTACCCCTTAAGGGGTGAAAAACGGGGGCAAATTTTGTACGAGAAAACGTGATCCCTAGGTTCAATCTACTCGAAATTTTGCATAAATATTCTTCAATAGAATTGAGGGAAGACTTGTTTCGTATTTCATTGAAACTCATTAGGTACCTAACGGGGTGAGAAAAGATGTTGATAACATTTTCGACTTCTATTAAACACTTTTGAGTGCGCTCAGAAGGCAGAGCCTTGTGATGAACCTAAAAATTCTTAGTACTGAGAATTACACAATATAATTGCATCACAAAAATAATTAACGCCCAAGAGAGTGGGTACGGGTCATCTAGTTCTAAATGAAGACAATACGTTGTGTTCACAATCATCTTAATAATATTGGGATAATGAAGGTTTAGTTTCTGTTGAGATTGTGAGATTTGTACCATACATTATTTTGGTACTTCAAGAGCGAATAATAGCCGATTGCACCGACTTTTTGTTATGAGACCATTAACAAAGGGACGTTTAATAATCGCTTACACTATGGTGCAATCGTGCCTTAAATGACCTTTAATGGCCCATTAGCCTCATGCTCTCATAACAAAAAGTCGGTGCGATATGCTGTTAATTTTCAAATCCAGCATATTATGTTTCGAAATACCCCTAGACTAAACAAAGAGAAATCCCCTCCATCAACCGAGCGTGAATACCCTGTACCAGGGTTGGGCTGATTAAAATCAAGTGATTAAAATCACGATTTAAATCAATTTTTGTTTTTTTTTTAATTCAGAACCAGATAACAACATAATATAAAAGTTTTCTCGAAGATCAGAAGGAGTATCTGCTTTTAGCAAAACAACAAAAAAAGAACATAATTCCAAATTCTTAAACTAAACGTAACACCTAAATTTTATTACTGTATATTTTCAGTCTATTCATTTTCGTTATACAATATAATCAAAAATACGAGTTTTCCTTCTTTTTCTACGCCTAATCTGTTTCTAATATCCGAGTGTACAACTAGCGAAATGCGTGAAATTGTTGGGCAACGTCAATTTATAGGTTGAGAAGGAAAACAAGCCTCGACAGGAATATTCTTGCAAAAAGCACAACAAACGCGTTCGTTTTCGTGCCTCACTCGGCACTGTATAGCGAGTGTATAGGATAGAAGGAAAACAAATCGCGACAAGAATTTTCTTGCAAGAAGCGCGACAAATGCGTTGTCACAACTTTTTGAGCCGCAAATTGTATTAAAATTTTATACATTAAAATAATCAATGATAATTTCAAAGAATCAAAATTTTCAAATTTCAAAGAATCAATATTCAAATTTAAAAAATCAAAAAAATCAAATAAATCTTGATTTTTATTTTTAATCAATGATTTTTGATTTTTTTAATGAAAATCAGATTTTGCCCCACCCTGCCCTGAACCAACCGATATCATTACCTTCGTCAAGAAATCCCTGTCAGCTCGAATGGTCGATCCGTCGTCCAGTTTGAAAGTGACCGAGCGGAGCGCATGCGCCGAGTCCCCTTCCACTTTTTCCGGGAGGGGGGAAATGTCGATGGGCGGACTGGGCACGCGCGGCTGGCAGCTCGCGGGCGGAAGGGCGGTCAGGTCCCTGGCCATCTCGACGAAGGCGGCGATCGCGTTGACGGCGCGCTTTCTGTGGACGACGTTGTCGACGAGGCGCAAAAGAGCACCCAAGCCGTCTAGTTCGATCATTATCAGGTGCAGGCGGATGGGTCTGAAAACCTCTACATAGTCACAGAATAATCAAACTACTATACAGAAACGAAACGGTAATTGTCCCAAAAATATTTGACCTCGGTCGGACTTTGGCACCTTCATCGACATTGAGAAATCAGACAATACTGCCGTGTGAAGGTGAAGGGTAGTAAGTAAAAAACAACTGCTAAATCTTCAGCATAAAAACAAAATGAGAGAATTAATTTTTTTGTATAAAAATAATACACTTTCGATAAAGTTTTCAATGTCTTTGTATTTGAAATCGAAATGAAAATGAATTGTGTGGAGCAAAAAACACTAAATTAATAATAACAGTTATTTATTCCCAAGAAACTACAGTTTATATATAGGGAATATTTATAAAATACATTTATTAAAAAGCTCAATCAGAATTGTTTATTACTCGAAAATAAAAAAAAATAAAATAATTTTTTCAAAAAAATGTATTCTAACAAATAACGCTTCATAGCAAAGAATTTGGTCATTTGAGAAAAACATTTTATTCTAGTGGGTAATCCATTATATGTGATAACACCTTTATAGAAAATAGATTTTCTGGAAAATTCCGTCTTGAGATTTTTTGTTAACAAATTATTGAACTGCCTTGTTTTGTGGTTATGTACACCGTTAGATTTAAAAACATTCATAATAGAATGTTTCTTATTAGTCACAATAGAATACAAAATAGTACATATTTTCAGTTTATAAATAAAATTGATGTCGAGGAGACGATTCTGTTCATAAATATTCCTTGTTGGTTCCAAATAAGGTAAATGAAAAATGCATTTAATTGCTTTATTCTGTAAAGACTCCAGTGGTTTCAGAATGGTATTCGACGCAGTACCCCATATGCTGATTAAATATTGTAATTTCGAATAAATTAGTGAAAAATAAATTTTAGATATTTCAAAGGTATATAGCTTCTTATCTTGTACAAAATTCCAATGACTGCTGATATTTTTTTCGGATCACATCAATATGACTATCCCACGAAATATTTTCATCAATATTCAGACCTAAAAATTTTATATTATATGACCTGTTAATTTTTTGTTGTCCCAGCAATAAAAATTTCGATTGTGATAAAATTGGTTTTTTATCAATGAACAAGAAAGATGATTTTTCGAAATTTAAAGTAAGTTTATGAACATTGAGCCAAATAAATATTTGTTTCAGATCATTTTCCATTTGACATTGGATCACTTGCGAATCTTTATTGAAATATATTAAGGTTGTATCATCATCAAATAATACCAACTTTCCAGTGATGTTCAAATCTGAAATTGAATTAATATATATAAGAAACAGTAGAGGTCCCAGTGTGGATCCTTGTGGGAATCTACAATGTTTTCCAGTGAACTCTCACAGTTTTCCAAAGATACAAATTGTTTCCATCATTTGAATAATTTTGTAACCATAAAAATGTATTACCTCTGATACCTATATCGAATAATTTAGTCAACAAGATTTCATGATCAACAGTGGCAATAACTCGAGATTGTTATCAGGCACTTACTGCTTTTTTGCCTTAACACGGCAGAATATATACCAACAATAGGAAACAGCACTGAGAAAATTAATTCAAGTGGCATGCGTCAAATTGATAAGCTGTCTTCATCTGACACTCCGAAGCAAAAGCAATAGTACAGTTTGTACGCTCTCATCGGTGCACTTTGGGTAGGCGTGGCTTTTACCGAATGTGTCACTGGATTCGCTTCTGTATAAATTATTCTTTGACATAGTACAAAACGAAGTCGCTTCCCGCTGACTGTCTGTCCCTATATATGATTAGACACTACGCAAACGGATTTTGATGCGTTTTTTTAATTGATAGAGTGATTCAAGAGGGGAAGATTTATATGTATAATACATGCCTAATACAGTAAGGAAACACTGGCAATAATTTTAGAAGTTTCTAATGTGACGGTGTGAATAAACACATTTTTGCGCTTACATCTGCAAACGCTGGCTGAACCATACGAGATAGATCAAAATAATATATAGTTGATAACAATTCAAAAATTGTTGCATGTCATCATGGGCGTGGTTAAATTTTGAAGTGCACTGTAGCCAGATTGTTATTGAATTATGGAATTTTAGATATGAATCAAAGTGACGTGTTGAATAGGAAAGAAGGAAAATAAAAAATTTTCACAAAATGCCAAAGAATAACAAGCGCCAAATTTGAAGTTAAATGTAAACGTTTCAATGCATCTCCATCAATGGATTGGTACAACTGGTTTAATATACTGCCCTCTCATGCAAAGAAGTCCTATGAAAGAATTCAAAGATGCTATATGTGTACAGATAATCAATTTTATAGCTTTGACGATTATTTCAAGTTCTAAGGCTAACATATAATTCTCATTATAACAAACATTTTAATATTTCTGAGAGCAGAAGCCCACGACAAGACCTTCATTATTTTATAAAAGCTGAAGTTTCTCTGCGCATCTCCCCAGCTTAGGTGAGAACATCAGTGATCACGGGGTTTGGATGATGGGGACTTGGTTAGATATCAGGTAGCAAAGGTGAAATAGTACCTCAATTTGGTCAAAGTATAAAGCTCAGTTTTTTTATAATTTCCTTGAAATTATATTAGAAATCATATCATCCATTGCCAGACACATACTATATTTTCAACCCCCTGCCAGACACCCGCAAAGTGATTTTAATGATAATCAAGATGCATATATTCCTGGTGAAATGACTCCTATACCAGTACAATATTTTCGTCAAAAACGCTAGACCTACGGCTCACTTGATGATGACATCTAGGGAAATTCACATTCTTAAAATTTCTTTACAGATGGCGTCAAGCGGCAACTCTAGACACATGACATTATGAAGTTTGACGAAATTTCTATTAGCTAATTCTCTAGAACAACTCGTGCAGAGTCAGTGTGGTACTTTCTTCTTTCAACACTGTACCTAATGAAGGATGAAGATACACGAATTCTGTCAAAAATTGTACGAGTTCATACCAAAGAATTCGCTATATTTTTGATGCTTGTTTCTGTTTAGACGTAAATTCAGATATGCATCCTGATACATATATTACAGATAGATGCATTTGCTTTATATTCTCGATATATATTAATATCAGAATTCATAGAAATTCTTACTGTTCGTTGCTGCCTCAGATAATTTGATGAGATTCTTAGAAATATCGGATTAGACGTTAGACCATATGGAAAAAATAGTACGTCAATATACAGTTTATTGAGCATTAAAGTGTTTAATTCGAAATGAATTGGACCCTCCCACCTGAGTAATTTCAATTCATTAGGAAAATTGCTATAGTGCAGGCTATTATGGCGCTGTACAAATGAAGACCATATTTGAAAACACTCTCCCGGAAGAACTTTCATTCCATGATTTTTAATTTTTATGTTATTGTATCCTTTTACTGGGCATGTAACAACCATTGTCACTAATGCTGGAACTTGGAATAAATATTTTTAACTGGGAAATTCTGAAAAGCAATCAGCAAATAACACAAATATAACTTCTACCAAAGTAAAAACTGAGCAAGATGAACTTTGTTTTTATGAGCATCAGATTTACCTCGCGTTATATTGACCAGTTGAACTTGAGTACCTACATGTATTTTGAATGTTCTGTTCTAACCATCGGAACTTGAAATAGATGAATAGATGATTGATTATTTCGTCCACAAATAATTCAGCAGCGTTTGATATCCATCATCCTGAACTCGCTTTATTCATTCACTCAGTTTTGTAACTTATTTTATCTATGTTTATCTGATGTGAATATAATTATTATTGATTATATGAAACACTATTCAAAACACCACTTAAATACGAAAAAGGCGGAAAACAACTAAGAAAACTACTTTAGAGAATTGATCTGGGAACGACAAATAGCTGGTTGAAAGGAAAAGTAAAATTATGGAATAGTTATAGCAAAATTCGAATAAATTGGAATGCAAATGTCAAAAAATGACATAATTCGATTCTTGCACCATCTACTGCAAAATGCAGTACATTCCGTAGATATCATATCCACGCTCTAGATCGTGTCTTAGAGTTTTTGACGAAACAATATTGAATCGGAGATCGCACTAGGAATATATGCATCTTGATGATAATTATACCTACGTTTGACAGTATTTGAAGCGTTTTTGTGACGCCATCTTCCCCATAATTTCGATATTTCCATTTCCTTGACAATGTGGGACGAAGTTATTTTTCCTAAGAGTAAGATAAGTACCGACTGGAATATTGATAGAAAGCTTATGAAGCTTCAAAGCAGTGTTGACAATAGAAGTTTATACTGAAAATAGTTTAAGCCTGAAAATACTCATAAAGATATGAATGATCTACGATATTGATGAAATATTCCACGTCGGTTTCTGAATTGATAGCCATCTTTGTGCATTACGTATAAGTAATCGAGAAAATGTGCGCTTGAAGCTACGACATCCGTAAGAAATATATAAGAAAACACATGACTTGGAAAATAATATTTGCTATCTGTTTCCTGCCTAAGAAACCAAGATCCAAACTCCATACTTGCTGAATGTTCCTTTCTATGTTGGGAACACGCGCAGAGAAACTTTCAACTTTTATAAAATAACGAAGGTCTGGCGGTCGTGGGCTCTTAGGCTACGTACATCTGTACTTTTGGAAGGATAAATTCAATTGAATCGAAAGTCTATACCCCATACCATAACCATACAGTAGAAACACTCGCCACAGAACACCAACTTCAGCAGTTTGACATGTGTTATCAATCAGCTTGATCGATGAGCGTCAATGTGTGTTAAAATATTGTATTTTGAATTATTTTTGCTAACTATCAAGGTGGAAAAGTGTGTGCTTATCGCAGATATTTGTCGAAGGCTAGAAACAAATTATCATCTCTCTTGAGGTTTCTGAAGGATGTCGAAAGGTAGCCCTCAGTGTTCTGCAGAATAGTAGCTCTTTAGATCTTTCATATATTTTTTACAAATTGCAAAACTTCAAATAGTAGTTAATTTGCGTCGAAATATTAGCTTTATAAAAATGTACCGTAATATTAAATTACTCTTTCAGGTGTGAGGCATAGTTGAAGACATGTAACCGTGAGGATTCACTTGAAAAATCTCCCGAAGCTCTCTATAATAAGACATGTTATAATCATTTCAATTGAATAGAGTTATCCAAGGAAGGAGTTTTTCAGTTGTTATTATTATTGTTTTTTCAAGATAATTTTCATGACAGTGACATTGAATTTTTCCGTATTATATATTGTATCACAAAAGTTGAATAAAATTCGTACCACTAAGTGTTTCTGACAATACCAAACAGCCCAAACATCCGACAACGTCTTGGAATATTTCCAACATTAATCAGAAGTGGTGAACTCTTGTCAGGGAAAAACGCGAAGTGCGACCGAATTTTGAACTTCAACGGGTCTCAAAGTTTTGAACTCATTCGTGGATTTGAAAGATAGACTTCAGTTTTCGGTACGGTCAAGTAGTTTCGGTTTTGAAAAACTTTTGACTTTTGTAAAACTCAAACGTCTAGGACTACATAAGTTTTGAAGGCATATATATAACTTGTGCAGTATTTATTTTCAAATTTGCGAAATGGAAGGCGAAGGAGACAATAGCAGAATACCGGAAAATTCAAGCAGTAATATGGCCGGAACAGAGGTCGGTTTGATAGAAAAATTTATGAACATGATGGTTATGATGGAGCATAATCGGTTAACCAGTGAAGAAAAGTTCATGAGATTACTGGAAAGACAAAATGTACAACCTGTACAAGCACCAACCCAATTTCAAGTCATGCCAGATTTTAGCCACAGTATTGAAGACTTCAACGGAGAATGCATGGGAAAACCCGCGATGGATTGGCTTAAAAGCATCGAAAATGCGGCAGTTTTGCACAAATGGCCGGCAGAATTTCAATTAGAAACCGCCAAAATACATTTAACTGGAACAGCTAAAAAGTGGTTTATCGAGAAATCAGGACAAATCAGTTCATTCCATGACTTCAGAGTAGTTTTCAAGAAAACTTTTGACATGAAGGTCAGTAAAGATGAAACGTGGGAAAGAATGAAAAGGAGAACCCAAGGTAAGAATGAACCAATTTTCACTTACTTCCATGATAAAGTATCCTTATGTCTCACCCTTGGATATGATTTTGACGAAATTAAAGAACAAGTTTTGATCGGATTGTATCACAAAGAAAATATTCCTGGTTTGATAGCTTGTAGAGTCAGTGATACAGATGAATTATTGCACGAAATTTTACGCTTTGAAAAAATTTCGGCAAATGCAAACGATTGGTATTCACAACAGTTTTATAATCGTAACAGATATTGTCAGAATCAGTTTACTAATCGAAAGTTTGAGGAATCGAACCGGTATACATTGCACAAGTCAGATTCAAAATTTGAAGGAAATGTCAAACAATGCCAAAGTCAAAATACCAATATGATATCCGGATCCGGGCAAACAAATAATACAGGGGGTGCTAATTGTAGTAATGTACAGGGTGGTGCTCGTCGAAAATTTTATTGCTATCGATGTAAGGAAGCGGGTCATTTGAAACGAAATTGCCCAACGTATCAAAGCTCTTCTACTTCAAATTCTACGGCAGAAAATATTAGCAGAAATCCTTCAATAGTAAATTCTGATTTACGTGCTAA
This sequence comes from Zygogramma bicolorata, assembly GCA_032362365.1. NCBI lineage: Eukaryota > Metazoa > Arthropoda > Insecta > Coleoptera > Chrysomelidae > Zygogramma > Zygogramma bicolorata. The sequence continues at coordinate 309,121 of JAVJAQ010005053.1, forward strand.
TGAATCGAATACTAACACTCAGTCATTGGTTGTTGACGATAAGACTGTTTTACAGGGTGATCCAATCGAAAAGTTCATTCGGAATATAAAACTCAATGATACCTTTACTGTTTCTGGTTTTATTGATCCAGGTAGTGCAGTCTGTACCCTGAAAGAAAATGTTATGATTGAAAACAACTTACCAGTCAGTCAGATTAATCGGAAGCTCTATGGTTTTGGGAATAATCAACCGATTCTTTGTGAAAAGATGGTCAGGATGAAATTAACTTTAGACGATGTTCAGGAAGAAGTTGATATTCTTATAGTCCCTGATGAAGCACAATCGATGGATTTGATAGTTGGTCGAACTTTCACCGAATTGCCAACTATAGCCTACGTTCGACTGGGAGATAAACTTCACTTCGGATACAAGAATGAAGATCCATTCCGAGAACTGAGATGGAAGGAGCAAAGTCGCAAATACAGTGTTCGAGCGATCAAGGATATCCGGATGAAACAGGATATGGTGAACTTCATCCAAGTGGAAATTGGAAGCAGACCAGCGATTCTTCCAATGATTTCTTCTTCAAACGTTGAGGTAAAAGCCGGAGATAGTCTTGGTGAAGTAAGAGGTATGGATACAACTGAACAATTATTCAACAGTGATGGTAAGCGTTCAGCTATTACTCTTGATATATTAAATATTGACGATACTGTTGATTCATTTGATGCTCATAGACTTTTAGAACTTTTGAATGAATATCGCGATTGTTTTGCGCTAAATATTCATGAACTTGGTTGTACGGACATTATGAAAGTGAATATTTCGGACAATAATATACCTGTTAGAGCAAAACCTTATCGATGTAATTTTGATGATCGCAAAATAATCAAAGACATTGTCGATGAATGGCGCGAGTGCGGGATTGTGAGGGACACAACGTCATCTTACGCATCACCGGTAATTCTTGTTCCAAAAAGTTCAGGTGAAAAAAGACTTGTAGTTGACTTTCGAAAACTTAATAAGCAAACCGTAGTTAAAAATTTTCCAATTCCTCACATAGACGATTGTTTTCAAATACTCACGGGTTGTAAAATATTTTGCACTTTGGACTTGATGTCGGGATATTTACAGATTCCGTTAGATGAAGAATCTAAGCCAAAAACTGCATTTATCACGCCAGATGGTACCGCGGAATTTCAAAGATTGTGTTTTGGGCTTGTCAATGCACCTTTTGAATTCTCAAAGCTCATGTCTCTAGTTTTAGGGTCATTGAAAAACACGATAGCAGTGTCGTATCTTGATGACATTTTAGTCGGTGCTAAAGACTGGAATGACATGTTGAATAAACTTCAGCATATTTTCATTGCAATCAAACGTGCAAAGTTAACCTTCAGGTTGAGTAAGTGTGAGTTTGGGAAGAAGTGTGTGAAATTTTTGGGATTTCAATTGACTGCTGATGGACTTCAACCGGGAGCAGGTAAATTGGAAGCAATTGAAAAATTTCCTACACCAACTAACAAACACGAGGTGAGAAGATTTTTAGGATTGACAGGATTTTTCAGAAGATTCGTGAAAAATTATGCACTACTATCTAGACCCATCTCAGATTTGACGAAAGCTAATGAAATGTTCTATTGGAAAGATGAACACCAGAAAGCATTTGAACAACTGAAGAACATTTTACAGACATCTCCTGTTTTGCAATTATTCAACCCTAAAGCAAAACACACAGAGTTACATTGTGATGCATCAAGTTTAGGAGTTGCAGGAATGTTGCTGCAGGAAGATTCAACTAATAAAATGCATCTTGTGTATTGTGTCTCTAAGAAAACCAGTGAGTCCGAAAGGTTTTATCATTCTTCAAAATTAGAATTACTAGCAATTGTTTGGTGCGTGGAGAGACTGAGATCTATGCTACTAGGAATCAAATTTACGGTAGTAAGTGATTGCCAAGCGTTAGTCTACCTCAATGCCCAAAGAACAATGAACCCACAGATTGCACGCTGGTATACAACTTTGTGCGAATATAATTTCGAAATCAAACATAGAAATGGTGAGAAAATGGCACACGTTGACAGTTTGAGCAGAGCGGCAGTGGAGGAGCCAGCAGCCGATGGGATGATAGAAGATGTATACGATAAGAGACTGAATATGTTCCTTATAATTTCTGAAGAAGACAGGATATTGATGATACAAAAAGGTGATAAGAAATTAAAAGAAATATCGGACATTCTCGGAAAAGATGAGACAGAAAGAACGAAAGAAGAAATGAATCGTACAAGAGATTATACTTTAGATAATAATCGACTGTATAAACTAGTAAAAGTGAATAAGATTGAAAGATGGCTTTATGTAATACCAGACTCAATGAGGAAAGCAACTGTAGTGAAATATCATGATATGATGGGACATTGGTCTGTTGATAAAACAGTAGCTTGTATTTTGAGGAAGTTCTGGTTTAGAAGTATGAGAAGATACGTCAAGAAACATATTCAAGGATGTTTCGAATGTTTGTTGGAAAAAGTACCTGGAGGTAAACGACCTGGAAAACTGCATTCTCCCAAAATTCCAGAACGACCAATGGTGAAAATACATGTTGATCACCTAGGGCCTTTTCCAAAAAGTCGCAATGGAAAAATGTATATTCTTGTAGTAGTAGATGCGTTTTCAAGATTTCTGAATTTATTTTCTACTAGAACCACATCAGCAATGGAAACTATAACGAAAATGGAAGAATTTGTGAATCAGTTTGGAACTCCAAAGGAAATTGTTAGCGACAGAGGATCTGCATTTACCAGCAACGAGTTTCATGACTTCTGCGAGAGGTTCGACATCGAACACAAGTTGATTGCTGCCCAATTTCCTCAGGCAAACGGAATGGCAGAGATTCGAATGAAGTCTATAGTTCCGGTGATAGTTGTTCTAAAATTGTTCTAAAATTGTTCGTTTCCGTTAACCAGCTGACGAACGTCAACCCTCAGAAGTCGAAACTTGTGCGAGCAATGGATCAACGAGGCCTTACCTTTTAACGTGCGATTACCCAGCACGGTGGCCCGGCGAGGATTCGAACCCCGGCCTTCCGCTTGATAGGCAGATATGCTAACCACTACACTACCGAGACTTCCATAGATTTTCAAAATGAAACCTGGTGTAAAAATTTACATGTAGTCGAAAGAAAAATAAATACAATAGTCAACAAAACTACTGGTTATTCACCGTTTGAATGTTTATATGGTTATACACCGAACTTTGAAAATGCTAAAATGGAAAATTTTGCAGACAGAACTGATCAGAAACAGAATTTCGAAAAAATTAGAAATGAAGTACGCTCAAACGTCGAAAAAGCCCAGATCAGTTATAAAAATTATTATGATAAGAAGAAATATGATGGTGTGAGATATGATATCGGCGATATAGTAGCGAAGCGACGGATATCAACCACAAATACAGGCGAACCAACAAAAACCCAAACAAAATATCGAGGACCATTTGTTGTGATAGAACAACTCCCAGGAAATACATACAAATTGGAAAAGCTAGATAAAGACACAGGCGGATCAACTAAAACAACAGTGGCTCATGTTTCGCAATTGAAAATTTATAAAAATCATGATGAAACTGAAAACGAAGATGAAAACGAGGAAACAGATGATATATGTTTTCAAGTACCAGAGATAACTGTGAATGAGGATATTTCTAATTCAGACCCAGAAAGTATTGATGAAAAAAGCTGGAGACCAGATACCGAATCAACCAGCGAAGAAGGGGATTCGACAAACGGTACCTTGAAGAATAGACCAAAGAGAAATATCAAGAAACCATCAAGATTCAGAGACTATGTTTGAGGTCAAACATATTCCAGGATGGCCGAATGTTATAATCATTTCAATTGAATAGAGTTATCCAAGGAAGGAGTTTTTCAGTTGTTATTATTATTGTTTTTTCAAGATAATTTTCATGACAGTGACATTGAATTTTTCCGTATTATATATTGTATCACAAAAGTTGAATAAAATTCGTACCACTAAGTGTTTCTGACAATACCAAACAGCCCAAACATCCGACAACGTCTTGGAATATTTCCAACAGACACTTTGAGGAAATGTTCTAGAACTTTATACACATTGAAATTTGCAAATAGGAATTTGAAAAAAAAGCAAAACTAGTAAATCGAAGAACAAAAAAATTACCATTTTAACTCATTTATAGTCTTCATTACATTGTTAATGTCTCAATATATCTGTTGTAGGTACATATTTGAAGTTGCTACTAATGAAACATCCTCTTGAAAGATAAATAAACATGGACTGGAGGAAAAAAGCAACAGAAAAGTGGAATAGCTATCGTAGGTACTAGAGGATTTCAGATTATTCACATTTATTTCAAACGTTATCCTAGACAAAATAATTTTATGATGTGAAATAACATACTGATTTGATATTGTGTATCCCGTACATTTATATTCACCGCCACAAAATGACATTACACTCCCCGAGCACAGAATGAAAGTCATAGAAATTTGACCCTCGAGAACAAAGGATTGAAATTTAAGTGTCTCTACTGTATGGCTATGGTATACTGAGTCTCTACTCCCTGCTACTCACCCGATGATGAACGGCAGAACGAGAAGCGAGAGCAGCTTCTCCCTGTTCTTCTCCGTCACCAATGCCACCTCGATGGCGCGTATCGCCCGCTCCGTAGCGACGAGCCGCACGCAATGGTGCGTGAGCGCGCGTCCCGCGCTCCACAGCACGGCGCACGAGTCGCACAGCTCGTGTCTGCGCCTGCGCATCGCGAACGCCCGCTCCGGCGTGCCGGAGCGCGTGAGGACGGCCGCGTCGACACGCGTGCGCAATAAGTCGTCGACGGCGCGCCAGAGGGGAGAGACCACCACGCCGGATCGGTTGACGCGGTCACAGAAGGCGTCGATCAGCCGCGGCAGGAGGCGGTGCGGTTGAAGGGGCGGGACGGGTGTTTCGATCGAGGCGTAAGAGGAAATTTGGTCTTGGATTTTGGAGACGAGGAGCGTCTCCGTCGCGTTACCTGAAAGCGAATGGTACACCGTTATGTCGGGGTCGTAGACCAAATCATCTTATTTTCCTGTGGACAATGATATATTGCTTCCAAATAGTGGTTGTACATAATACCATTGTTCATAGAGATATAGTTAGTCAACCATATGGGAATATCATTTGACGAGATGGATACTACGGGTGGATGGCTTTAGTGATTTCGTTTCCAAGTAATGTCTTTTCTTGGTTTATTTTACGGATGTCGTAGCCTGAAGAACACATTTTCTTGATTACTTAAACATAATACCAAAAGATGGCAATCAAATCAGAAACAGAAGTAGAAGTTTTTGCCAATGTCGTAAATCATTTATGTTTTGAGAATTATTTTTATGAAAGGATTTTTATCTAATTCATAAACTTCTATCGTCAAATCTACTTTGAAGCTTCATCACCTCTCTTTGAACATTTTATTCAAACTGACAGAGAACTCTGCACCTATTTTTCCCTTCAGAATAGGAAACTTTGTCATGCATGGTCAATTAAACAGAAATATTGACATTATAGTGTAGATGGGCCAACGAAATCGCTTCAAATCGTTTCAACGCAGGCATTGACTAACTATATATCAATAAACAATGATAATATATACAATTTAAAAACTGTTGCACGTCATCATGGGCGTGGTTGAATGTGGAAGAGCACTGTAGCCAGAATGTCACTGAATTATGGAATTTCATAAAGTAACGTCTTGAATATGGAAGGAAGAAAATCAAAAAATTTTACAAACCTTTGTTAATAGGTATGTGCATATCATCATTCAACTTTATATGCCCTTCTGAAGGTTCAAATTATATATTTTGAAGAGCTACATTCAAAATTATTTTGGAAAATCGAGATTTTTCCATATTTATGAACTGCAAATACTACTGCGTTCCTACATAATATAAATATTGTTATTATTGTTATGGAAAATCGCACTGACAGTATACACACTCGACTTCAAATCTGCTGTAATACGATAAAAATGAATACCTGACTGTATATTATAAATGTTACTACGTTGAATTCAATTTAGTTGAGCCGTTAAGTGAAACAGAGGGACATTATTATCCCGCTCTATTTTGAATAACTAATTGAAGATTTCACCAACTCTTGGCAGCAATAGTTTTCAATCCTTTTGGCTTTTTCCGAGGAGCCCGAGACTGAAACTTTCTATAGAAGCATCGAAATACACAGTTCTTGTTCACAATTATCTAATTTGAAGTACCAAAAAGACGTAAACACAGCACTGACACTTTTGAATGACAATTGGTAAATAACAATTGGTAAATAACACACTTCAAACATATTGCGGCAACATCGAGATTGCTGCCAGCCAAATGCCAAAGTAAAACAGGCGCCAAATTTGAAATGCAACATAAACGTTCCAATGCGTTTACATCAATGGATTGGTACTATTGCTTTGAATTCATGTCCCCATCCATGACTTGCAACAGTTTTTAAATTATATTCACTATAGATATATTTATATCATTCGAATGACACAAATAAAATGGATATGTAACAGATGAAAATAAAGTACACATACGAACATATCCAGACAAACGTGACCACATATGAAGCAGAAATCAGTATAAAATATTCCACTAGAAGAAAAGATATATTATATAAACACTTTTTGTTTTTTCCTTCTCCGAATAAAAAAAAAGAAATTACAACTTCTATGAAAAAATTGAAATCGAAAAAAATTCACAACAGTCTCTGTTGATAGGTACGTGTATAACATTCAAACACGTTCGATTCATTCACAAAAAGGAAGAAAAAGTCATAGGAGTTCTAAGAGGTTTGCTGTTATCCCATTTCAGCTCAGACAAAAGTACACATTGGTAAAGGTCGATGGGCTTTTGAAATTCGTTTCGAAGAGCACAATTAGCACATCCTATACGAAAATCCGGAAAAGTAAAGTGTTGCTCAACATGGTCTGTTGTCAGTTAACAAATTTGAAGGAATTGCAGTGATTTTTTATTGCGCATACGTAAGAAAAGTCTATAGCGGTCTTCAGGATTGGTAAAATCAACCTGAAATAGATCAATAAAGAACATGACGTTATAGGTATCTTGATGCATTCTAAATTCTGGAAAATTATATAATTCAATAAAACATAAAAATATATCGTCGATGTGCCTATATATGTTACAGAGGTGTAATTCATGCGCTAAAATAAAAAAAAACATTTTAAACTACTGAGTTGTTTACGAATTCAAGTCAGATGTGCTTGGTAAATAAACTAGCAACATTAACTGACTTTTATAAATCAATGCCATACACTCCTTGAAAACAGAAATAGTGTCAAAATCTTTTTTTTTTGTCAAAACAAGAAAGTAAGTGACGTTTCTTCACGAAATCTCATCTACTTTTGCGAACTGTACAAGAACTGCATGACAAATGAACCCGAAATTCAGTAGAAATATCAAAAATTCCTTACCGTTGAAAGGTCTTTGCACATATGGAATCCGGCGTTGGGGTTCAATGTCTCCCTGAAACAGATTATATTTTCACATTATGCTAATCTAAGGAATAATATATCTCATCTTTATTTTCTTTACTTTGAATTTTCATATTTCATTTTCAACATTCATGATATTCTCATTCAAATCTTTCATATTTTTGAATTTCAATTTGTTCATTGTTCACTTTTCAATTGTCTTGATCCTTCATATGTTTTTTTTTATTATAATTATACACTATTTTTAATTTTTCACGATATTTTAGTTTTTTACTCCCTAAATCCTTATATTAATAAATTAGTATTCAGAATTTTCATTTATTTTCTACAATGTAATTATTTTTTTATGATTTTTTCAATGTTATCTTCAATTTTTCAATTTATTCATTTTTTTCAGATTTATTTAAATTTCTTATTTTTTGTTATTTTAATATTGGATTCATACATTTTTTTTTGTTTTACACAATGAAACCTTTTTTTATGTTTCGACCCATCAAGTTTTCTTGACGATTTTCAAAATAATGCGCTACTTTACCGTATTAGTGCGGAAAGCACTAACTTACCGCACTAGTGCGTAAAGTAATAACTTACCGCCCTAGTAAAGAAAGTAATACTTTATCGCACAAGCAGGGTGAAAAAGCATCTTATTACCACGCACTCGTAGGAAAATAATGATTACCGGAGGCGTGACGACTGGACGGGGTCTCCTATAGACGACAGGCGGTTTAGTCGTCACTTTACGGGTTCCACTGCCCGAAGGATCAATTTCCCAGACTTCGATATGTCGACGACGGGGATTCAGACAGAGATTTTTGTCCCTGGCGGCCAAACACGCTAATTTATCCACCAAAGCTGGAAGTACTCGGGCGCTTAGCTGCTCCTGCACCGGAATAGCGTCGCGCCGGCACTTGGATAGGGCTTCGACTATTTCCACGCAGATCTTCAACTCGCGCAGGGACGGTTTTTCGAATCTTTCGAGTACGCTGACGAGAGCTTCGATCCACCGGTCTTCGGGATCTAGGAGGCGGCGAGCGGCATGGTCGACCAGTTTGAGGAAACTCTCGACCAGAGCGTAGTACTCTTGGGAACCTGCGAAATACTATTTCGTTACTTTCATAACTGAGCGGTATTAGTTCGAATTCCCATTGTCTGAATGATTAATTCAATCTATTGAAACCTGTTCCACTGCTAATCGAATAATTGAGATAGGAGAATTCAAATTTGGAAAAATTTAATTGAATGAGCCGATACGTAATATTTAGACTAAAAACTTGTGAAAAAAACGTTAAAATAAACGGACCTACAGTCTGAATGAGGAAATGAAATGAGCTTTGATCAAAAAATTTAATAAAGAAAAGTGAAATTGTCGAAAAAGATATGAATGAATTCAAAAAGAGAAATTGCTAAGATCTTAACATAAATTGAAATGAACATTGATCAAAAAATAAAATTAGAAAACTGACATACTCGAAATAAAGAAACATAAATGAAATGAAAGGCGCTCTAGCCCATATAAAAACTGAGATGGACCTTGTCAAAAATTAAAAAAATCCAGAAAATATAAGTATAATTAAAAAATAAGAGATGAGTTTTGAAAAAAAAATGCAAAAAAAAATTCAAAAAACATGCAAGACACTGATCACACCGAATTTGAACAGGAGACTACAACTGTCAAATCCCACAGTCCCAAAGATATATTGTTTACAAAAAATACACAAACATGGAAAATCAGTCTCAGCAATGAATTCGCCTTCATATACAATTGCTAAATGGTTAACAAAAAGAATTGAAAATCTCCCCATCGGCCCAACAGACGCGAGTGTTAAAAATTCACAAGAATTCATAGAAAAAATAAAAGATATTAAATTAGAAGAGGGCGAAACATTGGTTTCATTCGATGTAAGTTCTTCATTCCCAAGCGTCCCGATCTGCTCATGGGCAGGTTTGAGACGGATGATAGGGAGAAACTCAGTTACTTCCCTAGGGTCTGGATTACATATGTTGATGACATATTCGCTGTGGTGGATACAAGGATTGCCGAAATTGAAAATGTCCTTTCGGCACTAACAGCAGATTATGTAATAGTATAAAATTCACGTGCGAAGTAGAAAAAGAACGAAAGTTGCCATTTTTAGATGTATTGGTTATAAGGAACGAACAGAATGAAATAGAATTTGACATTTACAGGAAAGACACGATCACATTCAGATACATTCCAAATGACTCAAATCATTGTCCACAGTATAAAATGGCGGCACTGCAATTTCTTGTCCATAAGTCCATAGGTTAATAACTTTTCCTTCGAAAAAAGATAAATACGACAATGAAAGGAGAGTGATAAGCTACGTAGCTGAAGTGAACGGTTTTAACCCAGAGATAGTTGATAAGATAATTAGAAAATGTAGATTTAGGGAAACAGAGAAGTCGGGAATTTACGAGATCAGTCGTCAAAATTGCAACAAGTACATCGGCCAGAGCCAACGAGCTATCAAAACCCGTTTCAAAGAGAATTTTGCACACATAAAATACGGAAGGGGAAAAATCCAATGTCGCCCAACACGCTCTAGACATTAACCACAAAATTGGTGAAAGCAATCTGAAACTGATCAAGCATGTGCATGACACAAGACTAATCGATGCATGTGAGAGTCTCGAAATAGCATATCCCTTCAGAATAATCAATACTAACAGATGACGGAACTTGCAGGTAGTGAGTTCATTATCGAGAAATTATAATAAGAATAATCAACAGTAACAAACAAAGTCCATATCGGACCGGAAAACTTTAGGTATATAAACAACTAACCCCAGCTTTAGATTTAGTATCAATTTTCTTCCCCTGAAGATGGTTACCTTGTTAGCGAAACGCGCATCGGGTGCAAAAATATCAGTTTGGTGTTAGGGTAATTAATCTCTAGGAAAAGTTTCAAGTTTCATAATAAAAAAAAAACTAAAATGTGAATATAAATGAACCTTGATTAAAAATTAAAATTAGAAAATTGACATACTCGAAATTAAAGAATATAAATAAAATAAAAGACGCTCAAACCCAAACAAAAACTAAGATGAACTTTGACAAAAATAAAAAAAATCAAATCATCGAAAAATATAAGTATATTCAAATAAAACTGAAATGTAAATATAAATGAACCTTGATCAAAAAATAAAACGATAAAACTGGCATACTCTAAATGAAGAAAAATAAATAAAATAAAAGACTGAGGGTTTTATAATAATCAGAAGAAATATAAATGAGCAGAAATTGAGCAAAAATGATAATATAAAAAATATCAAATGTAAAAAATTCAGATTGATTGAGAAAAAATATGTGGCAGGTACACAAGACATTTCGTCATCATCCATACAAAACTCCGTTTTAATAATAATAATAATAAATCGGCTTTATTCATCAACTTCATAAACAAAAATCAACTTACAAACTAGTAAAAGAATAACCAAAAGTGAAGAATCGGCGAAGTATCAGCAAAAGCTGTTTTTCAACTCAACCGCGAACAAAAAACTATTAAAATAATAAGGTAGAAAATCGCCGAGAAAGATAAATATACCATTCACAGATGAAAAATTTCAAGTCATTTCTATATCGTGATTTCTAAAAGTAGAATGCCATGCCGTGTCATATTCCGTGGCAGTTTTTCCCTGATTTCTTATAGTGAATCTTCAACCTTTTTTTAAAATTAGAAAGAGTGTACGATCTGAAGTCACTGGGTAATCGATTATATAATTTTGGAGCATTGTATGAAAAGATGCGGGAGAAAATGGCAGAACGATGCCTAGGTATGATAAGTGATTTACTGTTTCAAGTATTTGATCTACTAACACTGGAAAAGTAGACAGCTTACGAAAGAGATATTCTGGTTTTTTTGGAAATAAGAATCTTATGCGTGTTAGTTAATAGATGCAAAGTTCTGAGGTGATCTAGTCTCAACCAACCAGAGTGTTCCATTGTCGACGAGATGTGGTCACATTTACGAATACCATAACAAAATCTCAAACATGAATTTTGAATACGTTGCAAGCGATGTGCGTCGTATTGTAGTGAGGCAGGGCCGTAGATGCTATCACAATAAGAAAGTTTATAAAAAATCAAAGACTAGCAAAGTTTCATTTTTAGGTGAGTAGAGAGTATATCACGATTCGGGTATAACTGCCTCAGGGTGTTATAAGAGGTTTGACACACATAGTTAACATGTCTCGTAAATCTCAGATCAGAATCGAAGTATAGTCCTAGATTCTTATTTTTTTCAAGTAAGGGTAGTTTATTGCCATCAATGCATATTTCGAAATTTCCAAGTGCTAGTCTCCTCACTTTTCTGGGTCCAAAAAGCATGACTACACACTTATTTGCATTAATTTGAAGCTTATGAGCAGACGAGATATCAAAGATAGATTGGAGGTCTGAGGTCATATTAAATTGAGCTTCTTGCAAACTGTCGCTATGAAACGAGAAATATATTTGGATGTCATCTGCATAGTGATGTATCGTACTTTTATTTATTGATTTATAAAATTCAGAAATGTATATACTAAATGAAAGTGGTCCGAGAATGGATCCTTGTGGTACACCTTTTGACACAAGTAAGGCCCTTGAAACATCTCCGTCTATAATTACACGCTGACTACGGTTACGCAGATAGTCTTCAATTAGAAAAGTAGCCTTGCTAGAGAAACCGAAATAGCGAAGTTTTTTACATAGTATTTCGTGATCCAGGTTATCGAAGGCCTTAGTGTAGCTTTGAATATGTTATCAGTAATAGATAAAAGGGCTGTTGTGGTACTGTCAGCTTGTCTGGTAAAATACTTATACGACGAAGGTCAGAAAAATGTAAAGGTGTATTACATTTGGGGAGAGGAATGACCAGAGCGTGTTTCCAAGCTTGAGAAATACAGCACCCATCAACATAGTATTAATTATATATGTGATATGTTTCAGTAGGTGGTCATCTATCAAATGGAGCATTCGAAGTGAAATTTGATCTGTCCCCTTCGCATTGCTTTTGATGTCGAACATGTGTTTTCTTACCAATCTTTCTGTAACGCGAGAGAAGGTAGAAAGACGTTACGCAACACTAATTGGATAGGATCAAAATATTAACATTCTATTCGAATAATAACCTGTTCTATTTACATCTATTCAAAAACGAGAACCAGTCAGCCGCCCAGTGAATGTAATGTTTGCGATGTTTTGATAATGCACAAAAAATAAAAACTAGACCGAGTAAAACAAACCAAACAAAACAAACTTTCAATAAATCTCAACACACTAATCAATCACCGTACAATATGAATGAATGTCATCAATTTTCATTTAACACTCTAAGTATATATCAATTCATCAAATAAATCACATAATTCAAGGGACTGAATCAATTTTCTATTGATTATCAAGTTTTATTCAGTATTTTCTCATATTGAAAATCAATATGTTTGCGAAACAGTCTGTACAAATGAATGCACGATAAAGTAAACAATAACAAAATTCAAAAAATCCACTCAGCCTAACAGATGGAAGAAAAGGAAATCGGACTCGGTTTTTTATTTCATGGTAAAACACAACATGATGAATCGCAAGAGTGAATTTTGATATTCCTGGAATTTTCACACTATCGAAGAATGCAATGCAAGTTCAATTTGACACCGATATGAAGGAAACACTTGACAAATTCTATGAAAATATTTCAAGTTTCATTATACACAAATAATGCAATCATTTCACTTGAAAGACTTCAAAAGTATTTGGAAAATTGATAATACTAAAAAAATCGAGTCCCACGTTGGGCGCCACTTTTTGTAAAAAATTTTATTGCAGCAGCTCCTTTTTGAGGCAGAGGGTCGGGGTAAGGATATTATGTGTCAAATAAATTTTTCAGTGGGCACCACCCAGCCTCGATAAACTTAAAATTGGGAAAAATAATGGTAAAATGAACGATACTTTATATAAAAAAGGTACAAACTATTGATTAACCTGCAATATGATGAAGGTGATGAAGGGGTAAACTTCTCGGTAGTTGGTAAATTTTCATATTCATCAAGTAATAACAACTGGTCTCCTGAAGGTATGAGCTGGAAAACTATTGAAATGGTTATTAATAAGGTCCCTATTCTTTAGGTCGGGTGGTATTTCAGTATTATTTTTGTCACGCAACAAGTCAAGAGATCGAAGAGCGTTCCAAGTTGATTTCGAATTTTTTCGCAGGAGAATATGATCCAGATATGCTTTTTTCCCTCGACGTATCGCACCCGTAATATAATTTCTCAGTTCTCTGTAGTTTTACAAGAGAAATGCAATTATTATGTCAATATTGAGATCTGATAGTTTTATTTGAATTTTCGCTACAGTATCAACAGTTTTTCCATAATTTGTTACTTGATTTAGCAAGTTCAATACCAGACAATATCCCTATTAGAACAAATCGAATACATACCGTAACGTCTTTTATTGCCAGTATACGGAGGGTGGTCAACATTTCGATCGGTGAGTCGATCGACCATATTGAAATATATTATCGAGACCGGCAGTTTCGGACCAATCTCCAGATATTTAACGACGATGTCGATAACCTTTTTGGGCGACAGCAGCAGAACGTCGCGCAGGCTTTCGAAGAAGTCCCTTCCTTCATGTGCGGGCTCGTAGTCGTCGTGAGAAATGAATTCGTAAATTAGTTTGAGGAGATACCGCAAGAGGTCTATCTTTTCGCCGTTTTTTTGCCACTCCGTCGTCAGCTTGATGAAAAATTTGCCGACCGCTTTCATCATCCCGAAATCCTTGAAGAGCGGCACACTTGTTTCGGGAGTCAGGATGTGTCTGAAATTATTTTTAATAATTATGGCAATTGGTTGGACCTTTTTTTGAAAAAACACTTTCCAATTGTACAGGTAGTCAATAG
>JAVJAQ010005053.1:333453-564338 GCA_032362365.1 Zygogramma bicolorata
AATGTATTATAAAATGTAACAGCTTGTCTAGATTGCCTTCGAGGGACCAGAAACTGTATTTTGCAAAGCAGATAACCACAATCGATTTCGTTATTGAGAAGTTTATACAGGAATGTTAATGCCATGCATTGTCTTCTCTCGACCAAAGATTGTAAGTTGAGAGAGCTAAGCAGAGTTCCGTGATCATAACCTCTTGAAGGGTATTAGCCATTGCATTTGAAGAATATAAGTTTGCAAAATTTCCTTTGAACTTTTTCCAATCTTTGGACGGAGTTTTGATAAACTGGAGACCAGGTAATTTCTGCATACTCAAGTTTGGTTCTTATAAAGGTCATATACAATAATCTCATTGTATTTACATCTGAGAAATTTCCCCAGTTTTTGGAAAAATAACGCAAAACAGTCTGAGCGGTGACGATGAAATGTTACATAAGTGATTGTCAAATTTTAATTTTGTGTCAAAGGTCACTCCTAAATCCTTGTAAGTTATGCATCTGTCAGGAGAAACATAATCAATTGCATAGTCGTAAATAATAGGCGTACGTTTTCTATGATATGAAACTATTTTACATTTTCCTAAGTTGAGATTAAGATAATTATTATTGCACCAGTTATTAACTTCGATAAGGGAATTCTGGAGAGTTATACAATCTGTTAGATTTTTTATATTCAAAAATATTTTCAAATCATCAGCAAATAACAAATGCGGTGAGGTTATTTTACTGGAAATGTCATCCATAAACAAGAGAAAAAGTAGCGGACCCAAATTGAACCCTTGAGGTACACCGGATGTTGAAATATAATCGAAAGATTTGGTGCCAGCATATTCAACAAACTGAATGCGATTGTTCAGATACGATTTCAGGACTATAATCAGCTTCCCAGAAAATCCAAAAATATATAACTTCTGTAAGAAAAGAGATTGATCAATTCTTTCGGAAGCTTTACTAATGTCCGTATATATAAAATTGGAAAAAAAAGCTTATTTAGAATTCCGTCTTAGAAATAGTACTAACACGTGGAAAGTACTTGCAACCCTAGATGTGCACAAGAAAGTGCAAAGAAGTATTCCGGAGCACATTAGTGATGTAAATGCTATCAATAAATTCTTCTGCGATACTGCTTCTACACCGATGCTCCCTGACCATGAAATTATAAACTTCTTCTCTGGCAATACCCTTCAGAAAAGCGTCAGGTTCTCATTTCATGACATAACAGATGAAGATGTGTATGATACGCTATTAACAATAAAATCTGACGCTACTGGTCATGATGGTATCAATATTAAAATGCTACTACATTGCTGTCCATTTATAATACCGTATATTACACATATCTTCAACGCATGTATCCAAACTGCTGAATATCCCGCCATATGGAAAAAATCACATGTTGTTCCTCTTGTTAAAATTAACGACCCTCAAAACCTAAATGACTTACGACCCATTAGCATTTTATGTGCAATCTCTAAACTCTTCGAAAAAATATTGAACATACAAATGCGTCGTTTTCTAGATGAGCACAAAATTCCCCCCCCCCTGTCAATCTGGATTCCGACCGGACTATAGCTGTTCCACTGCCCTACTTAAAGTTGTAGACGACATTCATTCGTCTATCGATAATAATAAGCTGAATATTTTGGTTCTCATCGATTATTCAAAAGCCTTCGATAAGATCAGTCATCATCTACTGATTAGCCTATTATCTTATATCGGTTTCTCTATGCATGCTGTGGCTTTACTCAGTAAATACCTCTCTGGTCGTTCTCAATGTACCTTGCTGAATAATAATAAATCAGATTTCTTGGAAACGCTGAATGGAGTTCCACAAGGTTCCATACTAGGGCCACTGCTATTCGTCATCTATACCTCTCAGTTTCCGAAATGTCTTGAATACACCAACATTCATAGTTATGCTGATGATACTCAAATTTATATGGAATTTGAGGAAAGTTGTCTGAATACAGCCTGTCAACAAATAAACGATGACCTCAGTTCCCTAATAGAGCTTTCTAAAAAATATTGCCTCACAATCAACCCATTAAAGTCACAAGTTATGCTCTTCGGGCGTCCAAGTTCACGCAAGCGTTGTGTGAAGGATGTCAACATTTATTTGAACAACACATTACTCCCTCTAGTTGATCAAACAAAAAACCTTGGCTTGATCATCGACCATTCTCTTAGATTCAATACACATATCACACATATTATAAAGCGTGGTTTTTGTAACCTCAAATCTATTTACTCCAATAAAGATATACTCAATGGAAAAACAAAAAAAATATTGTGTGAATCAGTTGTACTTTCCTATGCTAATCATGCTGATGTTGTGTATGGACCTAACCTATTACAGAATGATAAAAGAAGACTGCAAGTTCTACAAAATGCTTGCCTCAGATTGATCACTGGTACGCGTCGTAGAGAACATATATCACATCATTTAAAAACTGTGGGATGGCTGAATATGGAGGCCAGGCGTATACTTCATGCTTGTTCAACCTTTCATAAGATAATATTGACGAAAAAACCGGAGTATCTATATCGCAAAATTAAATTTCGTACAGATATACACAATTTGAACCTCAGATTCAGGAACCAGCTAACACCTCCCCAGCACAAGACTTCTCACTATCGTGGCTCTTTCTCTTATTACATCACCTGGCTATACAATAGGTTACCGAACTCGATTAAGTGTTTACCTTGTTTTCGATTCAAATCTACTTTGAGAAAATCTCTCTTATCGGATGAAATCCCTGATCTGGTTTCAAGGTTCAGGAGCTAATTTTTACTCAAAATCGTTACATTTGTTTATATCGTATGCTTGTAAATTTATTGTTTATATTGTATTCTTACATGTGTATATACTGTAGTTTTTCATAATAATATGTGTATGTGCTCTGCCTATGCAAGCATGTACACATCTTCTGGTTGGATGGAAGAGCATAACCTGACTATGACACTTGTGTCATAGATGGGGAATGAATCCTGCCATTTGATAGGGTTACTCTCAATATATATTTATATACTTCATTTTTGTGCACGATACCTATCAATAAAATCTATTATTATTATTATTATAACGTCAACCTGACCTGCAGAATCAAGGCTGTTAGATATGTAGTCGGTTATACAGGCTAAGTTGGTAGTTGTTGATTTTTCAGGGATAAATCCATGCTGATAGATGGATAATGATGATTTAATACTAAAATAAATACGATTATAGATGATAATTTCAAATAATTCATCAAAGATACACAAAATTGCTATTGATCTATAATTGTTGATAAATGAACGGTCTCCTGATTTATGAATGGGACAAATTTTGGCAGTTTTCCATAGCTGCATGGATAAGTACCGGTAGAAACTATGATATTGAATATATGAAGAAGAGGTTCGACTGAAACGAAAGTACTGTCTTTGACAAGAAAGCTTGGAATGTGATCTACACCAGCTATTGATTTATTCTTTAATTTTTTTAGATGCTGCTATTAAGTTACTCTCAGTGATTGTCCTCATTGTTATGTTGAAGTGTTTATGGGGCTCTATAATTGTTTGATGAGTGTTAGACTTCTGGTAGACAGTGGAAAAGTAATTGGCAAAGCCATCAACTAAAGATTGTGTTGAAAGTGTTGTCGTTCAGATGCATCACGCCAGGGACTCCAGTATTATTGTTGTTTCGATTAATAAAGGTCCAAAATCTATTAGGGTCCGTTGATAAGCTCGATTCGACATCTCGTATATATGCTTTGTAAGATATCTTGATTTGAGATTTGACTTGATTCCTAAATCTTCTTTATATTTACTGAAACTTTTATGTGCAGTGTTTCTTAATTTAATGTTCTCAACAATTTCTCTAGAGAACCATGGCGAATATGTGCGTTTTTAGAACTAAAAATGCGATTGACAATCGAGTGAAGATGCTGGCAAGCTCGGTAAAGTCCAAAATACTAGACCAATCCGCATCGAGTAACATGCTATATAGTAGAGGAAAATTTGCACGTCTAAAGTTATACTTTGGATTTGAGGACCTTTGATCAAAATTCTGTGTATTAGTGACTGGGGATTCGATGATAATATTGAGAGCAGGATGATAGATATAATCCTCTTCAGTGAAAGCATCTTCAAATTCATGAACTTGACAATGAAGATTTGCAATTACCAAGTCCAGTAGATTCGTGTTGGTGTTCACAATGTTGTTATATTGATTACAATGCTATTATGTTATATTTTCACCGTAGCCGACATCAAAAGTATTTAGTTATTCTGACTATGAAAAAAATGAATTTTTTTTCAAATTTGTATGAATAATCTGAAACATGGCATTTTCCACATACCAAAAACAAATACCCGAGCTCCTTGGAAATCCAAATGATGAATTAGAAAACACAAAACAGTCTTGACGTTACGAAATCAGTTGCAAAAATATATGCATTGGCTAGACCTGACGAGCTAAAAAAAAAACACATTTCAAAGAACATTAGGCATACATGAGATACGGAAAGGTAGAGAAGTGCAGTGTCTCCCAACATGCTCTGGACAATGGTGAAAGCAATCTGAGTCTGTTTGAGGATGTGCGTGACACAAGGCTACTTGATGCATTCGAGAGCCTAGAAAAGGCAAAATGTAGAAATAGTATGAATGGCGACAAAAAGCCAATCACTTTTAGCCCGATTTTCAGTTTATTGTTCAGAAATCGTTCGGAATAATTAGTAGTAACAGACGAAGTCCATATCGGACTGAAAAAGTTCACAGGTAGTTCTTGCACTACCTTAGAATGTGAAATATACACATAGCTAACCAGCTATGGATTCAGTATCAATTTTCTTTTCCTGAAGATGCTAACCTTGTTAGCGGAACGCGCGTCTATCGGAAATAATATTAGTTTGGTCCTAGGGTAATTGATCTCTACAAAGACTTTCATGTAATTAGGGTCTCTGATAGTATCTGAATTCACATAGAAGTGAGGAATTTGTATCCCAATTTATATATTTATGTTTCTTGCAATGGCGGATCCAGGATCAGGTCAAGGGGGGGTCTATAACTCAAAATGTATATATATATATATATATATATATATATATATATATATATATATATATATATATAAAACTAGGAAAATAGTTGGGTAAGCAGCATGCAGGAAGTATAGTCTTATAACACGAATTCTAATATCTCGACAATGTTTATTGTCATCCTCAGGGAAAGCTACAATATTATATAATTTGTCAATTTGAAAGGTAAAAGTGCGAAAAACTACTTACAGTGTCCACGAGATTGAGTGCAAAAAAGGTTGTTAACAATTTAAAACATGTATGAAACATATGTCACAAACATTACAACTTTCAATTAAAATATTCAAATTTTCAACATTACACAATTTAAAATTTATATCAAAATTTATGACAAGACGTCCATTTGCATGTCGAACGCCGGCATGGAATGATGTTGATGATGAAAATGTTAGGTTGAAAGTTCCATCCTGAAAAAACTCTTATTTTCCCAATCGGGGGGGTCCGGACCCGAACCCCTCTTGGATCCGCCACTGGTCTGTTGATTTTTAGCAGAGACCTGTGAATCCAAATTGTTGAGATGCAATACATGGAATAGTTTTACTAGATACAAAGAATAATTGTTTTTCTTCAGAAGATCAACTTACGATATTTATTTCTGATGCGTTATTATAGTTTAACAGATATAAGCATGGTAGTATGATGGTCAGCACGTCCGCCTATCGTGTGAGAGTTTGGGATCGAATTTCCGCCACAGAACCACTGTGTTGGGATTCACACATCGAAATTTAAGACCCCGTTAATCCATCGCTCGCACAAGTATCGACCTGTGAGGGTTGACGTTCGTAGGAGTGCGTCAGCTGGTTGACGGAAATGAACAATTCTAAACCCATTTGAACAATACAAATAGTAATAACTGGTTTCATTTTTGGTAACACAAACGTAACTAAGATGTCTAAGAAGCCTGGTGTTGCAATTAGTTTCTTTTTCCGAAAGAAGGGTCCTTCTCCCAGCTAATTATGAGTTGTCTTAATGATTTATCGTAGATTTGAGTTTAATCGTTATTTATAGTTTACTTCGTTTTTTATTCAGTGGGCTTATAGTTGTTGATTTGAAACTTGTGAGATAGTAACAAGTGCGATACTCTCGCGCTTTTTGTACTTACCAGAAATCTATAAATGAGCCACAGATACGACTTGCGATGTGCAGTAAGGAAAGATATTATATGCATGGGCGCCGTTACAAAAAATTTTAGGGAGGGCATATTACGCAAAAAGTTAGTGAGGGGGACACATTTGTATGCATTTAATTGAAATGAAAATCCTTTTGAAAAATACATACGAGTGTGGTTTAGAAAAAAACTGCAAAATCGAGTAGTCGATATCGTGTCTTATGCGGTGTATGGATTGAAATATCTAATGGGGGGGGGCTCGCCCACCCTTGCCCCCAAGAAACGGCGCACTTGATTATATGTGATCTGTAATATATATTATCACTAGCTGACCCGTGAGAAGTCGAAAATGTTGAATCCTTTTTCATCCAACAGACAATGAATTTCAAAAGAATATGAAACATGTCTTTCATCAAATCTGTTGAAGCATATTTTTGCAAACTTTGAAGTAAATTGAAGTACGTTGTCCCATACAAATTATGATCCCGTTTTTCACCCCCTTAGGCTTGGATTTTGGAAAAACTTTCCATATCGGATGCCTACATCATATAAAGAATACACCCTCTAAGTTTCAGACCCCTACGATCAGTGTTATAGGCCGTGCGTTGATTAACCGCTAGAATAACTTTCTACCCCGTTAGGCGATTTATTTCTATAAAATACGAAACACGACTTCCATCTTTTCTGTTGAAGAATTTTTACGTTGTCCCATATAAACTTTGAACCCGTATTTCACCCTCTTAGAAATGGAATTTCTGGAAAATATTTCTTATCGGATACCTACGTCACACAAAGAAGACACCCTCCAAGTTTCAGAACTATAAAATCAGTGGTTTTTGGCTGTGCCTTGATTAACCCCTAAAATAATTTTCTACACCTTTTCAACTCCGTTGGACGATGAATTTTAATAAAATACGAAACATGTCTTCCATCAAGTCTGTGAAAGAATTTCAATGTAAAATTTGAAGCAGATTAGACCAAAGCATCACGTTGTTCACCAGTAAAGGCGCGGCAAATTTTAAGAATCTAAGATTGGTAACACTAAGCATATATCAGGATTAAATTTTAACAATAAAAATAAATGTTTATTTTCTTAAAAAAAATTTAGATTTTTAATCGAGGTACAGTTAAAAAGACTATAATTGATCAGTTATCGAGCGGGATGAAAAATGATTAAATTACTAAAATGGCCATAAAAAAAATAGGGGTTGATGATAAAAAAGTAAAAATTTTGGGTTGTATGTATTTTTTAATGCCACATTATAAAAAAATAAAAACAAAAAATTTCGTCGAAAAATTTTAAGGGTGAACAACCCTTACCACTTAGGGGTATGGAAAATAGTAGCCGATTCTCTACTCTACTGAATACGCATATAAAATTTGGTAAAAATCGGTAAAGCCGTTTCGGAGGAGTACGGTAACTAACATTGTGACATGGAAATTTTATATATTAGATTCACGCAATTATCTTGAAGCATAATGGACACGTGTTCGAAATTCGTTCCTTTTTGAGGATTTGACGATTTGCCTTTCGATTTGAGATAAAGTTTTGTTGTCATATATCTCCACGTTTTATAAATAGGTATTCTCACAAAAACTTTTATTCCGATGTGTAGAATACAAATGAGGAAGTGAAACGCGCCGTTTTCCCTGGTTCAGAAGTTATCGCCTTTCAAATTTGGGAAAACATGCTCATTCACATTTTCTACATCATAAAATCAAAGAAGCACACGTTCACTCACCACCTTCACACATTATTGCACTTGCTGAGAACTATTCTTCCCACAAGCATTTCCATTTCTCATGGAGAAACTCAGTTTTGAAATTCTTTTTGAAGTTTAGTTGGAGAGTTGGAAGTGCATAGTCAACCGATCGATCGACAAACTATACTCTTTGATTCGAGCAGTCCACAGAATACGCAAAATCTGGTGTCATATCTATGAAAAACAAAATCAATGAAAGGAACACAAATATTGGGAATTCGTCCGGTATTCTAAACAAATAATATGGGCTGTCGATCTTTCAGCGTCCAGAAGTTAAAGCCTAGCCAGCCGACTGGTCAGCTATTCATATATTTCCTAGGAAATTTCTAACACTTTTTGTTGCAAGCGCCATCTAAACTGATTCAATGGAAGAGGCCCTGATTTCTACTATCATAGTAGGCATATGTCGATAATGTACTACTACAGTATAAGTCCCAACACCAGAGTTTTTAGGAATCTAAAATATATGGTGTTACGTTGCTTACCTTTTCAAGTTTCTTCTAAGAAAATGAGTCCCAGCGAAGATGACTTGCCGTAAGATCTGGTTTCAGAGGCAAAATCCATTTCATTGTATCTTCTTCCTGATAACACTGCCGCCTGGTCAAGAATGGAACCTCTTCAATGTTCCAAAAGGAAAATTCGACCTATGGAACATAGAATACTGTAGGGAGTCTGTACACCTTTTCGTTGTATAACCGATGAACGATTTCGAAAAGGCGCGATGTATTGAATAAAGACAAGGATTTCTTTTTTTTGAACATCGATATTCGCTGTATTTGGTCGTAAACCCTGTGTGAAAACGAAACATTGAAAAATAGACAATTAAGCAAGGCAAAGATTCTACTCACCTAATTTTTCTACAAATTGCACAATAGATAGTTATTTCAGATAGTTTATAGCACGTTTTTATATCAATATGAAAACTTAACAACTTGCTACTCCTCGCATGTCGATCAAAATCAGCAAAAAAAGGAAAATCGGCACAAGAAGACTGAAGAGTTGTTCAATTAAATTTTCTATGACGAGTCGAAATAGGACCGTAATTATTGGAATATTGATTTGAGTTGGAAACAAACACAAAAAAATTACGTCGAATAAGCGAGGAAAAGTAGATAAAATAAGGCTAGCAGGCTAGCTTTATGTTTGCCTCGTCTTGTTTCAATTTGAAACTTCACAAATCGTTTTTGTGAACATTTTTACTTCAAGATATTACTCCAACTTCGAATTTTCGAATGACACACCTTGTATTTTCATGCATTTTTTGACTCAGCAGTTCATTTTACATTATATCCTATTTTTGTTTGAAATCTGGTGGTCATGCAGGCCACTTCATTAAATTTTGGTGCTTTTAGTACCAAATTGTTGGTGAGACAGGAATTTTTCTAAATAAAATAATGGGCTATGATGACACTATTTGAAAACTCAAGTTACGGCTTGAAGAGAAAATCTTTGTCTGAAAATAGCAAAGATACTCATTTAATTGTCATATGCAAGATGGGTGTAAAACAGATGATTTTTAGAGACCACAGGCCCCCTAGACACTATTTCCGAAAAAAATCCATATTTTTTTACCAAAACAAGCTACCCACTCTTGTTTAAAATGAACTCTTGTATTGAAAAATGTATAAATATACTGGTGGTGAGGCAACGAGGAAAAACTGTTAGGAAAAGTTCATCACTGTACTCTAAAGAATAATAGTTTGTAGGTCAAGAGTGGATATGTTCAATATCCATTCGAGTTGTACAGTAAATTTATTCTTCGTCCAGGTAAATACTCAAGAACTTTCTTTCAAGCATCATAATATTGCGTTGAAAAAAGTAGGAAAAAATCGGTTTTGGTAAGACTCGAACCAACGACTATCAGCGGGCGTTCGCCTCAACCAATGACGCCATTTGGACTGTACAATTTCACTTGATTATTGGTGTGGAGTACTGTTAGTAGATTAATCACCAGAATCACTCATTTTTGTGAATTAATCTGTTACAGAAAACACTAACACTGAATATTTCCATCGTATGTTAAAAATCCCATATGAAGCGGGACATTTTCGATCAATTACAGCGATAAATTCCCGGCGGGACTTTTTCGGGGTGGTAAATACCCGGTAGGTATCGAAAAATACCCGCTCGGTCCGTGTATAGTAACGATTGTTAAAATGTACATTTGTCAAATACTGAATTTTAAACGTCGTTGTTTTAACTCCGGAAATATTCTACCGAATTACACTCGTGCATCAAAATAAACCTGATAATTTTCCATTCAAGCATGTTGTCAGTAAAAAAACTGCATTCGGTTATTTTCATATTTTGCTAAAAGAGCCCTCCTCCTTCGGAGTCGGGCTCTTTCGACAAAATATGAAAATAAACTTATGCAGTTTTTAGACAACATGCTTTCATGGAAAATTATCGGTAGTTTTGAAGCAATTACAATAAAAATGATGCCAGACTGACAGTAACGAAGTTTTAGAATTTGCAAAGGAAGCCATGATTATAAAGATGAAATGTTATACCTAAATACGACGGGAAAATCGAGATACTACAATCATTGTTAACATCCATTTTTGCGATTAATTTTCGTTTATTTCAAAGAAAATTCGCCGAAATCATTGATTTTCCTGAAAAATTTTCATAATTTGGTAGACAGATCAGAATTGTCACGTTTCTACAAGGTTTTCCCTGGTAACCAAGTATTTTGTTCTCTGTGATTGGTAGAATTCATATCCTAATTGTGTGGATACGAAATCATAACGATTCAGTTGACTGGAGTCGCCTGCTTATCCGTTTAGTTATCTATGAAGAAATGAGCGTATTTAAAGGTGGGAGTAGAAAAATATTATTTCATTACAGTGGACTTGAACTGTCACTTAGAATTGACAGCAATGATTTGTTTTGGGGGATGAATCAGCCTACTTTATATTTCCGGGTTCCGCAGGGAAAACAATAAACTATTATTGACCGAGAATAAGAAGGATATCGATATATGAAGAAAGACATCTGCTTCTTTGGATTCAACTGAAACTGGGACCAAGCAAATGAAACACGATTTTTACATTTATAATAATATATTGTGAATAATCGTGTAAATTTCATTCGAAGCGTTCATTTGACTAGTCAATTAGCAAAAGCACTTATTCATATATGAAAAAATATAAACTAAATGGAAATATTAGACCTGTTCTATGCTGCCCCTGGTATCAAAAGAATTAACGCTTGTCGTGCGAAAAGTACGTAATAATCAGTAAGTTTTGGTATCCCAGTATGATAACAAGTCGAGTTTATAGCCATTCCTATCTATCTGAAATAAAACTTCAGAAAAACTATATTCCCACCGAAGTCATGTTTTTTTCAAAGACTTTTGAATTCAAAGAAATAAAAGGTTTACGGAACTCATGTTCTTCACTCAAATTGTATTTTTTTAATTCTGATTTGATATGTTGTCTTTCAAATTTCAAAAGTTGTATTCCTGATAGTTTTACATAGGTCCGAGCCGTCACTTGAATTTTGACACAAAATCACCTGATACTCCAGTAAAAGAAGTAAAAACTGGCTGGACTGATTCGAGACCAATTGCATATACTTGGAGTAACTTGAATTTTGTTAAGAAAGGTGCCCAATATCCGAGTAAACGACTTCCGTTACTGGGAAAAGCGCGGGGGGTGGGGGGTGGAACTCATTGGGGGGGGAAGTTTTTTAAATTTACTGAAAATCGGTTAGTATTACAAAAAAAATTATACATTACTTATATGAAGTATTTTAGTTGACAAATAGAGTGGTTTTTGTTTTATTTTTGTACGATTAATATTAAAGGAGATATGACATGGCAAAAATGGTTGCTTAACGAAAAATAAAGAAACCGGATCGTTCTGGCGTAAATATCTCGAAAAATATAACTTTTACAAAAAAAAAATGATTCCTATCATTTTGCAAGATAACAAAATCGGGAAAATTTTGAGACCAACCAGAACCGTTTAAAATAAGAAGAAAAAGAAGTTATGGGCAAAATAATAATAATATTTTTTCAAAAATTTTTAATGCCAATTTTTTAGCGCCATATGGGCTAAGGTGCTTGGAAAAAAAATCCTTTGGTGAAAAGTCAGAACACTTCGTCCTAAATATTTACTTCCTTTACTGGAGTATGAGGTCCACGATGTAACTTATCATTACAGAAATTGAAAACTAATCATGAATATTACCAAGATGAACTCGGACATTATCTCAACTTATATCTGATTACCATGTTACTTTTCTAATTCTTTCAGTTTGAAAAAATATTGAATTATACTAAATACCCCTTTTCCACAATGGTGCCACTGCATATTTGAAGTTTGCAGCAACAAATTTAGCACAAAAATAAAAAAGTCGCTGCAATATATCACACCAAAATAGAACCTATTTTATGCAACTTTCGTGACGAATTGCATCGTGGAATAGAGCTCCCAACTTGAAAATTTCGCAAAAATTTGTACCATTATAGTCATGAAATTCAGCATAAAATTGTATTTGAATTTGTTTCTTTTGATCATCACTAACTCATAAACTTCTCTCGCTTGAAACCAATATTTCCAGAAAAATATCCATTTTTTCTGAACCTGATATGTGATTGGCTGAAAGATGGGTTGGAGTTTATGGTAAAATCACAGTATAACCGTCTATACCATAGACTAATGGACTAGCCCATATTTATACATACATAAAAAACACTAAGTAAAATTAAACCAAACATAGAAAATATGAAGGATTGTCATAGGCATACAATGATGGACAAAACATATCAGCTTCATACAACTCCAGCTTCATTAAATTAATGCGATAAAGAAATAAAATTACGAACTGAGAAATGCATCTATGGTATAAACTTTATGATCTAATAAAATGTTTTTAAGGGTAGTTTTGAAAACCTGAATTCTATCAGTAGTGTTCAATGAATCGGGCAATTTTTCATAAGTTTTAGCTCCAAAACTGACCGAATCATTGAAAACTAGTGACAGAATTCAGATTTTCAAAACTACCTTAAAAACTTTTTATATATATCATAATGTTTATACCATAGATGAATTTCTCAATTTGTAATTTTATTTCTCTATCACATTGATTTGATGAAGCTGGAGTCGAATGAAGTTGATATGTTTTGCCATTAGTGTATGCCTATGACAATCCTTCGTATTATAACCTCTAAGCACATTCCTTCCCCAATACTTGTCAAAAATGTCAAATGAATCAAATTGGAAATATGAAGGATTGTCATGGGCATACAATGATGGACAAAACATATCAACTTCATGCAACTCCAGCTTCATTAAATTAATGTGATAAAGAAATAAAATTACGAATTGAAAAATTCATCTATGGTAGAAACATTATGATCTAGTAAAATGTTTTAAGGGTAGTTTTGAAAACCTGAATTCTATCAGTAGCGTTCAATGATTCGGGCAATTTTTCATAAAGTTTTAGCTCCAAAACTGACCGAATCATTGAAAACTAGTGACAGAATTCAGGTTTTCAAAACTTCAAAACTTAAAAACTTTTTATATATATCATAATGTTTATACCATAGATGAATTTCTCAATTTGTAATTTTATTTCTCTATCACATTGATTTGATGAAGCTGGAGTCGAATGAAGTTGATATGTTTTGCCATTAGTGTATGCCTATGACAATCCTTCGTATTATAACCTCTAAGCACATTCTTTCCCCAATACTTGTCAAAAATGTCAAATGAATCAACATTGAGGCATATGCCCCACAGAAACTTTCGTTTGTTTTTTTCAAAAGAGTGCGATTTCCATGGAAAACTGGTTTTTGCCCCCCAGATATCAGGTGAGCTTAGATGCCTAATAGCAGAGAAAGAGGTTATGGAGTATGAGTTCTAAGTAATTCAAGTATAGAATTGTCATTATGTCCTTCACAATGTCTGTTCAATGTGCATATCCTTTTTCCATTAGTTGCAATGTCCTAATGTCCAGGGTCTATACGGCGATTTCACACAAAATCTGACAGCCCAAGCTCTAATTGAGGATTGCTATGTCAAAACGCACGTGCTTCCAGCCAATCATATATCAGCTTCAGGAAAAATAAATATATTTCTGGAAATACTGGTTTCAAAAAAGCGAGTAGAATTTTTGAGTTAGTAATGACCAAAATCCATCAAAACACTTTTCACTGCAGAACTTCATTTTCCTAATGTTCGACATTTTCAAGTATATTTCAGTTTGGCAAATCGGACCAAAGTCCTCTATTCAAGTGTTACGGAACAACTTGGGAAGATCCAAAAAACTATACAATCACTGCTACAGTATGACAATACAGGCATACAATGCGAGGGCGAGTTCAATATTATTATAATTGAGTTAACCCCGTCCAAAAAAGTAAAATAAAAATTAAACTAAAGGTAACTGAAAAAAGAAATGGCACACGAATTCGAAAACATTTGAATTTCAATGCCGAAAAAACCGTAAAACGCCTGTTCTTGTGTTCGGTTCATTTGTTTTTTCTTTAGACTGCATAGGCAGTATTTTGTCCGAATAGGTTGCTCTGAGTTAAGCAACGTAGGGTTGGCGATGATTCCTGGAACATCATGAAAACTGACAGCTGACGTATGACAGTGACATTTACCTTTCAGTTTCAATTGGTGCTGGAGGGCTGGCAACTCCCTTTGCAACCGATTCATACAAAATACTTCTTCAAAGGCCTGTATTGAGCTTCGACAAAAAGTTTATTTGACGAAACAGAAAAAATCGTGGAATAATTAGTTTTTAGAAACAGATCCGAATATTCACATCAGAATCTGGTCATATATATCTGCAAGGATATATTATATCACAGTAACATTAGAAAAACTTAACAAACATAAAAAAATATGAGTCACGAAGCTGTAGAGAGGGCAAAGTTATAGAAATTGTTTTCATAAATCTAACGATGAATGAATCATTGTTCTGCATGTGATTCAGTTGTTCAAATAGGAATGTGGAGGGATAATTGTGATTTCACACAAATGTGAATTGGTCACCTCTACTTGTGAATTACTTGACTGGTTATAAATATCGGGAATATTTCATGATTCACAGTTCTTTACAACTGTCAAATGACACATAGGCTATATTCTAGGCAAACATTGCACATAAACTATGATGGTTTGATGATAGTTTCCTATTCGATTGATTACTTGATTTCATATTTATCTGTTGGTAATAGTGATTTCTGTCATTACTATCAAGATTGTCGATATAATGTCATAATAATGTCAATATGAATACCTAATTATGACAAGTGATATCGACATACATAAATCACTATTGCCAACAAATATATATGAAACCAAGAAACTATTCTGATCCTTATCTAATAACTTCTTTTTGTGCTAATCATTTTCAACCCAATTCTGAAAACATCAAAAAAGTAATTCAAAAACCAAAGAAATTATTAAACCACCATAACCAAACGTTTTGACAAATTTAGCATAGTACGCCAGTTTTGATATGTTGCATTGGCAACATTCACGAAAATGACAGGAACAACTCGGGAATATTCAACAAATACCTAGTTGCTTGCTGGTCAAATAAGGCTTGAAGTTTAAACTACGGGTTTGATAGAAAATGCACACAAATGTGATTACAAGATTCTCCACAGGCGAGTCTAAACTCGATCTATAAAACTAGCCCGTAGCCCTCAACAGGCAATGGAAGTGCTTGGTATTCCAACTCAGTTTCCTTTGTGATGGATTCGAGTCCAAGTTTCCGGAAAACAAAGTGAAAAGTCGACCTAGAGCATTGGTATCACTACTATACTGGCCAAGAGAGAGAAAATTGCTGAATAAGCAAGATAGAATACTTCTAGTAAGCGTTATATACATTGCTTCAACAATGTAGCAGATAAAGAGAGGTTGTCTAATGTATCTATCGTGCTGTGTGGAAAAGTGTCACAAGGGCCAGTCCATTCGTTGTAATGTCAATGATCCAGAGCTGCTGAGCATAATGAATAAGGATTCCTTTTGGAAAAGTGATTTTTTCTGGGTTGGCTACCCTGTAATTGCCATTGTAACAGTTTTCATTACAAGTGTCACTTTTTATTCACACAGAACATTTGATTATATCTCACAAGGGATAATAATGAGTTATGTGTAAATAACTTATGGCACTTGACATAAGAACCGATACTAATGATACTTTTACAATATTTTTATTTATTCTTATATAATTTTCTATTTTATTTTTATATTCATTATGATTGTTCAAGTGTTTGAAATTCTGAAATGAGTTATACTAATGACATAAATAAAGAGTAGCCAACCCCGAAAAAATTTATGACTTCCAAAAGGTTCCAAACCAGATATGGTCAGGCAATTGATACTTATGAATCTTTCAAAAGATAGATTTATTCTTAAAATGGCAGAATGTTCGAAGTAGTCCAGAAACTGCCAATTAACTAGAGCGCCAAAATTTATAACTGAGTTCGTTTATTCAGATCAACCAGTTTATTTCGCTCAATATCCATTGGAAATACTAGTCTATGGGGCTAAACGATCGCACAGAGCTGTATAAACGAGATGTAGACATATATATATATATATATATATATATATATATATATATATATATATATATATATATATATATATATATATATATATATATATATTGGGGACGTGAAGAAATGTAAGTGCGAATTGACAAGAAAACTGTGAATCATGAAAGGAAACGAAGTTTGAGATATTTGTCGCCCTCCTACACCTCCGTAATAGACCCTCAAGTTGATTAGATCAACATTTTCTCCAACTAATATAACAATTACTAATCACCGTTACATTATTGTCGTACAATACACAAAATAATACACATATTTGAGATTTCCTATTGAATCCCAAATAGAAAAATTTTTTTGGTGTTAATTACTATTGTTAAATGCACAAATATAATGAAACATTCAAAAGTTGCGTTTTTGCGCTAGTTTTATCCAAATTTTATATTTTTTCAATCGGAAAATTTTGATAATTCAGTGGCATCTTGATCTCTTGTTTTGCAATATGACAAGTTTTTCATTTCAAAATAGAATTCTCAACTATATAAATTTTCATATCAAGTTTGATCTGTCAACGAATCAACTTATTCATAACCCAGATAACCCAGTTGAGATTTCTCGAAGCCCCACGATTATGTAATACCTATAATCGATTCAAGAAGTATATTCTGCAAAAAAATTGAGATAACCCCATATTCTTATTATTATTATTACACTGATTTAAGGATAGTCACATAAACTTTTACGACATTTTCACCATATTTTGAAAGATTAATAGCTTTAACCCAATCCCATTTTCTCGCAAAAATCGACAGCTCTGAGACATTTCAACCTGAGTCGAAAAAAGATTGAATTTCAAAAAGATCTGGTAACTTTGCGACCCTATCCGAAAACACTCGAGCCGCGACTATACCAGACAATTCCTTACCACTGCCGATACATCGAACCGATAAAGGAGTCCACGTACGCGCCTTGCTAAAGGCGTCCGGAAAAGCACTTCTGAGGTCCTCGTGCGGCGTCGACGGCTTATAGCCCGGATAGTAGCGGCGTTAAACGTCGTACGACTGCCTGACGTCTTCCGACGCGATTTCTTGCGTATCCGGCGACGTGTAAAGAATGTTGGCCGTGATCATGATCGGGTATTCGAGATTCTTGTCGAACGACAGCAACGGCAACTCTTCCCCTTTGGCGAGCGCCACTTTGAGCAGTTGCGTCTGCGCGGTGTAGACGATTTGTCGTTGCTCGTTCAGTTTGGTCACCGTCACTCTGGAAACGAAATTGATGCGGCGGGATATTATTATTATTCCTAGGGCTTCGCGAGACCAAGAGACTAGTATTCAAAATCTGATGAATTAGTGATCCAGTCTCAATTTTTGTCGCGTTCAGTTGGGATGTGGATCAGTGTAAGTCGAAGAAAAAACTATTGTTTTCTTGTCAACGTTTCGAATTTGATAAAATTCATCCTCAGGGCTCTGTAACAATGGTTTCTCAAGTAATAAACTAGTTTATACTTGCCACGATGCATCATTATGCTTAAAGATTGTGTGAAATTGTCCAGAAAGTACAATGGAAAGTGATTTTTTCCGTGTTAAAATCCTCAAAATATAAAGTATGGACAGAAATAATAGATACGCGAACAACAAATCAATGGGATCCACGGGCACAGTGGTACATATTCTCTAAGACAATATGAACACTGAGGTAAAAATTTGAGATTAAAAAGGATAAGAATGTAAAAAAAATTAAAAATATGGAAATATATAGAGCGATAGGAATATTTTCATGATTCATGAGAAGAACCATTGACAATTATGATAGAAACAACTCAAACAACTATTTTATTCAGACATTAGACTGATCTATCTCTCAGAAATAATAGGTTTGTGGTAACAATCTAGATTTTTTAACTACTTTTCACAGCACAATTTTCAACATAAACTCAATATTATAAGGACTTTCACCCTGAAATCACAAAAAAGCTAAAAATAATAAAACCGTATCTAGTAAAGAATAATTTTCCAATATAATTGTTCAAAAGAATTATTTGAGAGGATTAACCATCCACCATAACAGTTAATTCATTAGCAAAAAAGTATAATGAAATACCTTTTGTCAAAAATCACTCAGAAAGAATTGCAACAGTTTTGAATGAACATTTAAATATTGCCTTAACAAATGACAACACAATCGGAAAACGCTTTTTTACACGTTAAAAAAAACTCCAATCCAATGTTATTTATAAAATAAACTGCAAGGACTGTAACAAATGCTACATTGGACAAACCGCAGGGTATTTGATTTGAGGATTTTAACATGGGAAAAACATTTTTTTGTGAGTACTTTCCAAACAACTTTACACAAACCTTAAGCATAATGATGCAGCGTGGCAAGTATAAACCACTTTAGTGCATGAGAAACCATTGCTACAGAGCCCTGAGGATGAATTTGAATAAATTCGAAACGTTGACAAGAAAATAATAAATTCTTCTTCGACTTACACTGATCCCAATCCCAAATAAACTCGAAAAATGAAAAACAAGAGACTAGTCTTGGTCTTGATACAAGACAAAGACAGAGACTAAGACTTAATAAATTCTCTCAAGACCAAGACTTGATTCCCAAGACCAAGGTCAAAACTCTCTCCCAAGGATCTTGTTCTCGAACGAAAAATAATGAACTTGAATTTATACAATATTAAAAAAATGTGATGGAAAATGTTATGGACAATTTATTTCAATTACTTATTTTTAAAAACTTGAATTGAACTGGCCAAAAATTGATGAAAATCCATATTAACAAAAATATATTACAGTTTCCTGTCTGATTTCCACTTACAATAAGTTTACAAAACCGCGACACGTGTTTCACTATTACAATAGCTTCTTCAAGCAAGATAAATAAATCACTATTCTATAATACGCTATTTATATACATGTAGGTCGAGAGTCTCTTACAATAAAGGTCCGACTTAGGTCCAATATTCGACCCGTAATTAATTTGTCGAAATATTGATTACTTGATTACATTGGAAGATTATTCCTAGAAATAGGCTATGTTAATTATTGGCCGGGAACATATTCAACAATGGTGAGTTATTTAATTCAACCTGATCATTCAATAAATAATCTGAATTTTTCCCTCTATTGATTTCCAAACTTTTTAGAAGGTTAAGTTTCCAACCTTTCTGCTCAAAATGCCGTATTTTGAACTCGTGGTTGAACTCATGACCTTCTAGAATGTGGTGACATGCATAATAAGAATTTGTTTTTCCATTCAAAAAACTAGTTCTGTGTTCTCTAAGGCGTGTGTTTAAAGATCTTCCCGTTTGGCCTACGTAGTACATCGGACATTACCCACATGTTAATTCATAAACTCCTGATCTTTGTGGCGATTCATTTTTGTCTTTATTATTTTTGATATATATCCCCAATTTATTATTAGTACGAACGCTGAATTGATATCAACATGTTTCAAGAATCTAGAAATATTGAAACTTGGTTGAAGAATGAAAAAAATTTAATACAAAAGTTATGTGGTTTGATTTTGAAATTTTTGGAAATATTTTTGATAATGCGTTGTTGTCACTTTCAGCGAAACTGGCAACGATTTTTTATTCATTTATTAACTCACTCTGTATTTGAGTTATATTTTAAAATACGGCATAGAAAGTAGATAACATATCTATTTATTGGAAAAACAGACATAGATTAGTATAAGATGCACCATTGCACCCACCATAGTTATATACTGAAAAAATAATAAATTATGACCAATATATTTCCCCAGCTATGTGATATTTTCCCACATAATATAATAAGTACTGCAATTTCTGCAAGATTCCGATTCCACCCCTCTGCCGCATCTACTGCTCCTCACACAATAATCCATTGTAAAATGGTCAATAAAAACATAATTAACGTTCCAACCCTTTTGAACCTTTTTTCTGGCCTATCGGCCTTTGCGCTGTGATTATATTCTCGTGGCGAAATGAGAAATTAATTTGGCTTACTTAACCGGTACAAATTGACAATAATTGTTGAAGACTGAGAAATGCGAAATTCCTATTATATGCAAATAAAATGTCGGGCAATTGAATTGAATAATTCAAATTTCTAGGCTCATTTTGATCCATGACCAAGACTATCAAGACCGAGTCCAAGACTGAGCCAGTCTCGTCTCGGTCTCGTGAAGCCCTAATTATTCCAGTAATACTGAGCAGTTAATATAATAGAGTGTCTCCTTTGAAGATCCTTGCACAGATTTCTGTTGGATGTAATTCGATGTCCGGCGCGGTATTAGCCAGAGAAGTAATTGCTTTATTAGACGAAAATCTTTATTGGTTGAGTTTTTTATAATTATTCTACTTGGTCTCCTCTTTTTCGTTCCTCCCGCCTAAGATATTCTTCTGATAAATTATATTCTGACTGTAAAATAATGGATATCAGGCAATTATTCAGTTTCAAAATACTCAATTATATATTTTCTCATAAAAATTGCATTAATTATAGTAAGCATACTCATGATACACGAAAAAAAATGAATTAACTGTAAAAAATAACATATGTAAAGTAACAAAATTTTTTTCTATATTTAGCTCCATTCATTTATGATAAATTACCAAATTCAATCAAAATTACCAAATCGAAATACACTTATAAGAAAAAAAGTGAACACATGGATTACTGAAACTCCTAGACTATATTTCCAAAATATTATTGAAAGAAAATATCCAATATAGCCTGTGTCATGATTATATTGTATCTATTCATTTTTACACCACTATTTATCTTTGATATTTATGATTTTTGTTTATATTCTCATATTCACTTGAATTATATAAAAATCTAATATAATGTTTCCTCACAACAAGTGCACAACTTCGTGAGGTTCAATTATTTACTCACATATTGTTATGTTTTTTTGCATTGTTATTGATATTTATTGTGAATAAATTGTTATTATTATTTTATCTGCCCCACTCCCTTTCTCTCTCGCTGTCATCCCAGCCCCTCCTCACCTTATGGCGATGTGCCGCGACATCTGCAGGCTGAGCAGCTGCTCGAACTCTGATCGGTGGTTCCTCTTGATCGACAGACTCGATCCGTCCGTTATCATCAGCAAGTCGACTCCGAAGTGGAAGCCCGTCCATCGCCAGACGTGTCTCTCTTTCGCCGTCAGGATGCGCCCGCATCGCAAACTCGTCGCGAGGAACATTTCCTCGGACACGTTCATTGGTCTGGAGAAAAAAAAATTACTCGGGATTCTCTAATCGCTAAAAAGTGAATTAAAAATTTTTTGTTGCTGAATGATGATATCAGGAAATCATTTCGTTGTAGAAATTAGTATATTATGCAACGATTGTGTAATGATGGTTATTAATACACGAACATTTACCGGGATAC
Source organism: Zygogramma bicolorata (assembly GCA_032362365.1). NCBI lineage: Eukaryota > Metazoa > Arthropoda > Insecta > Coleoptera > Chrysomelidae > Zygogramma > Zygogramma bicolorata. The sequence continues at coordinate 355,313 of JAVJAQ010005053.1, forward strand.
AAAACGAGCCGAAGGTAAGTTTCGTATGATTTATGAGAGTATATATATATAAAGTGGATTATTATAGCGACTGGAGAAATGTACAGTGAAATGGATAGCGGGGTCTCTCAGTCAGTCCAAATGAAAAGTCTCTGTTTTACTTCGCCAAGCTTTCGCTTCTATTGTGAAGCTTCTTCAGGGCCTATAATTTATTGTTTTTTTCCTTTTTCATCAACATTATTAACTATACTTACAGTAAAAATGGTGTAAAAATATTGAATTAAACATAAATTGATAAAAAATATCATTGTCATTTTTCACGTCTATGATGATTTGATCATTAATTCTACAGAGAGATGTATTGATTGAGAAGATTTTAATTATTACGTTTTTGATGTAGTTCCAGTAAGTTACTATATATGTTGCTAAGGTTATCAATGTCATTTCTTTTATTCATACAATTTGAAGATTTATTCATTCCGACCATTTCAAGAAAAATGCGTTTGGAAATATTTTTTTCTGTACGTAAAATTTTAGTATTGGGGTAATTTGGTTTATATCCTGTGTCTATAGAGTGTTGTGCTAATGCACATGATTTCTTATTGAGTTTTATATCACTTTTATGAGATGTTATTCTATCATTAAGATTTCTAGACGTTGAAATTTATCTTCAAATATCATAAAACTTTTCCATAATGAACAAAATATGCCAAAAAAATATCAAAACTATAAAGAACTTGAATACTAAATTGAAAGATAAAAGTGACACTAAAAAAAAGTTAAATATAATTTATAACATTCCTTGTAGCAATTGTGACCTAAATTATTTTGCAACAACGTATATATATGTATATATATGTATATATATATATATATATATATATATATATATTTGATCGGCTAGGCTTCCGCGGTTAGAAATATGCTGGCTGGAACTTCCGGTTGATCCGCGTCTGGAAAGATTTACTTGTCTACGTTTCGGCTCCCATTTCGGAGCCATTTTCAAGACTGCGTGAGCTTGCGTCTAGGTCTGAGTTGTCTTACTAGCTGGCTATCATCACTGGAGATCGAGTGATGATAGCCAGCTAGTAAGACAACTCAGACCTAGACGCAAGGTCACGCAGTCTTGAAAATGGCTCCGAAATGGGAGCCGAAACGTAGACAAGTAAATCTTTCCAGACGCGGATCAACCGGAAGTTCCAGCCAGCATATATATATATATATATATATATATATATATATATATATGTATATGTGTAGATTCACACGAAAGGAAAGCCCTGTAATGTTCAAAGAACACCGCGTGAATCAAGGGACAGGAGATACGAATTAAAATTTACTTTGAATTTCTGATACATTGATTGAAAAATAATTGGTTTCTATTGGTTGAAAATCTGTATCAAAATGAAGAATGTGTATCAAAATGGATTTCATTATGAAAAAGATTATGGGCATATAAGTGTATTATGATAGTACAGTAGTAGCTAAAATTATTTATAGCGTTTGTAGTACCACAATAAAGTGTAGATAAAATTATTCATAGCGTCTGTAGTACCACAATAAAGATAAATTTGTTTATTCAAAAACAATTTATTACAAATAAATTAGAGATTTTGAGCTTTATTTTTTTAAACACAAAGAAATAAATTTATATTCAATGAAATGAGAATTAATTAAATAAATTGTAGTATCATGACACTACAAATGATGATGTAAAAAAGATATTTAGCAACAAAAAGAAATAATCAAGTAATGCATAATTTATTGGTTTTTTTTCAAAAAATCATTATTTTCATCCTCTATATATTTTGGAAATCTTTCGAACAATGCAATTGTTCATAATAATTTTTTCAACCAGATTAAATTTCAATATTGAAAGTTTACAGAATTTGAGTCTCAAAATAAAAGACAAAAAATCGTTTCTCTGGACATTTTTAATTCTGTGATGGATGATGAAAAAGCGGAAAATTGACATTATTCAAGTCTTCCAGTGATGATCATTTCTGAAGCCTTTAAAGTGGATCCAAGAAGTAAAAAATTTACGTAATATTGGTACAATTCCTGTAAGTTTTTCATGAAATTTTCTGCTCTTTCAAGATCTTTCATCAGATATCTCAAATAACCTTTGATATTTCTTGAAAAAATAAAACGTGTTTTTATTTCTCAATTGGTTACATCTTTCGTACTTTTTTCCCGCACTTTTTTGAGCTTTCCATAAAGTTTTTGGATGCCCATTCCACTCATTGGTTCTTTTAATTTAAAAAAATTACACATCTATATAGATCTGCTAGGGCCTGAGTTCATCAACAACGAAAACTGAGTTTGAACCCCAAATGGAGCTCAAGTAGAATGGTAAAATCCGGCTTCTACCTGCTGATGCTTCACACAATATGAATTGTTGTTACAAGGGAAAAAAGAGAGTGTTCTGGAACAACACAAGCAAAAGAATAGATTCAAGATTTTTGAGTTACTTCCGAGCTTCGATTTTCAAGTCACAGAAAATGGCGTGATATCACGTGTATGGCAAAATTCATCAAAAAACTAAAAGTGAGTTCTTACTCCTAGTGGTCTCAGTCTAGAATTCATCATAAATTAAAACTGAGTTTGAACGCTTAAGTGGCGCTCAAGCAAAATCTTGCCAAAAGTCCTCGTTTTCGGTCAATTCAGGGGCCCTATTCTTGTACCACATGTTCGCTGAACGTAGACGTTCGCTGAACGTATACGTTGTTGCTAGGCAGAAACCAATCAGATCTGTCGTAGCTTAGCAACAGCGTATACGCAGAACTGCGAGTGATTCAAGAATAGGGCCCCAGGGGCTCTATTCTTGACCCTTAGCAAAAGAAGTTCGTGTTGGTATTCGCACATTCTAATGTCCAGTCATAGCTTCCCTTCAGTAAAAAAATTTCTTCTCTCCTCGCCCCCCCAGGACTTAGCTGCTGATGCTCCGCCAAGTGAATTGATGCAATAAGAAAAAAGATAATACAAACATATATACAAACGATTCCTGGGGACTCGAATCTCGAACCATAGGATTTTTTTCCGTAGGTTATTTAGTCCCGAACTCACCAAAAAAACGAAAACTGAGTTTAAACTCGGAGCGTCGCTAACGAAGAAATCATGTAGAAACACCATCATTCAGTTGTAAATAATGACATTGCCATCTCTTTACATATTTCTCCTTATTGTCAATTTGATTTGTGATAACCCAATCAGAATTAGGAGAATAGACATTCATGACCATTACACTAGAAGTGGCAGTAAGCTCCAACAGGCCTCTTCCAGCCTTGGAGTAGGACAGAATTCACACACCTACCAACAGGTGAAATTTTAAAATAAATTTTTGGATCTCTTTGGATATATAAAAAATAAATCGAAATCGAAGAGAACATTAAGTGAATATCTATTAAGAATGGCGTTTTATTCTACCGAGGAATTTTTGAACCTGTGAATGTATTCTGTGATGTAATATTTTACCCTATAACGATACATATGTATCAAGATGAATAAAAACCCTGGTGTGTTGACTTATACCTAATAGATTGTAAGCAAATTTTCTCGACTTTTCGCTATCTTGATTTTGATCAATTTTAACTGAAGAGATGCCCTCGAGAGTTTGCCAACAGAGGCGCGCCTTACGTGATTTTAATTTAATCTGTGATGCCATGATATCCGTCTGCTCGACGGCCATTCGATTATTTATAGATTTATAGGTTATCTTTATTTCAAGGTCTCATGTTTTGCATGCAATTTCTTGCTTTCCCGCGAAATGCTAGAAATTATGTAGTCATCACATTTTGACTGATTATTAGGTATTCCTTTTGCTTTCAATTTGATGAAAAATAAACCAAAAACTCAGTGATTGTGATGTGATTTTAAATCTTCCGAAACAATAGTTGTGAGTGGAACTGGAAAGTATTGATATCTTATCTTTCTACTTTCTGAGGAACCGAAGATAGTTAAGTACTTTTTTATAAATAGTGCTGAAAAAATGCAATTTTAATGTGATTACGAGCCCATGATAAGAGGGATAAGTAATATCTACACGTTACACGAGCGTTTTATTTTGCGCTTTGTAAATCGGTTCATAATAAATCTAACTATCACTTTAAAATCAAACAAATACGAGAACAGCAACGATAAACACTTAAAAATAATATAAAGGAGAAAAACGTGAAAAGAAACAAGAACAAGGTACAAGATTTTGAATATTGAAGGAACTTTCAAACGCATTCAAATTCAAACCGAACTGTCAAACATTTCAAAAAAATTAACAGCTTTTTATTAGACGAACTTGACCTTACGAATTTTGTATACTGATAATTCTATTGGTGATCGAAAGATCCCGCAAGAGTTTATCCAATGAGACCACCGGTATCGAAAATCACTCGTAAGCTGCCGCCTCAATGAAAATGTACCCTTAGAAAATCACATCTGTTTCACCACCTCAACACCACCTACCGTCAAAAAATGTAAGTTTACTCTTCGATTTCTCAGATCGAGAGGAATTGGCTAAACAAAAGCATATCGGTCAACGCACCAGGGTTTTTATTCATCTTGGTATGTATGTATTTATGTATATATGTATATATGTATATATATATATATATATATATATATATATATATATATATATATATATATATATATATATATATATATAGGAATTTGAACCTTACGTGATTTTTTTTACTAGTCCAATAAGCTTTTGTATACGTTATATTTTGTAACATGTACAATAGTTTCAGATGATGAATAAATGATTGATTGATTGATAGAATTCGACAGACAATACCTGAAAAGAATACAGCGATCGACTCACCCCTTGTCGTCGTTCTGATTCACCCTCAACACGGTCTTCCACTGCTCCAGTACCACCGGGTCGAGCCACGTTTTCGGAATGATATTGTCTCGCATCACCAGAAGCACGTCAAGCTGGTGGGAAATTAGGTTGTGTAACCTAAGCCCTTCGAATGCGCTCGCAAACTGTTTTCCTTCCGCCGAAAGGAGATACGGCACCGCGTCTGAAATATATTAGAAAACTACTAGCTTCTTTTCCATTAAAACAGTAATTTTTATTGCGCCAGCATTGCTCTCTTCGAATATGTTAGAGAAACTGGCGATTCGATAGAATGCTCCTAATAGCAACTTCATACAACTCATATTTTTTCCTAAGTAAGTAATTGAAAAGAATCATATCGAGAATCTGAAAGTAGTTAAAAAAAATTGTCACATTTTCGAGCTCGTTTAAAGATTTTTTATATTTACCCTTTTTCATATTTTTCATTTATAATTTTCATCTTTTAAAATTTTTAAATTTTTCATTGTTTTACTTCTTCACTTTATTTCTATCGCCTTTTGATATTTTGCCAAGTTATATTTTTTTTCAAACAAATCACAATATTTACATTTTCAATTTGTTTCCATTTGATTCATCAGAGCGCAAGGAGATGTGATATGAAGGTGAAATATGCATTTCGAAACAACGTCCCCTACAAAAGAATTGTTAACTTGCCTAATGGCGATTTTTTGCCTAAAAACACTTGACAATATCGAATTGCTTGAATCACCAGGTTTTCAGATATCTCACTTGAAATCCTCAGTGGGAATATGGATGAATTATGGAAGTTTGTCACTATATTGATACACCAAACATTTTCGAAGAAGTCGATTTTGAGCTAATATGCTCTGAATAAATTGAAATTGGGATGACAAATATATTTATTGAAATGTTCCGAGCCTCCGGTATGGAGGTTTTTCGAGAAATATCCTATAAATGCTTTTTATTTGGTTCAAGTTGTGTGTTCCATCCTTTTTATGAATAAATCAAATGCCTTTGACAAGTGTTCATCTAGGTAGCAACAGAGGGTGTTTTGCTATTTTGTAAGTCTTACTACTATAAAAAAAAATCGTAGTCAAAAAAAATTCTGAAAATTTTCATATTTTCAATTAATTCATAGTATTTTGAATTTTTGCGGGAAATTAGTTTTCCTACGAGCGTGTGGTGAAGGTCCTTTCTTAGACGATTTTCCGTGCGTAAAGTTTACATTCTCGTATTAATGCAATGAAGTACTTTGACACATTCTCACTCACTGTGTTGAAATGTGTTAAAAATGTGAAAAACAAGAAAACAAATGTATTGAATCAACAAAAAAATGAAAAATGGAAAAATCAAAATATTCATAATAGTGTATAGAATTAGAAAAATTAAAAATTAAATTACTACAAACTTCCAGAAATTTAAAAATCTAAATAATCTATTGATAATGAGAAAGTAAAAAATGCAATAGAAAAATTTAAAAAAAAATTAAGATGAATGAAAATTCAGAAAAAATATAATGAAAAATTTAAAATAGTGAATAATGAAAACGAGAGAATAAAATAGAAAAAGGCAAATAAAAATGCCATTTTGAAAAATGAAATAATTCAAAATAAAAATATTAAAAAATGTTGAAAAATTCAAAATGAAATTGAATAACATTTCGAAATACCAAAAACAATAAAAGAAATATCGACAATAATTGAAACACTTTGAGGGTACAAGACACGATATTTCGATTGCTAGAATTGCCTGGTGATGTCTGATCATCATTGACATGTACTGCGCATCTGGACGAGTTGGGCATTCTGATATCATTCACTAGATTTCCAAGTGAGGGATCTGAAAAACTTATGAAACACATGTTGTCATTCCCATAAAAATGGCAGCTGAAATATATTTTCACATTCGTAGAAAACACTTTACTGGTTTACCAAACTCCGAATCGCTTCCTTTGCTCAACTGTTACCGCATGCGGAAAAGTACCACTTATCGCACTTATTGGGTAAATAACTATTACAGCACTAGTGCGGAAAAATTACTTTTCGGCACCAGTACGGAAAATCTTTGAAATAGTGCGCTGAACCACACACTTGCAGAAAAATGAATGAAACCTCACCCGTCTTGGAACAAAAGTACTCGTTGACAGCCGTTATGGAAGGTTCCTCGACGTCAGGACACAAACGCAAGTACATCCAGTACTTGAGCATCACGTAAATGGAGTACTCCGTTTGGATGACAAACAGATCCGGATGGGACACCAGCTTGCCCATGAGAGGAATCGGAATGGTTTTGAGTTCGGCAAAGGGGCGGGTGAAGTAGTAAGGCATCAGGTTCACGAGGAACCACTTGAAGCAGATGTCCCTCATTTTTTTGTCGCTGTACTGGCAGGCGGCGTTGTAGTAGTCCAGAGAAGTCTGAAACGGAAGATTCAAACTATAACCGGATGGCAACGAAATCATGTATATTCTTTAGTTTGTAGGGTTAGAAATTTGACATTCGGAATAAGAGTATAGTTTATCGAGGAGAAAATTTGAAACAAACAGTTCCACATCATTTCTAGTTTGACCGGGAATCCACACGAATCTAAAATTCTAATTGATTTTTTTTACGCTTCTAGACCATTCGATAGAACATGAAATTATCGGGAGTAATTACACAAGTGCTTCAAAATTACCGATAATTTTCCATGAAAGCATGTTGTCTAACCGAATGCAGTTTTTTTACTGACAACATGCTTGAATGGAAAATTATCAGGTTTATTTTGATGCACGAGTGTAATTCGGTAGAATATTTCCGGAGTTAAAACAACGACGTTTAAAATTCAGTATTTATGTCTGTCAAGATGACAAATGTACATTTTAACAATCGTTACTATAGATACACGGTCCGAGCGGGTATTTTTCGATACCTACCAGGTATTTATCAGCCCTAAAATGTCCCGCCGGGAATTTATCGCTGTAATTGATCGAAAATGTCCCGCTTCATATAGGATTTTTAACATACGATGGAAATATTCTTCATAACGTTGTTTCTATTGAAAATGGCGCCATAGGAGCCATATTCCCCAAATCTAACATGGCAGCAAAATGGCGCCATAGGAGCCATATTCCCCAAATCTAACATGGCAGCACAATGGCGCCATCTATGGCACTAATATCAGAATGCTAGCTGAAGTAGAAACAAGAGAAAAATTTATTTGGTTGTTGAAGAAAACTTCGAGCATTTCAATTTTTGGACAATTAATAGATATTTTAAGGCGAGTTTAGTGAACGCATAAGCACAATTTAGTGGACAATCCATAACTATAAATTTCATAAAAGTTTATGAAAAATTGTAGAAAATATGTTTTTGACTAATCTGCTGATGTCCAATCAAATTGACATTTCAATGAAATATTCACTCACCATAGGTTGCAGAAATTTTGAAAATTTGAAAAAAAAAATTTTTCAAAAATATTTTAGGAAACTTGAAATTGGGATATGTTATTCTTTCAAGTATTAGAAGCTTACAATTCTGAAGGCAGACTGGTACATCGGTTCCTGCATTCATTAAATCCGCCTGAATGTCATGCGTATATCAAGTTTTATGGTATATCAACAGAAAGGTTATGGTAATTTTATCATTTTCATAGTTATTTTCGCATTCATATGATTTAATGAAGCTGAAAAAAGTTCATCAAATGTATATATGATTCCTAAAAACACTAAGTTAGGAACTGGTCATTTCAATAAGAAATACTTATGTGTGCTTCACACCTGATTTATACAATTTTTTCAAGTAATAGGTAGGTAGTTTATTTATTTCTATAGAGTTTTAGTCTGAGAGATATGTCAAAGGTACACTAAGATACAAAAATGAATAAAATACGATACATATATAAATGATTCTAAAAAAAATACGAGGTATTACAAACCACTAGTTTTACCAAAGATTAGAGAAAGTAATCATTGACACAATTAGGCTCCATGCTACATAAGTAGGTCCTGAGCCGTCTTAACATCAGTCATTCACTGTTCTCAATCATTTTGATCTGTCGGAATATAATTAAAAAAATTTATTGCATTGTATATTGGTCCCTTCTCGAAAAAAGTTTTAGTGTGTAATGGGTACTTATAGTTGCCCCTATACCGTGTTCTATGACCATGAGTCTTCATATGGCTTTGAAAATAATCTTTGTACTAGAATTAAAATTGAAAATGTAATGGATTCCAAAATAAAAATTGCAAGTGTTGTCAATAAGTTGTTCGATTTGAAAACAACCTTACTTATGTTGAGTAGGTAAATTCATACCTTTGGATTTATGGTTTCTAACATGACCTCTGTGCACTTGTCAATCAATCCATCCAACTGGAACATGGTAGCTGTAGCCAGAATTGGAACAATTTCCACAGGGTTCAGTGTTATTTCACAGTTGTACAGAGAGCCCAGCACAACTTTCAATGCTAAAAATACTATCTTTGCAAAAAATGTATACATTTGAAATCAATACTCACAGGCAACTGTAATCAGAGGGTCGATAATATCTATGGTAATGTATTTTTGGGTTGTCTCAAGCCACGATCCACCAAACATGCTTGCAAAGTAAGGACTCTGACACAGGTATACCCTGTGCAAGTGAAACTCTTCGTCTAGAGCGCAAACCGTCACATCAGAGTTCTTACCCTCGATAAATAGAGCCTGGTAGATATAGTTTGCAGTAGTGACAAGTTTTTTCCTGAAAGATGTGTGTGGGTGAGATTAACAACTTCACATAATTCAAATACTCTTATCTCTTGTACAAACCTTTTGGGGGTATGTAATGCAATATCAATAACTTTGTCATTATGTTCCTTTTCCAATTCTGAGTGCTTCCTTTTCTTCCCAGTTACATACCCAGCAACGTTGCTCACCACACTTTGTGCCGAAAATGTTGCACCCATGATGGGTGTATCATTAATTTGGAATTTAAGTATAGGTCAGTAGTATGTTGATATTCACGAGACTTGTTGCGCGCTGTGGAGCATTGTCATTGTACTTGCATCTATTATTTAATTCATCTACTCTTATTTACTGTTTTTGGTCCGATTTTATGGAATGTCAACTTCTAATAGTATATCTACTGAGGTATATCTAGGTATAGGCCAAAAACAATTTGAAATAGGTATTTTGAAACATTCGTCCTCACTTTCACGAATGTTTACACGTATTTCGCGTATTTCGTCATCACTTAAAAATAAATCAGATTCAAGAGGTGAGGGGGATATTATGGAATGTATTTCATCACTAGGTAAAGGTTTCTAAACATCACCCCGATAAAAAGAAACTTGTTATACAATACTGTTTTTTAGAAGTATAAAAAAATATGAAAAATAAAAAATAGCTCTGTCTAGGATCCCAACTGAATGTTATTTCCATTTTGAGTCAAATTACTGACATCAAATTTCATTTGTACGATTCAAGTATAATCATTCCCAGAAGCCAAACAATGTAATTATAGAGTTCAACGAATGATGATTCATTCTGACTGGATCATTATGAGAAGAGAAAAGGTGCTTAAAAAATAATTTGCCGGCACTCTAAAACTAGACATTTATTAAATTTGAAAAAGTATTAAAAGTAATAGTAATAAGTTGGGAATACTGGAATGAATAATCATAGTTGCCAACATACTTGACTCATCTCTTTGTGTTGGTAGAAAGAAAGGCCTCCTCTGCCGCGCCACCAAAAGGATCAAATAATCACTTAAGGCTGGATTCTGACAGATCCGAAATCCGATGGTACGACAAATTCAATTAATTCAACTTTAGATCAATCAGAAACCTGTCGAATCATCGTACAGAGTTACATTTGCACACTTGTGAATTCACATTAGTGATGTTTGGAAGTATTTCGATTTTATTACTTTAATTTGATTTTCATTTCTATTTATTATTATCATACTTTTCTCCCTATTATGAACATAATGTATGTTTCTTGAGGAATAATAAATGAATGTAATGTAAACTTATTATCTACGCGACAAATTACGAAAATTAAAACTGTCCGTTATATCTACAGACGAGGAGCCTTGTAAAAACATTGAACTTCACAGGTATGTTTGTTTATTCGATCAATACTTACATATTCACTGATTTGTGGAATTTATGATGCGACAAATGCTGATTGTCAACAACTATTGTGCATGGAAAAATTATTCCAATTTTCAATCTTTCAATACAAATCGACAGAGAAAAGTCATATTCAGCAACTTAACCCAACAGATGCTTTCCGATTTTCTTCCCTATTTATTTCACTTATAATTAATTAATATAATAATAAATTAATGTCAATCATTTGCAAGAATTTACGATTGGTTCACCCAAGTTTTGTTTATGTCAATCAATATCGTAAAAAATCTAGAAAATAAGCTTTTTTCACGTTTGTTCATCTGACAGACGTCAAAACAAGGTTGATGTCCATTCAAAGGCCAAAGGCCCCCATGTTGCCATGTTATTTTTTTGAAGGTTAACTGGTTAAAGTAAGATCCTGGAGAAAAATAAAGACAAGCATTATGTTGAAGGATGCTTTGTATGCGCCTATCATCATTTATCAAATTGATGAGTAGTGGTTAGTAATTATGTTACGAAACATTGGATTATGTAAACAAAGTTATAGGTTATGTTACCGTGATCGATTTTTCTCAAATCCCAAAGACTACAAATTTGTTCCCAATGGGCCTACAGAACACAGCAGTCTCATACAACGTAGGTGCTTCTCTGTCCAAACAACAATTGACTCTTTCGCAAAGTCTCAAACTGGGATCTTCAAATGGTTGTCGGAGAGCACTCCAGTAGAGTGTATTCAAAAACTTTTAGTAACTTTACACGATACTAGTGGCCTACCATGGTGGGGCACCATAATAGGAACTACAATTCTGATGAGAACTTGTGTCACAGTACCCCTAGCGGTGTACCAGTACTACATTTTAGCAAAGCTGGAGAATTTAAAACTTGAAATGCCTGCTATTGCCAAAGAGCTGCAAAGAGAAACAGCTGTTGCTATCAAAATGTACAACTGGGACGAAAAAAAAGCTAGACTGACCTATAACAGATCTGTGAGTATTTGGTGGTCCATTAGACTGATGACAGTCATGACCTTTCATTTGTTTCAAGATTCGTAAACAGTGGAACAATCTGATAATTAGAGACAATTGCCATCCGTTCAAAGCTAGTCTTCTGATATTGTTTCAAATTCCGATGTGGATATCTTTATCTGTGGCTCTCAGAAATTTGGTGTACATGCTACCTTACCAGGATCTCAATGCTCAGCTGATCTTCACAGAGCTGACAATTGGAGGACTCGCTTTCATACCCAATCTGACAGAAGTTGATGGTTCTGGGATACTTCCAGTTACTTTGGGGCTGTTGAATTTGTCAATTATCGAGGTATAATAAATGTGATTGGTCTGCGCGAAACTATGGTATCGAAATTAGTAATTTTCCTTTATAGCTTCAAGTGTTATCAAAAGTGAACGCTCCTTCAAAACTACAAAAAGTTCTCACCAATATTTTCAGAGGTGTGAGCATCGTCATGGTTCCTATAGCAGCTTCTGTACCTTCGGTATTTAGGCATTCAAAATAATTTTATCACAAATCTAACACTTTTTTTTTCAGTGTCTCGTTTTGTATTGGACGACGTCAAGTGCCTTTGGATTAATGCAAAATATAGTGCTCCTGTCTCCAAAGGTGAGAAGGTTCTGCAGAATACCAAAGACCAATTCCGAGCTGGAGCATCCTTATCAACATATATCAATGGCATTTCAGAAGAAAATGAGTTTTCTGCCTGGGTTTCCGAAACCCCCTTGAATAGTTTTTACTTGTCATGGTCAATAAAAACGGTGAACTTATAGTGTTTTTTTTTGAAGAGATGTCTTGCCTAGTATAGCCAGAGAGATGTTTCATTAAAACTTCTAATCAGATAGTACTCCTTAATACTCTCTATGTGAGAGGCCCATTATTTGTTTTGTCCTGAATAAGACAGTCCTGAAGTAAGACGCCTCTAGGCATCTTATCCTCAAGTAAACTTCATGTAGTTCATCGCTACTAAGCAATAAGTCAGTGTATGAAAAAAATAAAAATATTCAAACATTTTTTATGCCATACAGTTATTCATCACCCACCGCGATTCATTTTTTTTAAAACATTTCTGATCACGGTCAACTGAGTTTATTTTACAGAACATGCATTCTGAAAATCAATTTTGTTCGCAAACCAGGTTGAAAATTTTGTGACAACTGGATATTTTTCCTCACAGAAGAGCTAAAACCATCACACTCAACTCAAATTCAATAAACGAGATGTGTTCTTCTTGTACCGTAAATATTTTTTCAATTGGTTATTTTGTTGAAGTTGGCGGGAAAAATGTATTTAAAGTTAACCACATGGAGAAGTCGTATACAACCTAGAATCCAGTACGAACTGGCTTGAGCATATTCTAAAAATATTTTGCAACTAAAAATATCCCAGAGAAAATTAGTTGAAGAACATTTTACCTTTTAAAGTTTATACTGCCACTGTAGGTAGGTATATTGCGAATAAGTATATTTCATACAATAAACTCTTGCTGAAAATGGTCCTTTGTTTTGATACGGAACAACAAACAAATAGAATTAAGTCCATAATAGGAATACGTCTCTGATAAGATCCCCCTGAGCTTCATTTTCTAGGAAATCGATGACTGGAGGGCGTGGCGCCAACTTTCAATTTGAAGCGGCCATGTTGAGATGACTCCTCTCTTTACCTTTTATGGACATTAGCGAATCCCGCTTCAACATTGGTTGAAATTTCAAGCTGACTTTCGATACTTTCAAACTGATTTTTCGCGTTTCTATGGCTACCGACTTGATCAAATGAAGTGACAAGATAAAAGATAAACATCGTGAACGTATAAAAGTCTACCAAAAATCATTCCAAATCATTATTAGACTCTTACTTTTTCGAGAGCAAGATAGTTTCCGAATTTTTAAAATCGCGCAGTGCATACGCGGCAAAAAGTAAACCGAGTTTGAATTTTGTGTCTACAAAATATTGCAGTTTGACGATTTGTTTTAGTGCATTTGCTGGTTATTCGAGTTCTGGAAAGTCGCTTTTCGACTGGGACGTACTAATTGATCGAAAATACGCGAAATAAAAAGTATAATAAAAGTCCGAGATTGGCGTAGTAAAACTCAAATTCGCACTTGCGCATTCTCAGCTACCGGTAGGCCAACGTCCGCTTCAGACCTCCACCAAAGAACAGTCTTATTTATTCAGTGAAACTGGTAGTTCATTTTTGTAAAGACTTTTTAGTGCTTGAGGATTAATTCAATATGGTAAGTGCCTCTTTGTTTTGATTAGAAAATAACTGTAATGCGTTCACTTCCCGATTCCTTCGGCTTCGGAGTTGACACTCGCAGACGAGTGGCAAGCCGGTCGCCATATTTCAGAATTATTAACCAATATTTGCCAAGTGAGTTAGCCTGATTTCCTCAATAACTCGATGCTTTCATCATACGCTTTTGTATTATTAGAACAATTTGACAGGATTCAGTATCTCAGTGCCTTATCCATTTGCGAGGGGCATAAAAGGGTGTCGTCTTCCAAAAGCAAAATAATCCCTCATTCAAGATACACCTGCTGGTAATATGACTCATTCTTGATTGTTCCAAGGTTATGTGCCCCAGAGGCATCTAGTAAATCAACGTTCTCACTGTAGACGTTGATTTTTTTTGACTTTGAACGTGGATTTATATGGATGTGTCATACGATAGCCTGCCAAATTTGAAATTCTATAACCGCTCTGAGTGATTTTTCCGAAATACTTTACGTCACAAAACGGCGTTTGGTAAAAATAAACGGCATGTGGTCTTGAAGGCTTGAAATCTGTTATTATTAGATATCACCATATAAGGCAATAAACTTTCTACCTACCTTTGTTCAATCATCTAATCCATAAAGATAATATTATCATCGAGTCACTTGTAATTTTGTGACATTGCAAAAAATTATGATGAATAATCGAATTCTTAGAATATATTTTGATGGAATATGTAATTTATTCATACATGCAATTAGTGATTCATACTACCTACCTGTAGTCATAGTTTACAAATACCTAATTATTGTTACTGGATGTGCTCTATGATAGATTCAGCCTTTTTGCATTTCTTGTGCACTTTTTATTTCTTTTTGGAGTCTGATGTAGTTTTTGTACCAGTTTTTAGGCATTTGCTGCATTTTTTCCATTTTCATAGTCATCTCGCTCCTTTCACTTCATTATCAGTTTCAATTTTTCAATTTATTTTAAGTTTAAAACTATTTTATAACCTATTATGGAAGTTGTTATGAAATATTGCCATTGTTTCTACTTCTGGTACAAATGTTGTTAATAATAATCAAAACATGAAAAATAACTGCTGATTTAATTATTGACAACTGAATAAGTTTGAGTCTTTTTTGTAGCTCTTTAGCAGATTAATCCTGTTGGTAGACATCCTTTCCATGTTTATCAGACCACAAAATATTGTTCATAATTGGTCGATAATTATTTCTTTAACAAGTTTCAAAATTGTCCTCTTCCAGTTCATTTCACAAGGCTTGGATTTTTGCATCAGGTTATGAATATTATATGTCCTGTTTGGAATAAGGTTTCGCTCTGAATACCTTCCCAATCATTGCAGTTGTTAGAAATAACTTGCTTGCTAATCCTGTAAGCTACTTATATTTCCTTAGGTATTTTTGTATTGGGAAGGTGGAATAAAAAGTGTAGGTCAATGTTTTTTTGACACATCATTGTATCAAATAAATCACAAATATATGTATACTCACCCCAAAGATGACTATAAATACCAAAAGTTTTCTTGAAATGTTGACCGATGAAATGCATTTGAAACTCAATTTATGATTAGATTGATGAAAGATTTCCTAAAGCATAGTTATTAGCAATTCATTATCTCATGTCCCAACAGATTATTAAAACGCATATTTCCTCAACGGAATGTCAAAGTTTCCACGTTATTTGTATGGATTGCATTGAAATTCGTAACTTTATCCATTTTATGAGGTGCTACAACTTTTGAAATCATTATTCGAAATAAAAACGATATCTAGTTTTCAAACTTGAAAAAAACTTGTAATCAATGGTGAAATTCTCAATATAATTTCATGATGAGCTGGAAAAATGTATAACACAAAATATAATTTAAATATCAATACGTATTTAACGCGTAAACATTTTTCTGTCGTCAAAAATCTGAGCAAAACTATTGTACTTGAAGACTAGTATGATGTAATAAAGGATAATTGTTTTTTTTTCAACTTCATATGGTTTTGTTCAATTCAAGGAATTTCCAAAAACTGTTTGCATTTTGACATTCCAAATTTCAATAAGCTTTAGGAATAGTGGACGTATAAAATCACTTCCATGGTGGAAACATACTGGAGAAAAAATTTCAGATGTTTTAAAAACACATTGAGAGATCAGTAAAGATGGAATATTCTGGTAAATTCAGGAGATTGAAAGATGCATTGTAAGATACCTTCATTATGAATATAGCTTCGAGATATATCTTTTTTAATTTTCAAAATATCCAATTTTTGTCTGATGATGTCTCGGATGATGTATCAATGCCCAAAGAATACAACACCCT
This sequence comes from Zygogramma bicolorata, assembly GCA_032362365.1. Classification (NCBI taxonomy): domain Eukaryota; kingdom Metazoa; phylum Arthropoda; class Insecta; order Coleoptera; family Chrysomelidae; genus Zygogramma; species Zygogramma bicolorata. Next base: position 371,755 of record JAVJAQ010005053.1, read on the forward strand.
GTACGACACTTTCCTCAACATGTTTCTACAGCCCTTTGTAAGTTGTAATTACAAAATGCTACCAGTTTTTGGAAATATATTCAATTGAATGGAGATAGGACTACAAAAATTCTTTTTTTTCCGGTACTTCACCTATTTCAAAAAAATTGTGTGGTAAGCTTAGATTTTCAAACAACTACCCTAGATGTGATTCCAAATTTGAGTATTGATTTCAGTTCTAAACAACTCTCGAATGAACTTTTTGATAATTTTGAAAATAAGATGTGGTTTATACACTTGATCAAAATTCCTATTTTTCGTTCTCTCCTGTACACTGTTCGGAAATTTGAAATTTCGACAACTCATTTGCAAGTATTCTGCAACACACCAATTTTTATGAGGAATTGAATTTTCTGACAAATCGATAATAAAAAAGTTTTCCATGTGGTGAAAATTTTTGAATCTCACTGTATATAGGGTGGAGCACATTTTGATAGGTAAGCCATTATAGGCGTTTAAAAAGTATGTTCCATCCGGTGAACAGATGGGTAAAAGCCGACCTCTCTTGGACTAACAGGTTATTGTTTAATGTCATATTTTGTGAGTAATTCAAGTATTATCAAGTATTTTCGATATCTAGTTGATTCCTGATATTTTTGGAGATGCGACACGAAAACTGAAAATTTTTACATTGTTGCCAAAAGTTATGTTGCTATAGAAAATGGTTAATCAAGTATTATGATAGCTACTTACTGAACCGTTACTATTAATATTATTTTTGTGTAGCCACTGCGTACCTCGTATCAACGCAACAGTTCGAACTCTGCTTTTGATATAGGAATGGACAAGACTTGACGAATCCATAAATATTACAACTAATGGTCTGCAGTTTTCCATATAACACGATGCGGAATACAATAGAGAGAGAAAGGATATGCACATTGAAGTGATATTGTGAAGGACAGAATAGTAATTCTAAACTATCGTTCTTAACCTCTCTTTATCTGATAGATTGAGGAAGAAATTCGCTTGGAGGTTATACTTGAAGTGATCTATCTTGCTCACTGTGCAGTCCTCTCTTAGGGCCAGTCTATTAGTTAAAGGTGTATTACAGGGATGATTAAAAACATGTTTTTTTCAAAAAAACGAAAACATGCTGTTTTTTCTGTTTAAAACTGTTTTCTTTGTTTAAAACAATTTAAAACGCCCTGCAGTATAAAACATGTTCAAAACAGTTTCAAACAACTGTTTAAAACACGAAAAAAAGCGCGAAGGCAGATACCTCTACAGCCGCGTTAGAGAAGCATGTACCTATTTTTAACACCAACGTACATAGAGGTCAGTACTAATCAACTGAGTCTGGGGACTCCCCTAATTCGCTAGCTGTCACTTATACTTATGATATGTATTTATAAAAAGCTGAGTTGTATTGAAGAGTTTTTTTAAAGTAATGAAAAAGTGAATTAAAGATTAACAACTGTTTAAAACGTGTTTAAAAAAACATGTTTTATACAGTTTAAAACAACCTCGTTTAAAGCATGTTTTTTTATCTGTTGTTTTAAACACTTGTTTGAAACAATTTGTTTCGAACATCACAACCGTGGTGTATTTATAAAAAAAATAACACTTAGCATTTAACATTTATCACCTTGAGACTTATAGCAGGATGGTAGATTCAGTTATAAAAAACTAAGATTTAAGAGATAAGTTGTCATCTGTCAATACTTTAGCCGTATTCGGGTTTGCAATAAATACTGTTCTAGGACAGTCAAAAATAGTCACCCACCCAATTAATGTAGATATATTCGCGACAAACCTTTCACGCCTCAACAGTCCAACTATTTCGAACCGTTCCTGAACTGTTTTTGTTGTGAACCCGAATACAACCACTGACATTCAAACATTGACTTCAATAAAAAGGCTTATTTTGAATATCAGATTTCGACGTTTTTTCATGAGAGAATAACCAAACGCAGATATCATGAATACACTTGAATAGGTAATGATTCCCATGGTTTGAAAATATGTTATTGCAATTCTCATCAACATTATTTGTAAACAAAATAGGAAATTGCGTAAATTTCTTGCGCACATCCTATTTCATTTACCAAACAATTCTTGAGTTGGAAGTTGACCGCCTTCTTGAATCTTAAGTGTAAAATGTTAAGACATTTGTTTGTTTGTGTTTTTATAACAGTTTCTATGTCATTCCTATGTTCCATCTCTCTTAACTGATAAGTCTTAAATGATTAGTCGTAAATCTTAGGTCTAAAAGTTTTTTTATAAATCCACCCATAATGTCTATGGACGAATCGCAATGTGAAATGTGTCAACTGTCAATTGCTACCTCGCACACAGTATACACAGATCACCTAAGTTTCTGAAACGTAAATTACATAACACTTCGTGTTCTGTGACATAAATTTTGGAAAAGAAAAGCATGATTTTTCTCTTAGAATCAAGCATTCTTAAGATGCATGCATCATCGCATGAAGTGAATTCATACAGTTTTTATTTTATTTGCTGAAAACCGGTGGAAATATAAAGATTGGTGAATCGGTAGACGATACGTTGAAATCGGTAGATCTAAAATTGTTCTAAAATTGTTCGTTCCGTTAACCAGCTGACGAACGTCAACCCTCAAAAGTCGAAACTTGTGCGAGCAATGGATCAACGAGGCCTTACCTTTTAACGTGCGATTACCCAGCACGGTGGCCCGGCGAGGATTCGAACCCCGGCCTTCCGCTTGATAGGCAGATATGCTAACCACTACACTACCGAGACCACAAATCTACCGAAAAATTGGAGCGATGGCAACATTGCAAAACGAACTGTACACGACCCGATATACGGTTAGTGTCGAGTGTCGACTAAGGTGTCGACTGCCCAATCGGGAAATATTGAGATGCCTGCGCACTTCCTGCGCGACAGGAAACGAGATAGACGACTAGAGAAAACCGCACGTTCTTCTTGCGGTAGCGTTCGATGCTCGATTGTCGTTTCTATCACCGATTGTATGATTCGAACCGGATATAATTATGTTATAATGCGAACAGTCGACGTTGACTTTTTTTCATTTTGAAGAACATGGGGGTTGGTGGCGTATGTTGATTTTTACTTATAATTACACGAGAGCTTTTTTGTCGAAGTGAACTTGACATTTCAATGATAATTTTGTTGCCTGGCAACTCAACGAAAAAATTACGAGACGTAGAACCATTTGAAAATTTGTGGGGCTTGCTACCCTTCAACTTCAAGAGCAAAATATAAAACTCACAAACAGCTCATGGATTGGAAAAAGAAATACAAATCCGAGTACAAAACTAAGTGTTTCTGAAAATATAATTTGGAAATATTTTAAAGAACTATCCAAAGCAAGAAAAGCCTCTACTGTATGGTCAATATATTCAACGCTGAAGTCGACTAAGAATGAGTCACTGACATTTAATTCCGTTTTATAGTATAGTATTATTTTTAGGTAAAAGTATGTTGTAGAAAAATTATGGTGTGTAATACGAGCAGAAATGCAATTTCTCACTCGTTTTAAATGCAGCACTCGTTCGCGTTCGTGAGAAATTAGCACTTTTCTGCAATCGTTGCACAATATACCAGGGTTGGGCTGATTAAAATCATGATTTAAATCGCTTGATTTTTAAAATTAAAATCATGATTTAAATCAATTTTAACAACATAATATAAAAGTTTTCTCGAAGATCAAAAGGAGTATCCGCTTTAAGCAAAAACAACAAAAAAGAAGTACATAATTCCAAATTCTTAAACTAAACGTAACACCTAAATTTTATTACTGTATAATAATTTCAGTCTATTCATTTTCGTTATACAATTTAAACAAAAACACGAGTTTTCCTCTTTTTTCTGTGCCTAATCTGTTTCTAATATCCGAGTGTACAACTAGCGAAATGCGTAAAATTGTTGGTCAACGTCAATTTATAGGTTGAGAAGGAAAACAAGCCTCGACAGGAATATTCTTGCAAAAAGCACAACAAACGCGTTCGTGTTCGTGCCTCACTCGGCACTGTATAGCGAGTGTGTAGGACAGAAGGAAAACAAATCGCAACAAGAATTTTCTTGCAAGAAGCGCGACAGATGCGTTGTCGCAACTTTTTGAGCCGCAAATTGTATTGAAATTTTTAGACTTATACATTAAAATAATTAACAATAATTTCAAAGAATCGAAATGTTCAAATTTGATATTCAAATTGAAAAAATCAAAAAAATCAAATAAATCATGATTAAAAAAAAAATCAATGATTTTTGATTTTTTTAGTAGAAATCAGATTCTGCCCCACCCTGCAATATGCTAGTGAAGCTTCGCTTCACGAATAATTTTTCGTAATACTATGAGCACTTTTTTTTTATTTTTTCATGTGGAACTTACGTAATTTGGTGAACACACAAAATTTGTCCTTTTTATCAAAACATCACACAAGTCCTTATTTACTCGTTTCTCGTTTGTAACATTTTTACGGACAAAACCATTAATGTTTCAAAAAAGTAATTCTTTTTCAAAACGTCAAGATTTTGTTGGGATGTCAAAGCTCAATAGTGATTTATTTGCGATGTTGCAGGCGTTACCGCCGTCATTGTTTTCGTTGAAAACTGAACATAATATGATGAAGGGTAAATTATTTGAAACAATAATAGTTTTGTCCGCTCAAAAATGTTGAGAACGAGTAAATGGAGACTTGTGTGATGTTTTGATAAAAAGGACAAATTTTGTGTGTTCAAACAACAGAAATTGTGAAGTTTTACAACAAAATGAACCTGTATCTCCGAAAATATACGAGACCGCCGAAAATGTCATAAAGATTTTTTTGTAGAGACCGAATTACGTGAGTTCTACAAAGGATTTTTAAAAAAGGTGCCCATAGCGACACGTAATTTTTTAACACACATCACTTCCCTTATCGAATCCGTCTACAAGTTTTTTTAACGTCGTCTCTCCTCCCGTCCAGGCATCAGGCGTGACGGTATCCGACGCGTGCAAGACCACCTACGAGGAGATCAAAAAGGACAAGAAGCACCGCTACGTGATCTTCTTCATCAAGGAGGGCAAGCAGATCGACGTCGAAAAGATCGGCGCGAGGGACGAGGAGTACGACGCCTTCCTCACGGACCTGCAGGCCGGCAGTCCGGGCACCGAGTGCCGTTACGGCCTCTTCGACTTCGAGTACATGCACCAGTGCCAAGGTACGTCCGAATCCTCCAAGAAACAGAAGCTCTTCCTGATGCTGTGGTGTCCCGATACGGCGCACGTCAAGAAGAAGATGTTGTACTCGAGGTATTTGTCACTATTATTATTACTATTTTCGTTTCAACCACAGTCACTAGGTTTGTTCTAGCAACACATTTGACCGGTTGAAAATTGGTCTGAAGCAGTCAGAGGCATGCACAAGATGAATATTGGAGAGCGAAATTCATTTCGCGCATGCCTCTGACTGCTTCAGACCAATTTCCAAACGGTCAAATGTGTTGCTAGAGCAAACCTATTTGGTTAGTTACGTAATAAATCTTAAGGAAAAATTTATCAACCAACCGACTGTAATTATAGGATCTTTCTGATTCGCCAACTCTCACCTCTTTTTTGTATGTTGAACTATTTTGTGTTGTAGATGTTGTAATCAGTAAAATAAGTAATGCGATTTCGAATAAATCAGTTAAACAAATAGGTATGCCTTGACTTACCAAAATCTTCAGGATGAGGTTCACAGGATGACGTAACTGCTATAATCCTAATGAACAACACTCAATCACGCGATGAAAGTTCTAATTGAAAAATGCCACAAATCCGTCGAACGAGAATTTGTCGATGTATTTCACCAAAAACCGATAGACCTTTTTAATCTTCAACGTGAAAGCGAATCCGTAGTAGTCGGCAATGTCGATCCGTCTGCCTGGCTTCTTCATCGAGTGTGTTTTTTACCGATTGGAGTTTAGCAAGGAAAAATGAGAGATAAAAAGGGATGTGTATGTATGGAGGTTTAGCAGGAAAACCAACAGGACGGAATCACCGAATTGTCAAGGCATAAATGCGCGAAACTTTAAAAGATTGAATTCTTTTAGAAAATAGCAAGGCCATTCCTACTAAGAAAGTACAGCTTACATCACATAATTACCTTCCCCAGATAAGAAGTTAGTAAACTTCTGCAATAACAAAATAATAATAATATTGAATGCATGGAAATGAAATATTTATTTTTCCCAAAAACGTTGGGAATGGTAAAATAATATTTTATGTAAACTAACTTAACAACTAAATGAACGAGGACGGAGCATTCCCGCCCCCCTGAAACTACATAGGAGGTAGTTTCTGAATTAATCATTAGGCAGAGGACATAGCTTAACCAAAGGACGTTTGACCAAGCCTTTAGTCGTTTTAACAGTTACGACTCGAACAATATGATCCGCGCCAGGGTGTAACTCCACTATGCGTCCAATTGTCCAATTTAAAGGAGATGACTGATCATCTTTGATCAAGACCATAGTATTTATCGATACTTCAGAATCTCTATGATTCCATTTCGCCCGTTGTTGAAGTGTGTGTAGATACTCGCGATGCCACCTACGCCAGAAATCAGAATGCAATCTTTGTAAAAACTGCCACCTAGAAAGTCGGTTCAGTTTTATATCGCTGGTATCTGAATCCGGGATAGCTGTCAGCGGATTCAGTGTGAGAAAGTGACCTGGTGTCAAGGCAGTTAAATCATTTGGATCCATGCTAATGGGACACAGCGGACGCGAATTCAGTACCGCCTCCACTTGCACAATAACCGTCGAAAGTTCCTCGAAAGTGAGTATCTGTTCACCTATGATGCGATGTAAATGAGATTTTGCACTTTTGATATTGCTTTCCCACAATCCCCCCATATGGGGTGCCGAAGGCGGATTAAAATGCCAGCGGATGGATTCGCGGGAAGCTACATCAGAAAATATTTGATTAAGATACTTTGCCGCAGCCACAAAATTAGTGCCATTATCTGAATAGACATTTTGAACTCTACCGCGCCTAGCCATAAAGCGACGAAAAGCTGCTAAGAACGCTTCAGTCGATAAGTCTGAAATGAGTTCTAAATGTACTGCTTTGGTACAACCGCAAATAAACAAGCATATATAAGCTTTGAGCCGTTTGCTTCCGCGAACTCTATTCATCGTTATGGCAAAACTTCCAGTAAGATCTACCCCGACATTTTGAAAGGCTTTAGCTTGAGACACGCGAAATTTCGGCAAAGATCCCATCGGAGGTTGAAATGTAGTGGGACGCAGGCGCCAGCAAATAGTACAACGAGAAATTATTTTTCTGATAATTTTTTTCCCCGCAAGAACCCAAAAGTTTTGGAGAAGCAAGAATAAAGTCGTATTTATTCCCGAATGTAGATTTTTCACGTGTATTTCCTGAATTAATAACTCGGTAAAATTGCAATGACTAGGCAAAAGGATCGGGTATTTTTTGTCGTAATCAAGATCCGAATGACATAACCTACCTCCAACTCGTAAAACATTATTTTTATCAATGAACGGATTGAGTTTTCGGAAAGCCTTAGGCATTTGTTTTTTATCTTGCAAAGCAGAGATTTCCTTTTCAAAATATTTAGTTTGAACATATTTCACTAAAATGGTTTGAGCTTCTGCGAGTTCGGAAAATACCAAAGGGGTAATTATTTTTTCTATGTTCAATTTTCGAGCTTTCAGATTGTGTATAAATCGTAAGATATAAGCCAGAACTCTTTTCATTTTTGTATAATTAGAAAATTTATTGAGCATATTATTCAAGAAAGAAGTTTCCACGAAAGTAGAGAGAGTTATACGTCGTTCCTCCTCAAGGGCTTCTGGAGGATGTTGCACCTTGATTTGAATAAACTCCCACGTATCCTGGGGTCTACATAAAAAATCAGGACCTTGCCACCAAATATGGGAATTTAGCAAATCTGAGGTAAACAGACCACGTGATCCTGGATCCGCTGCGTTCTCAGCGGAGGGTATATGATACCAATTATTTGGGGCAATTTTTTCTTGAATATACGTTACTCTATTGGACACAAAGGTTTTCCAACAAAAAGGCGAACTCTGAATCCAGGACAGAGCAACAGTGCTATCTGTGAAAGCGTAAGTATTTTGAAAATGAATTTGAGTGGCAAAAACATTTTGTACGAAGTTTACTAATTTTGCCAGCAATACGGCTGCGCAAAGCTCGAGTCTAGGCAGGCTTATCCTTTTTACGGGAGCAACTTTCGATTTAGCACAAATCAAGAAAGTTTTAATCTCACGATTCGAATATCCCACCCTAAAATATACAACGGCACAAGTACCCCGTTCTGATGCGTCACAAAATCCACATATTTGACAAAAGACGGAATTCATGGTATCAATAATTCGAGGAATGCGGAAATCAGTAAACAATCGAAGCTCGTTTTTAAACCTTTGCCATTTGACAATTACTTCCGGAGGAGCTAGTTCATCCCAATCCAATTTAAGCATCCATAAATATTGGATGAAGGTTTTAGCAAAAAATGTAATTGGAGAAATGAGACCTAAGGGGTCATAAATCTGTGCCAAAGTACTCAGAAGATTTCTTTTTGTGCAAGTCTGGTTAGGAAAAGTAAAAGAATAGAAGAAATCATCAGTTTTAGGATTCCATCTGAGACCCAGGATTTTAACTGTTGTATCGTTTTCTAGATCCAGAGAAAAATCTGTAGTTTGAATGTGACTCGCCGGGAGATCGGCCAAGAGTTTGGGCTCATTGGACATCCATTTCCGAAGCTGAAAACCTCCGCGCCCTAACAATTCGATTAGCTGTTTCTTCATGAGCAGAAGTTGATCAAAATCTGCACAGGATACTGCACAGTCATCAATATAGACCGATTCTTTCAAAATAGTAGAGGCAAGGGGAAGGTCCTGATAATCATCAGCTAATTGCAGGAGCGTACGGATGCAAATATACGGAGAGCAATTAACACCGAAAGTCAAAACAGTTAACTCGAAATCTTGTACGGGATCTTTTGGAGAAAAACGCCATACTAAACGTTGAAATTTTCTATGATCTTCTGTCACTTTGATCATTCTATAGCATTTTGAAATATCGCAAACCATCGTATATTTATGTAAACGGAAATTAAGTAAAATTGTAACCAAGTCCCTTTGTAACTTAGGACCGGTGTATAGGACTTCATTGAGACTAGGCTTGTTTTGAGCATGACTACTCGCGTCAAACACGACGCGCAGAGGAGTAGTACTGGAATTTTGTTTCATCACCGCATGGTGACTAAGATAAAAATAATTATGTAATTCGTACGTATCGGGGGGTGACACAACCCGCAAATGACCCATCTCCACGTATTCACGTATAACATTTGAGTAAGTAGTGTACAACTTTTCCGAGCCCAATAAACGTTTTTCAAGAGAACAGAACCGGCGGAGCGCCAGGGTTCTGGTATCGCCAAAATCAATAGATTTTATCCTAAAGGGTAGAGAAACAATATATCGTCCTTCGGAGTCGCGTGATATGGTATCCGCATAGTACCTCTCACAAAAGATATCTGAAGGCGACTTTTGAACAACAGTGGGAACTTCCTCGGTTTCCCAGAATTTTTGCAAAGTATTATTCAAATCAGTATTCGAACACGTAGTAAAATAGGAGGCGATATTTTTTGTTGCAACAGTAGAATTATTCAAGGACATTTTACCGATTAGCGTCCAACCGAAAATAGTATTTATACATGTTGGATTATCGGGACCAGAGGGGATTCGACCATCTTGTATGATGGCTCCGTAAATATCGGCTCCTAAAAGTAATTGTACCTCGCCTGGTGAATGCCATTTGGGATCAGCCATTCTCAAATTTTGAAGCATAGTTATTGAATCTGGATTGAAAGAAGTATTTGGCATGGTATCGCAAATTTTATCTACCAGTATGGCATCAAATTGTAAATTTAACGTTTTATTCTCAATTGGGGCAATAGTACAGTGTACCGCCGATCGCGCAGAGGTCGTCATCATTTCTAATCCCTGAACATTCAAAGAAATATTGAATTTATTCAATCCTAACATATTTGCGCATTTTTTTGTCATAAACGTACTTTGAGAGCCGGAATCCAAAATAGCGCGAACTATTTTCCAGTTTCCAAAATTATCTTGAATCTGTAACAAAACTGTGGATAACAAAACGTCATGTTCGTTTAGCAGCATGCCTACCATGACATTTTTCGAAGTAGACGGGCCATTTTGACCCGGTTGCAGGGCATTTTGAAAACTCGACGTATTTGTTTGTTCATTGTTTGTATTTAAGTTTTGAGCCGATTGAGGGTTTGTGAAATTTAAATGAAGCAACGTATGATGATTTTGGCTACATGTTCTACACCTTTTACCCGAGTTGCATTGAGATACTGTATGTGCATTAGCTAAACAATTGAGACATGCTTTAATTGATTTTATGAAATTAATTCTTTCCTGTATGGATTTGGCTAAAAAGGTCTGGCATCTGTAGATAATATGCGGGCCTTTACACAAATAACACGTATTCGATTTTTGCGACGGCTGGCTGTTGGCGAAAAATGAATTACTGATCTTTGGCTTCTCGGGAAAATTACGAGGGGTTTTCGAAATGTTCGTAAATTTAGGTTTTTGTGCAACATGTAATACAACTGATTCGAGAGCGGTACATTCTCGGGAAACGAAATCTTTCACCGATTGGTAGGTGGGGACCTCATTTGAACCGTGTGTTTGTTCGAATAACTTCCGAGTAGCAGGATCCAAACGATCCAACAGCATGTTGGATATGATTAAACACCATTGTTCAGGTTTATAGCCCATATTTTTCAAACAAGACAAATTATCTTCGAAAGTATCAAGTAAATTTCGTAATCCATTAACGTTGTCGTTAGAGAGGTGGGGAGCATTTTCTATGGACTTCCAATAAGAAACAGCACACAAACGTTTATTCTCGTATCTTGAAACTAATGAATCATACGCAACTTGGTAGTTATCTCCCACCAACTTAATATTTTTTATTAAGTTTAATGGAGGACCACTCAAACTTGTAAGCAAAAATTTGAATTTCTCGATATCAGCAGTATTTTTTCGTGTATGAACGATTGCATTATAAAGCTCAATGAACGTAGAAAACTCATGAATATCTCCTTTGAAAGTTGGAATGTTAATTTTTGGCAGAGGAGTTTCATGCTCCGAAACCCCTATTGCCGAATGATTATTAACACTAGTTTGATTCATAGTTGAATTAACAACATCTGCTTCGAATAGGTCATAATATAGAGATTCAATTTCCGCACACCTATCTAAAAATCCCTTTTGAACCTGATTTTCGACTTCAATCAATGCATCATTTTCGGCTATGAGGGAAAGTAATGCATTATGATGTTTTTCAAAACCTTTAATAATGTCCGGCAATTTTCTGTAATTAACCTTGAACCTAGTATGGAAACTAGCATTCCCTCTAGCTTGATTTGTTGACTCTTCTAGAGTTGTCAATTTATTTAGTACTGCCTGACGTAAGGCTTTGGCGCGCGCAATTTTGACAGAAGAGTTAACGGTGGCCATTGTGAAAAGTAATGAATTTATTATAAGTAAAAGTGTCGAAATATCATAAAGGAATTATCACAACACCCTCGTATACTTCAAAATCTCTTTCGATTTGAAAATACAATATTTCTTTTAGGTTTCAGGTTTAGCTTTAGTAGGTCAATGACTGAAGTGTTTTTATGGAACCTCAAAGTGAACAGAATTGGTGTTTGGAGATAAAGTTTTTACCAGATACGCAAATTCCAACTTCGGAGCTGGTACAAAAAATGAACGGGAATAAAAACGGTGGAACCGAATATCTACACACGATCAGATGTTTGGCAATTACGGGTTTTCAGAGTTGAGGAAGCAATATGAAAATCATATGATGTAATGCACTTGTAAAATTTGGTATAGAGAAATATTTAGTAGTGACGTGGAATATATAACAAGAACGGCCTTGTATTTTGTAAAAGTAAAGTTTTAATAGTTCAACATACAAATTACGTAAGGGTACGTAAGAACCGAGATTACATAATCACAAAGATCCGGCTCGAAGGACCAAATAATGGTTAGTTACGTAATAAATCTTAAGGAAAAATTTATCAACCAACCGACTGTAATTATAGGATCTTTCTGATTCGCCAACTCTCACCTCTTTTTTGTATGTTGAACTATTTTGTGTTGTAGATGTTGTAATCAGTAAAATAAGTAATGCGATTTCGAATAAATCAGTTAAACAAATAGGTATGCCTTGACTTACCAAAATCTTCAGGATGAGGTTCACAGGATGACGTAACTGCTATAATCCTAATGAACAACACTCAATCACGCGATGAAAGTTCTAATTGAAAAATGCCACAAATCCGTCGAACGAGAATTTGTCGATGTATTTCACCAAAAACCGATAGACCTTTTTAATCTTCAACGTGAAAGCGAATCCGTAGTAGTCGGCAATGTCGATCCGTCTGCCTGGCTTCTTCATCGAGTGTGTTTTTTACCGATTGGAGTTTAGCAAGGAAAAATGAGAGATAAAAAGGGATGTGTATGTATGGAGGTTTAGCAGGAAAACCAACAGGACGGAATCACCGAATTGTCAAGGCATAAATGCGCGAAACTTTAAAAGATTGAATTCTTTTAGAAAATAGCAAGGCCATTCCTACTAAGAAAGTACAGCTTACATCACATAATTACCTTCCCCAGATAAGAAGTTAGTAAACTTCTGCAATAACAAAATAATAATAATATTGAATGCATGGAAATGAAATATTTATTTTTCCCAAAAACGTTGGGAATGGTAAAATAATATTTTATGTAAACTAACTTAACAACTAAATGAACGAGGACGGAGCACTGATTATTATTTTCGGTACTGTTTGAACGTCATTATTTTGTGGTGGATCAATACTTGTTCCGTAGTTTTTTGGGTTTGTAATCTACCACAATCTGAAAAAATAACAATTGATATTGAAATCTATACAAATGTAGAAGGGCAGATTTTTTATCTACCCCGAAAAGTTGCTGCGTCTATTGAAAATCAGGTCTTTTTAGATAGAACAAGTCCAATTAGTCAGCAATTTCTCGTATAACTCAAATTTTGCCTATCAAAAATATAATAAGAACTAATACATATGACAATATATCTCCTTGCTTAACAACCAATCAGTCTATTTCAAATTTTGAAATTCAGCCAATATAATCCGAATTACAGTGAAAATATAGCTTGTCGCTGTATTTTCACGGTGATAAACCTGCTTAGTTTTTGTTTTACTAGCTGTCAAGTGAAAATAATGATTTAAATTATAAACGTCAAATCTATGTGTTTTGATTAGTTATATTTCTTAATCAATATGAGCGATCGTTGGGGACAAATGGCGATTGGTATCATAGATGAAGCAGTGGAAAAGAGTATTCCTTTGAATACGGCCAGAAATAAAGAATCAATTACCAGGCAATTCAACAATTTTTGCTCAAACAGGGGTTATATTGTCGTCCTAAATATAATTCGTGGTATGATTAATGACCTATAATTTTTTGGAATATCAATTCATTGGCAATCCCAATGCAAGAAAATACAACTCGTCCTGCGGACTCGTTGTATTTTCAGCTTTGGGATTGCAATTCATTAATATTCCAAAAAATTATCGGTAATAATCATACCACTTATTATATTACCCCTGAAAATATTTATCGCAACTAAATCCGAACGGCGGCGGATTTAGTTTCCGAAACGTTAACGATACGTATTTTGATAAATATTAGTTCTTGTATTTTCTTGATATGCAAAATTTGAATTATACACGATAGCTGCAATATTTTATTTTATTAAGTATAGTGAAAAAAATTGAAATGATAAAATGATTTTTTCAAAAGTTATTGGTGTTACTGTGAAGACGATATTCAAAAATCCATATGACGTGGCATTGAAATTCCTTTTATATAAAAAGTAATTGATCATAACTGATAAAATATTTTTTGTGAGCCCGGCGATCATTTTTGAAGGAGGTTTCGACAGTAGGTGGTACATAAGTAGTATCTTTTGTGACTTGACAAAGGCTTTTGTTTACATGTCTCATAATATACTTGTTGGGAATTTGATTGAGGTATGATTGTTTCCCCTATCGTCGGTCAAATAATAGGATCTTACCATCCAGTTTCCTCGTCCCAGTTGTAGGGGTTGCAACCACCTAATCAGCAGAATACTTGCAGTGGACTGTATCTTGAGGGTTGAATGGATGAGTGATTATTCTGTAGCCAGATCACGAGTTTTTGTTCACTGAGATAAATCGTCTTTTTATGTTCACAATACAAGCGAGAGAATACCGTAAAAATAGCCGGTTTTCGCCGGGAGACGAGAGCTGTACTGTCGATCACCTATCAATTTGACCATGAGCGGGGAAAGATAATATATACAGGACGTCCCAAAATTGGATAAGTGATCATTGAAATAATCATATGCGAAATTATATTTATAAACTAATGATTTAGTTCTTAAATAGAAATAATACGATACGTGTATTATATATATGTACAAAAAATAAAGAAATTATGTGAATATTTAACAATACTATTAGATAAATTAAAAATCTGTGGATTCTCTTCCGATAGCCTTATATTTCTCAAATCATGCCTCTTTGAAAGAAAACAATGTGTATTTATCAATGATTCTTGCTCAAATTATTTACATACACCTCATGGAGTTCCCCAAGGATCGGTATTGGGGCCAATATTGTTCCTAATTTACATCAGTGACATCACTAACTGCAGTAATAATACAGAGTTCATTCTATCTGCTGATGATACCAACATCGTTTACAAACATCCTGATAAATCCATTGTTGACAAGTGTTTGCGGGACACGCAGTCAAAACTTCTTGATTGGTTCAGACAACAACTTCAATATTTTTATAAAGAAGTCTAACGAGTATGGTGACAAAAGAGGTTCTTCTCACAGCTTATCATTCTTTTATTCAGTCACGAATTGGTTATGCCCTTATATCTTGGAGTCATGCACCTTCAGCTACCAGAATATTTGGTTCACAGAGAAAAGCAGTAAGAATTATTGAAGGTCTCAGTTATAGAGATGACTGCAAACGTGCTTTTATAGTCCTTCAAATACTATTTTTGCATTCTTTATACATGCCTAATATTTGTTCACACACAGAAATCATCTTTTACTACGCACGGCGATCTGCATAGTTATGACACTAGACAGAGGAACTTGATATGTGTTGATTATCGTCGACTAAATAAGACACAAACAGGTGTGCAGTATCTTGCCCCGAAAATGTTCAATAGATTGCCAACCTCCATCAAAGATCTCAGCCTACTATGTTTCAAAAAAATTATGAAAAAGTACCTAATTAGAAAATGTTTTTATTCTTACGATGATTATTTTAAAAACAATTTTGGTGATATTTCAGACTTTCTTGTTTAATATTAACCAATTTTTATTGATGTGTATTTGTGTATTTTTAAATTGTTTAAAATTCTAGTCGATATGCTAGCATGTACCTGACTTGTGTAAACAAATCTTGTAAAACACCAATAAATTATCTCTCTATAGTGAGACACCCACTCTCGGCATTGGTCTCATATGCCATTTTTTCCCCAGAAAATATTCCTGAGTTTTTTCTCAACATTTATAAAAATGCCACTGAAAAAGTTGCTTTGTTTCAATTCTATACCACATCGAATTTAGAATGTCTTCTGTCTCTTGGAATTATTTGCAATTTCCCTTTTGTTATTCATTTTTCCAATTGTGTTGCTGGCTTATCTTCAAATTCCTACCCATCAGATTAGTCATGCCACAAATGTAAATACGTGTGATATTTGAAATGTAGACTAAACATCATTAAATACATTTTTATCTGGAATTGAAATTCCAATAATGAATCGTTAGGATCATTAATATTTATTATGTTTGGTTTTAATGAATTTTTTATTGTGTTATCAAGCATAAACTCACCACATATTTAAATTGCCAGCAATAGTTCCACGAGGAACCCTGCATTTGATAAATAGGTTCTGATCCTTGGAAAAAAATTCCCCCATTTCTAATAATGCTGAAGTGTTTTGGCAACATTTCTTATCTACACAATAAATAGCTCTCAGTGGATCATGATATGCGTTTTTATTAATTTCAGTGTCAACTTCATAACAATAAACGATAAGATTGTGTGAGATCAAGACTCTTTTAGAGAATAATTGAATCTGAAGACTAGGTTTGGTATGTTTACATTTTGCAATCTGAGGTAATGCAGGCAAGCACTAGAAAACTTCTTTTGGTAACAATATACATTATTTCTGAATGGTTTAAATAATTCCTATAACGCAAATATTGTGTATTTTTTTCTGTACATAGCCTTAGTCAGAAGAGGCAAGTTGAAAACTCATATGGGAAATAATGACGTTTGAATTTAATTCAATTGATCTCTATCTAGATAACGGCTTTCCATAACAATATAGCAGTCATCATGGCTGAATAGTTTGAACAATTCATGTAACGAAAATATTGAATGTTTTTTTCTTTACCTACCTTTAGGGTCAATGGCACCGCTAGGATTTGATGGTGGTTTATCTAAACTGATTTTATTGCTATTATTTGCCAATCAGATCCCTTGTTTCTTAATGATTAAGCCTAGCTTAGTAAAATAGAGTGCTGCAATTGGTCCTCAGTCAAAAGAGGCAAGTCAAAAACTGAAATAGGGAATAATGAACTCGGTCAAAAGGGGCAAGTTGAAAACTGAAAAAGGGAATGATAAACTTAGTCACAAGATGCAATATAAAAACTGAAATAGGGAATGATGAACTCAGTCAAAAGGGGCAAGTTGAAAGCTGAAAAAAGGAATAATAAACTTAGTCACAAGATGCAATTTGAAAACTGAAATAGGGAATAATAAACTCAGTCAAAAGGGGCAAATTGAAAGCTGAAAAAAGGAATAATAAACTTAGTCACAAGATGCAATTTGAAAACTGAAATAGGGAATAATAAACTCAGTCGAAAGGGGCAAGTTGAAAACTGAAATAGGGAATTATAAACTTGGTCGAAAGGGGCAACTGAAAAAAGGAATGATAAACTTAGTCACAAGATGCAATTTAAAAACTGAAATAGGGAATGATGAACTCAGTCGAAAGGGGCAAGTTGAAAACTGAAAAAAGGAATAATAAACTTAGTCACAAGATGCAATTTGAAAACTGAAATACGGAATGATGAATTCGGTAAAAAGGGGCAAGTTGAAAACTGAAATAGGGAATAATAAACTTGGTCGAAAGGGGCAACTGAAAACTGAAAAAAGGAATGATAAACTTAGTCACAAGATGCAATTTAAAAACTGAAATAGGGAATAATGAACTCAGTCAAAAGGGGCATGTTGAAAACTGAAAAAGGGAATAATGAACTCAGTCGAAAGGGGCGAGTTGAAAACTGAAATACGGAATGATGAATTCGGTAAAAAGGGGCAAGTTGAAAACTGAAAAATGGAATAATAAACTTAGTCACAAGATGCAATTTAAAAACTGAAATAGGGAATAATAAACAGTCGAAAGGGGCAAGTTGAAAACTGAAATAGGGAATAATAAACTGGGTCGAAAGGGGCAACTGAATAATAAACTTATAATCGATGAGATTGGAACCTTTGGTGTAAAAGTTGAATCTTTTCCTTGTTAGCAAAACGTGCGTCGAGTGCAAAAATATCAGTTTGGTGTTAGGGTAATTGATCTCTAGGAAAAGTTTCAATACTAAACTTAGTCAAAAGGGGCAAGTTAAGCACTGAAATAGGGAATAATAAACTCCGTCAAAAGATGTAAGTTAAAAACTGAAATGGGAAATAATGAACTTAGTCAAACGGGCGGGTTGAAAACTGACAAAGGAAATAATAAACTTAGTCAAAAGAGACAAGTTAAAAACTGAAATGGGAAATGATGAACTCAGTCAAAAGAGGCAAGTTGAAAACAGAAATAGGGAATAATAAACTTTGTCAAGTCTAGAGAGGCAAGTTGAAAAGTGAAATAGGGAATAATGAACTTCAAAAAAACATGCACAAAACAAGATTTCAAGCTCTTTCCTAAATCTGTTCGAGAAAATCAAGGTTATATTGGGAATTATTTTCGTTAAATTACCCCCTAATATACTCATCGCAGTGTTTTTTTGTTTCAGTTCGTTCGACGCTCTAAAAAAATCCCTGGTAGGAGTACAAAAGTATGTCCAAGCGACGGACCTCTCCGAAGCAAGTCAAGAGGCCGTGGAAGAAAAGCTGCGCGCCACTGACCGTCAGTAGCGCCCCACTACCACCTACTACCCTACTTTTTTATTTCTCTACGACTGTCTACTCAACGCACCGACCTACCCAGGTGTATTATTTATATAAGTATTTGAATATTTAATAAAAGCTTCATTTATAAACGAGCCGGCGTTTCATTCAACTCGAAGGCGATGTACATTTGAAAGCGACCGATGATTTGTGTGTTGTTTGTCTCGATGTGGTTGAATAAAGACGATTTTCCATCTAGGCGGTGTTTTTTTTTCAATCTAATAGGTGCATGAAGAAAAATTATTGTATTTCCATGAGTTGATCGAATGTCAATTTTTTTTCGGATCGTCCGTGATGTAAGAAGTCCCCCTTACTGTTGTTGTGAAGGAAAAGGTATCATAGTCTGACAAAGTATACCTTGCATGGCATTATTTTTGTACTTTAAAGTGGTTAAAATACTTGTGACGTCACTGAGGGGGTATCAACTTTTTTCCAAAGAAAGGGGTCTTGTGATATCTCATTTGATAGGTCTTTCGATTCTCTATCCAGCGATTTGTATTTTCGAATTTATGAAAAATCCTAACTCAAATTATCTTGAAACATCCCAAGAAACAAATGTGTATAGTTGGGACATACTGCAAACAAGACTAAGCCAGCACTGAATGGAAAAAACTGAACAGATGAATCAGCTCGAACAATTAAAAAAAACATTTGATCTTTATTGAAAAATAATTCGAATTTTTCATAGTGGTAGTAAAGGAGGATACATTAACAGCCGATTCCACCGACTTTTCCTTATGAGACCATTATCAGAGGGACTGTTCTCTTTAGATTTCTTGTAAATAATGCATTTTACTCAGTTGATGAATGTAATGGGAAAAATCTTTGAAATTTCTTCGTTACTCGACAAAATCTTTCAAATGAGGTAAATTGTAAATTTGAAGCCTATTAAAAAGGGATTTTTTTTCCGAATCATGTTTCGTCAAAGATCAAATTAAGCTCATCAGTTTGTATTGTTAGGTCAAGCGCTGTTTTTTTTTTCGAATATGTTCAGAGGTGTCCCCTGAATGTAAATCCGTGTTGGGGGAGGGGGAGGGCGTGTCACACTTTTTATAGAATATCTCGCACAACACGACAAAAATAGTAGATATTATTTTTATGGATAATAATTTGTTCGTCTTTTTCATTTGAAACTTTTTGTATAACGCACAGATTTTTAATCATACCGCTCCAAACTTTATAATGTGGTTATTGCTAAATATATAGTTCAACGTTCATGACACGTTGAAAATGTTGGTGATCAAATTCGTAGAGCATGAAAGTCACTATAAATTTCATTTGTACCTTTTTTCAGTAGCATTTATGCTTAGGAGCTATAATACTGTAAAAGTCGAGTGAACGTAAAATATCCAAGAGATATTCAATCATGTTCCTATAAGTCTCTTCTCAAAGAAAGCTGATCTATCATTGATGAAAACCAAACGAAATATATTTGATGAAGGAATGACGGAATATGACAACTTACCTGAATCAATTATATAGCGTCAGAAAATATTCGTATATTCATTAACCGATTGAAGGAGCTTTTTAATAGTTGACATTATAAATTGTGACTGAGGATAAATCTGGGCTATTTCACTTATTTTTTGTGAGACATGTATGTATGTATATGTATAAATATATATATGTATATGTATATATAGAAGCTTTGATTTCTATTTCGTGTGAAGAAATACTTCACTTTTCTTCAATCCTTCCACCCTTAGCAATATCTACACAGATGAACCGACAGAATTCCCACCCCTGTGTTGTGAGCTCGGAGATCTGTCGAACCTCCTGCTCAGGGATCTTTTTTCAATAAGACAGTTGAACTTTGTATGTTAGCTCTTAGCTAAATAAATGATTCTCTCTCATCATTATCTAGTATTCAGATGTCAGGAGTAACTATTCCTACAAAGTCATGTATCTCTATACTAAGATTTACGATCTGTAAGAATCTCTCATGGCCAAACCGTGTGAGATCGATCGCTAAAGTGCTTCCCAGAAGCTTGGATTTCTATTTCGTGTGACAGCAGAATACTTCACTTCTCTTCAATCCTTCCACCCTTAGCAATATCTACACAGATGAACCGACAGAATTCCCATCCCTGTGTTCCCAAATAGCACAAGTACGTTCAGTGGACGTACTGCATATGTACGGTGAGGATGCATTGTACGTATTTAGGACGTACTTTTGTCTCCGACAGACGTACATAAGACCTCCCTGCGACTTACCGTTTCCGCATAGTCGGTAATCCCAGGTACGTACTTTTCTAGTCCACACAGGACCTGAAATGTACAGAAAGGGGAACTGTTTGGGACATTCCGAAAACGTACATTTTCCATTCTGTATGCGCTATCCCAAGTAGAACAAACATATTTGACCAATATTGGTTCAATATTACGGGAATATCAACCTTATATTGTAGATGATATCAATAGTGGCCACAAAAAAATGTAAACATTCGGCGATATTAGCTCAATATTCGAAAACAACGTAATGACATATCATATGATATCACTTAATGAATCTAAGTTTTCATATTCGGGATTATTCATTTCTTTTTTACCAAATAGTCCAGTTGGAAATT
This sequence comes from Zygogramma bicolorata, assembly GCA_032362365.1. Taxonomy (NCBI): domain Eukaryota; kingdom Metazoa; phylum Arthropoda; class Insecta; order Coleoptera; family Chrysomelidae; genus Zygogramma; species Zygogramma bicolorata. The sequence goes on from JAVJAQ010005053.1 coordinate 392,648, forward strand.
TTACTCATTCACATGTACTAACCATCTAACCGAATACTTACCTGGAAAAATACCTGGCTGCTGCGGGGCTTGAACTCTCGACCTTTTCTATGGAGATATTATTGTCGACCACTGTTACGCTCTACGGCACGAAGAGACTTGTTTTTAAGAAGGAGTTGGGAGCTATAGATGTGATGACTTCAAGTTAGTTTTGTTCGAGATAATATTAAAATTTCAGAAAGTTCAGTAACAATGAAAATATATTCGAAAAAACACTAAAGGATCACTGTCTCATGTGATGGCGGTTTTGGAATATCAAACTTGCTGTGCAAAAAATTCTGTATGGAATTTTCTGGTATTTAAATTCACCACATGTCGATGTTTCAATTTTTTTAGGAATAATTCATTATGAATATTCCATTACCAATATTGATATATGTATGAATACCCTAAGTGATCACTCTCAAAATCCCAATACCCCTTGAACCGAAAGGGACCCAATACGTACGTACTTGGGAGGTCCAAACAGTATGTACATACCAACAGTAATGTAGAAAATGAAAGGAACCCAATCCGTACGTACTTGGGAGGTCCAAACAGTATGTACAAAAAAGTACGTCAACGAGACGTCCAGATAGTTTGTACATACGATTTCCAAAAATGTACGTCATTACTATTATGTCCCGCAAACGTTTCGAAATGTACGTATCTGAAAGGGACTCAATATGTACGCACCTGGAAGGTCCAAATAGTACGAACATAGTTCTTCCAAACATGTACGTAAATGATACGTCTGAGCAGTACGTACATGGGATTTACAAAAAAACACGTCATTGGTATGTCCCTAATTCATTCCGAAAAGTACGTACCTGAAGAGGAGTTAATGTAAACGTATCAGGGACACTTAATAAAGTACGTACATAGTATTTCCAAGCATGTACGTTTTTATTACATTCCGATTGGAACGGGACCAAGTATGTACCTACATATGGGACGTCTAACCAGTACATACATGGTACATCCGGTAATGTACGTTCTTCGAATGTCTCCTATCCGTCCCGGGACCTATCGACGTAACTGGGACATAAATGGTTCGTCTTCAGGACGTCGTGTGCTATTTGGGTTGTGAGCTCGGAGATCTGTCGAACCTCCTGCTCCGGGATCTTTTTTCAATAAGACAGCTGAACTTTGGAACTCCGAGAGAGGCTTTCCTAAGGCGAACCTCAAAAATTTGAAGTAAAAGATTCGAAGAATATATGCATCTTCAAAAGAGAAATGAAACATCTTCTGTTGAGCAAGTCCTTCTATTCCTTGGCAGCATTTTATAGTGATTTTTAATTATCTTTGCTTACAAATTGACTGCCACATAAGTGAACTGTATTTGTAACCAACAGAATTTTATAGCGATTTCTAATTATCTTTGTTTACAAATTGACATTGTCACATTAGTGAACTGTATTGTAGCCATACTATATTTGTACTCTTTTGTGACTGAAAATAAATGAATTATTAACTCGGTGTTCTCTGAACATAACAGGGCTTTCCTGTCACATTTCCCAACCAATGCGGGCGGTTGCCAAATCTTTGAAAAAAATCATTGAACTCATAATAGTTTTATGGTTCGATACCTACCAATTTTCCCAAACTCAACTCTACTGAAACTTTGCATTCAAGGCACTTTTCTCTGTGAAACAAAATTTGATATTTTGACTCATTTCCTAAATTTTAATGAGATGTACCATGTACCTATCAGTTTTTTGGAATTGTGAGGTTGTGAGCAATCAAGATGAATAAAAAACCCTGGTGCGTTGACCGATATGCTTTTGTTTAGCCAATTCCTCGACCTGAGAAATCGAAGCGTAAACTTACATTTTTTGACGGTAGGTGGTGTTGAAGTGGTGATACAAATGCGATTTTTTAAGGGTACATTTTCATTGAGGCGGCAGCTTACGAGTGATTTTCGATACCGGTGGTCTCATTGGATAAACTCTTGCGGGATCTTTCGTTCACCAATAGAATTATCAGTATACAAAATACGTAACGTCAAGTTCGTCTAATAAAAAGCTATTCATTTTTTCGAAATGTTTGACAGTTCGATTTGAATGCATTTGAAAGTTCCTTTAATATTCGAAATCTTGTACCTACCTAGTTCTTGTTTCTTTTCACGTTTTTCTTGTTTATATTCTTTTTAAGTGTTTATCGTTGCTGTTCTTGTATTTGTTTGATTTTATAGTGATAGATTTATCATGAACAGATTTACAAAGCTCAAAATAAAACGCTCGTGTAACGTGTAGGTATTAGTTATCCCGGTTATCCCTCATATCATCGGCTCGTAATCACAAAGTACTCACCTATCTTCGGTTCCTCAGAAAGTAGAAAGATGAGATATCAATACTTTCCAGTTTCACTCACAACTATTGTTTCGTAAGATTTAAAATCACATCATAATCACTGAGTTTTTGATTTATTTTCCATCAAATTGAAAGCAAAAGGAATACCTAATAATCAGTCAAAATGTGATGACTACATAATTTCTAGCATTTCGCAGGAAAGCAAGAAATTGTATGCAAAACATGAGACCATGAAATAAACATAACCTATAAATCTATAAATAATCGAATGGCCGTCGAGCAGACGGATATCATGGCATCACAGATTAAATTAAAATCACGTAAGGCGCGCCTCTGTTGGCAAACTCTCGAAGGCATCTCTTCAGTTAAAATTGATCAAAATCAAATAGCGAAAAGTCGAGAAAATTTGCTTACAATCTATTAGGTATAAGTCAACACACCAGGGTTTTTATTCATCTTGGTTCGATACCTACCAATTTTCCCAGACTCAACTCTACTGAAACTTGATTTTGCATTCAAGGTATTTTTCTCTGTGAAACATACTTTGATATTTTGACTCGTACACATTTCAAATGAGTATTTTTCTTAGACTCATTTCCTAAATTTTAATGAGATGTATCAGTTTTTTGGAATTGTGAGGTTGGTGGCAATCATTTCCCTCAATGTGAATCACCCATGAAAAAGTTGAAGGCTAGACTAATTTTACAGAGTTTTCAATCGCACTAGACCTGTTTAGCAGATTGAACTGATCAAAATAAACCTGGATTCTGGCTCACTTTTCAGTTCTTATTCTGCTTCAGTGTTCGATTTCGAATATTTCATTTTTTCTGGAAATAATCTCAACACATTTTTGGCGAAAGTTTTAATTGAAAGCTTGATATATGGAATAAGATAGTTATCTCACAATAAATAGCGCAACATAAAGCAGGCATGAAAATATAATTTAAGTTAAATGCAATGATATGAATCCACACCTCGTGGCTGACTAACAGGAAAGGAGAGAGAATTGCATCAGAATCGCACGAGAATATGCATGAAACTTACGACAAACATATTTTCGAAATTAAATTAATAATAGTAGGGTATTTGGTTCATTCCACTAATATACATTAGATGGACGGATACAGCTGACTTTCCCAAAGTCCCTGAAATTGTACTTCAGTTTGAAACATATCGAGAATGAGCCTAGCTGTAATGAAATCTTAGAGGGGTGATGTTGATAGGAAGACTATACTTTGGCAGACTTTGATATGTGAATATAAGATAAACGTAAGTTGAAACATAAAAAAAATATGCAAAAAAAATTTAGGTCTCTGGAAGTTTCATCGATTTAATCGAAAGTAATATTCAAAAGAGTGTTTGGCAATTGAATTATTCCGAATTCGAAATTTTCGAAACGGTAATCCTCCTAAATGAAAAATATTGTGGGATATATGTGATAAAACATCCCTACCGCATCTAAACGTTTCATTGGACCTCACATACTTATCCCACACCTGACACCACAAACCAAAAATGTCTCAGGAGCCAGTTAAACCAACGGTGGATGTCCTGATGAATTCTCCCTCTCCTCTCAGATTATATAACAACGACAACGCTATAATAATCGATTAAAAGTATGAATTTACAAATGTATGAAATTGCTTAAGTTATTACTATTATTATCATCATTATAAATATAATTAAAACTATCGGAGCATTTACTGCTAACAACTATTCGTATGATGACCTGAAGCGAGTTAAAATGGCCCTAAAAACTAAAATAAACCGCAATACTGAAAATAATAGTTTCAAAACCAGAGCTCCCGAAGCACAGAAAAAATCTGGATTTGGACCGGGTTTCAATTTATTGTACAGTACCTAGTGTTTTCGAATGAAATTCGGACAAATTTTTACTGTAAAAGGGGAAATTTCAAGTTAATATCTCAGACGGATGGACAAATGACAAAAAAGGTGAAATTACATGAATGTGGCCTGGGATGTAATTCTGTAGTGCAAGAGGAAGAAATAGAGATTTGTTCAGAATGTGACTGACACATATATATATATGAACTGACTAGGCACATTCTAAGCAAATCAATTTATCTTTCTTTCTCTGCCTGTACAGTTGGAGCATTGGTGGCTAAAAACACAAATATTCCAAACATTGAATGCTTGAAAAAAAAGTGAGATACATAATTTTTCTAACCCCAGTTTTCAGACATGATGTTCAACGGATAAAAATACGTTGAGTACTTGAAAAAAATTAATACTAAGTGCTGTGCAATAAACGAACCTTCACCTGAGATTGGTGGCAAGGAATTGCAAATATGCAAAAAAAACAACCTATAGATAACTATTACGGAAGTGTTCCATATCCCTTCCTAAAAATAACCCGTTAGTAATACTTTCCTATAAAAATTGACAAACGCGAAACTTGCCAGCGGTAAATGCTCGTTCAGACATTTTTTTCGGCAGTCTAGCCCTTGTTTTCGACGATTTCCGTGGCGAGGGTCTTGTTTTTGGTGATGGTCGTCTTGAACTGTTCCGGAATCGGAATTTCAGTGTAGTCGCCGTCTCCTTTAGGTATCAGAACGTTCATTTCGGACGATTTGGAGCTGACAATCTCAACGTCGAGAGAATCGTTGCTCAAGTAGATCTGGCAGCCGTCAGTCTTGTCGATTGATATAGTAGGAACCTGTGGAGAATTAGTATATTATGCAACGATCACGTAATGATGGTATTAATACACGAGCATTTACCGGGATACGAAACGAGCCGAAGGTGAGTTTCGTATGGTTGATGCGAGTGTATTAATAACCATTACATGAGAGTTGCATACGCTATTTTATCTACACCCGATAAATAGTGAAGAACTACAAATATTATATTTATATTTCTATTGCACACAATAATACTAATCAAACGCATTTCCTACAAAATTTTAACTAATGGTATTACTCCGACAAAAAAAAAACGATGAGAAATGAAGAGAAGATCAAAAATTAAAAAAAAGATAACTCGAGGCCGGAATCGAACCCATGTCTCTTCCAACTAGTTATTATAATTTCAGCGCCTTAGACCGCTCGCCTACGGAGAGCTTACAAAATTTGATATTGAAGAAGTAAATAAATAAATCATGCATTTGTCAGATGAAAAATTTAATCATTCTAACTGTATTTCTGCCGGTGAAGGTGTCGAAGGTGATTCTCTCATATCGCTGGTATCGGACATTTCGTTATGATCTTCGAAGTTTGTCTATATTCTTCAAAAGTTCAATACCTATACCGATTTTGACTTGACAAATGTCAAATGCAGAGCATGCACATCATGCTTGATTGAAAAATAATGGGTTTCTATTGGTTGAAAATCTGTACCGTAATGAAAAATCTGTATAGTAATGGATTTCACTATAAAACGGGTTGTGGGCATATAAGTGTATTATTAGAGTACGGGTGTAGATAATAGTATATTATGCAACGATCGAGTAATGATGGTTATTAATACTTCGGCTCGTTTCGTATGGTTTATGCGAGTGTATTAATAACCATTACATGAGAGTTGCATACGCTATTTTATCTACACCCGACGATAAATAGTGAAGAACTACAAATATTATATTTATATTTCTATTGCACACAATAATACTGATCAAACGCATTTCTTTGAAGAATTCTACAAAATTGTAACTAATGGTATTACTTCGACAAAAAAAAAACGATGAGAAATGAAGAGAAGATCAAAAATAAAAAAAAAGATAACTCGAGGCCGGAATCGAACCCATGTCTCTTCCAACTAGTTATTATAATTTCAGCGCCTTAGACCGCTCGCCTACGGAGAGCTTACAAAATTTGATATTGAAGAAGTAAATAAATAAATCATGCATTTGTCAGATGAAAAATTTAATCATTCTAACTGTATTTCTGCCGGTGAAGGTGTCGAAGGTAATTCTCTCATATCGCTGGTATCGGACATTTCGTTATGATCTTCGAAGTTTGTCTATATTCTTCTATATACCTATAGCGATTTTGACTTGACAAACGTCAAATGCAGAGCATGCTCTCGCCATTGACCACTAGGCCATGAGAGTTCATTCCATTTGGTCGAAAATAAAAACATATGTGTTGCATTCGTCAAATGAAAAATATAATCCTTTCGATTGTATTTTTTTTCTTGTCAGACATCTGTGGAGGAGTCGCTGGTAATTCTTCTATATCACTGCTATAGGACATTTTCATCCGATTATCAAAAATTGGCTAAATTCTTCAAAAATTCAATACCTACTGATTTTGACTTGACAAACGTCAAAATGCAAAGCTTGCACATCATGCTTGATTGAAAAATAATGGGTTTCTATTGGTTGAAAATCTGTATCGCAATGAAAACCTGTATCATAATGGATTTCATTATAAAACAGGTAGTGGGCATATAAGTGTATTATTAGAGTACGGGTGTAGATAAAATATATTACGTAACGAGGACGATAAATAGCCTATTACGTATGAGCAAAGTGCACGTAACTAGTCTTATCCTCGAGTTGCGTACTGCACTTTTTCTACTCCCACCATGCATGTGCAGTGATTTCTGTTGGTATAGCACAAATTTCTTCTTCGTTATTCTTCATTTTTAATGATCAACTGGACACTGGATGACATCAAGTAGGTAAAACAATTGCTTGCTCATTGGATATACCTAGATACAGTACCATTCCACAAACAATACATTTTTTGAAAAATATAATTTTCAAATCAATTTCACAAAGAATTCGAAACAAAAAATAGCTGAACTTGGTTTTCGGGCGATTGAATGTAGTCATGAGATCAAATTTATCAGATCAAGTGTTACATATCCCATCGTTTCAAAAAAACAGCTGTCAAATACGTAATGAACGATTTAAACTGGTGAGAGTAGAAAAAGATACGTAACACGCGTTAGAACGAAGAAAAGTTAATGGTTGGTTTAGGGATTTCCAAATAAGTAGGCAGAGACATTTTGGCGAATATTTCCATCGTATGTTAAAAATACCATATGAAGCGGGACATTTTCGATCAATTACAGCGATAAATTCCCGGCGTGACATTTTCGGGCTGGTAAATACCCGGTAGGTATCGAAAAATACCTGCTCGGTCCGAGTATCTATAGTAACGATTGTTAAAATGTACATTTGTCATCTTGACAGGTATAAATACTGAATTTTAAACGTCGTTGTTTTAACTCCGGAAATATTCTACCGAATTACACTCGTGCATCAAAATAAACCTGATAATTTTCCATTCAAGCATGTTGTCAGTAAAAAAACTGCATTCGGTTATTTTCTTATTTTGCTATGAGAGCCCTCCTCCTTCGGAGTCGGGCTCTTCCGACAAAATATGAAAATAAACTCATGCAGTTTTTAGACAAAATGCTTTCATGGAAAATTATCGGTAATTTTGGAGCACTTGTGTAATTACTCCCGAAAATTTCAACTTATTTGCACTACTCTACTAGACTATTATACCTATTCAAAGTTATGCCTTTGAAATTATATAATAATATATATAATATAATTATAATGTATATTGAGTTGGACTATCTATTTTAGTGTTTATTGACTTTTTTTATGTGAATTTTAGAGGTGAATTGTGCGTCTTGAAGATTAATTTCAATACTATTCCCAAATTTCAGGAAACATGCAGCACCACTTAAAACTTAACCTAAATTGTACAACTTAGAAATTTTTAAGTGCCGTATCACTGTCTTAAAATTAAAATATTGGTATGGAGTTGTAGGCCTTGATTCAGATGAGGAATCAACATATAAAAAAATTGGGAATCCAAATTGAAAAAGTAACTACAACCTAGTCACAAAATACTTAACTATACAGAAGCGAATCCAATGACATATTCGGTAAAAGCTACGCCTTCCCGAGGTGCACCAATAAGAGCGTACTGAAATATTCCATTGCTCTTGCTCCAGTGAGTCAGTGGAAGACAGCTAATGAATTTGATGCATGTCACTTGAAATTTCTCGGGAGTAATTACACAAGTGCTTCAAAATTACCGATAATTTTCCATGAAAGCATGTTGTCTAAAAACTGCATGAGTTTATTTTCACATTTTGTCGAAAGAGCCCCACTCCGAAGGCAGCAGTTTTTTTACTGACAACATGCTTGAATGGAAAATTATCAAGCTTATTTTGATGCACGCGTGTAATTCGGTAGAATATTTCCGGAGTTAAAACAACGACGTTTAAAATTCAGTATTTATTCCTGTCAAGATGACAAATATACATTTTAACAATCAAATATACATTTTAACAATCGTTACTATATACTATACCCGGCGGGGATTTATCGCTGTAATTGATCGAAAATGTCCCGCTTCATATGGGATCGTTAACATAAGATGGAAATATTCAGTGTATTTCCTTATTGTTGGTATATATTGACATAATTCAGTGTACATGAAGGTGACAAAGTTCGATCAAGGTCAAATATTTTTGGCAAGTATGAGTATTCTGTGGCCTTGTCACGAACTCTACTAATTTCTATGACGGTGTTGCATAACCTCAGTATCCACAGTTTGTGTTGTTAGTTTTTCAATTAAGGTTTTTGCTTCTTTGTGAATGTTAGTTGTGAGTTGAAACTTTCCTTTTTTTCCAAAATAGACCTTGATACAAATGAATAGGGTTCGATTGGGAAAAACCATTTTTTGCTTCTTTTTCTCCGATTCAATAAAAGAAGGGATTATAGTACCTTCCTGTGAATGCTTTATGTATTTTGTTCAAGTTTTGTAAGCAAAGTATACAAATTGAGCAAGCCAAAGTGACTTCTATGTAACCCAGTGCTCGTCGTTGCCTATAGGCAGGGGAGTAAGTGTTTTAGATGGACTCTTTCTTCCTTTTTGTGCATGCATCAAACGTATATGAATGATATTGTTCTAAAATTGTTCGTTTTCGTTAACCAGCTGACGAACGTCAACCCTCAGAAGTCGCAACTTGTGCGAGCAATGGATCAACGAGGCCTTATCTTTTAACGTGCCATTACCCAGCACGGTGGCCCGGCGAGGATTCGAACCCCGTCCTTCCGCTTGATAGGCATATATGCTAACCACTACACTACCGAGACCACGTACCTATCAACAGTGAGTTTTATTCTTCTCATCCCATAAAGTTTTTTATCTACCTACACCCGTACTCTAATAATACACTTATATGACCACAACCCGTTTTATAATGAAATCCATTACGATACAGAATTTCATTACGATACAGATTTTCAACCAATAGAAACCCATTATTTTTCAATCAAGCATGATGTGCAAGCTTTGCATTTTGACGTTTGTCAAGTCAAATCAGTAGGTATTGAATTTTTGAAGAATTTAGTCAATTTTCGATAATCGTATGAAAATGTCTTATAGCAGTGATATAGAAGAATTACCAGCGACTCCTCCACAGATGTCTTAGACAAGAAAAAAATACAATCGAAGGGATTATATTTTCCCCATGAATTTTTGTGAAATTCGTATTTTCCTTGTACAAGGAATTGGGGCCATGCGGTTATGCTCTTGGTTAGTACCTAGTCTACGGGCAGATGGCGCAGCAACGGCTATTTTGCTAGTTGTTTGTATCAGCCTAGGTCTAGGGAAGATACTCTGCTCGAGTATGATTTTCAATTATGCTTCGTGGTATTAGCCAGGGGAGTAGTTGTTTTCTAATAGGTGTTAGTTCGTCAACCTACAGTGTAGGTGAGTTGAGGCTGGCCTGAACAAATTGTTCATTTTTTGAATATTTGATTTAAAGCCAGTCTTCAAGCATCCCCATGAATTTTTGTGAAATTATATTTTTCATTTGACATTTGTTTTTATTTTCGACTAAACCAAATGAGCACTAATGGCCGAGTAGTCACTGGCGCCGGCAGTGATCAGAAACGCCCGGGTTCAATTCCTCATCTCGGCAGAGATTTTTTTCTATTTTCTTTCTTCTCTTCATTTCTCATTGTTGTATTTTTCGTGGTTATACCATTAATTATAATTTTGTATATATATAATATATATATATATATATATATATATATATATATAGATTCATTATTTATTGGGTGTAGATAAAATAGCGTATGCCGGGCTTTCTGTCAGTTTCGTTTGGAAATGTACCAGGGCAAAACCTTCGTGTTTGTATAAGAATAATATTGAACACTTAACCTGCGTCAACTGCAGTGCCTTGTAAGTGGAACATGTTCTTTTATTCAGCAACTTCTCGTATATATCAAATTTGGCTATCAAAAAAATATGAACTAATATTCAACAAAATACTTATCGTCAATAACTTTAACGTTCTTTTTATAGGCAAATTTGAGTTATATTCCAGTAACTGAAGATCCGGAAAGCTGGAACGCTGTGAACAAGTCTATGCGTTCTTCACTTGTGGCTCAATTTGTAGGTCGTCACAGATGTTTTCAAAGGACCCAAAACTTAACACGATTGCGTTCATGGCAATGGCCGCAAATGGCCCCCCAAACCCAGAAAAATGGGTTTCCCGCCAATATCTGGCTAAATATACGAATTAGAGAATTTTCGTTCAAACAAAAATTAAAGATCGTCTCATTATCTACAAAAATGACCCCTATCATTTTTTCCGAAAACTCAACAGTTTTCGAGATAAAGGGACCCAAAACTCTCCTCATTTCAGCTGCCGCTTTCTCTATAGGAATTCTGTTGTCTATGCATTCGCTTGGAGGCGGGCGGACGAATTGTTTCATAACTCAGGCAAAAACTGACATTTTTCAATGATTCAAAGTTCAAGATAATGAGGAAACCCGTAGCTATCATTCCATGTATTTCGAAGTTCTTTCTTATTTGGCAAAAAGATTTAATAAGCTGTGAAAGTTTTTTTCCGCACCATTTCGACACTGTTTCATTAATTTGTTTACATTTTTTTCAAAAATAGTCTTTTATCGGAAATTTTTCTTTATAATGGGTCCTTGGGGGGTCTTGAATGATCTCTGAATTTTTTTTTGTACTTTTCCCGCGTTCTAATAAATGATCCATTTGTTTATTTACATTTTGCATGCGATTTCGGAGTTATGTAGAATCTGCGAAACAACCGCGAATTGACAAGGGTCGATTATTCATTTGTTGTTCCAACTGTCGGAAAACCCAAAAAAATCCACGGAGTTACTGGGTCGCTAATGATTTCCAAACAGTACTATAAGATACGAATAATTCAACGACATACGCACCTTTCCGAGCACCTGCATCTGCACCGACTGGCAATTGATAAACTCCATCGACGACACCAGCGAATCGAACACGACGGACGTCTTCTTGCAAGAATCCAGCGTGATCGAATTGATCTTACCCTTGACGGTGATCGTGGAGTTCTCGCACTTGAACAAGTAGACGACGTTGTTCATTTCCGCTCCGTCCACGACAAGATCGTGCTTGCCCTTCTGGTACTCGACGAGCCACTTTTTGCCGTCGCGCACGAAGCTCGGCGGCTTGACGGAGGCGACCGTCGGCGCGACGGCCGGTGCGCTCTGAGCGGCCGGCTTGAACGGCGCCGGGCCCTGGCGCAGCGTCGGGTTCTTGTGCGTCTGCATGTCCGACGTGACCTTCTTCAGAGACTTGGTGACGTCCTGGCCGCGGTTGATTTCAGCGAAGAGGGCGGATCGGTCGTGGGAGGCGTCTCCGGCTCCGCCGCTGCTCGCGAAGTCTAGGAAGTCGGGCGGGGGCAGCGGGCAGCTGGGCGGCGGCGGAGGAGGCGCGCCCTTCGCGGCGCCTTTGCCTGCAACGGAAGAAAAAACGCGTGGAAACGACGCTCTCTGTCTAACACCCTATTTCCACGATGCAATTTGTCGCGGCAACTTGTCGCTGCGAGAAATGTCTACTTAGTGAATACAATTAAAAAACTGTTGCACGTCATCGATGACGACATAAAATCAACACAGCGGTACCAACCCATTGATGGAAATGCTTGAGATTGTTTGCATTGGAATTCAAATTTGGGGCATATTGTTCTTAGGAATTCAGTTGGCAGCACTTGCGATGTTTCCGCACTTCATTTTAAATTTGAGAGTAATCAATTGACAAATGTTACTTAAAAGTGACAGTTCTGTGTTTACGTCTTTTTGGTATCTCAAATTGGATATTGTAATCAAAAACGATGTATTTCAATCATCATATAGCGAGCATCATTCCCAAGCTATACGTGGAAATGACAAAACATGTAAATGAGAGCGGTGAGCTGTGAAGAGTTGATGGCATATTTCATTAGTTATTTTGAAAGAGAACTAGAGAACAGTGGCCCGTTGCTTCAACGGTTGTTAGAGAGGCAAATCAAGAATAACTCAGCTTTCTACATTCCACTGGCTTTCTATAAGGTTGTCTTCCCTCCTCGTGAGCTGTCCCTTGATTGGAAATGACTAAACAAAAGCATATCAGTCAATTATGCATCTTGAGTTAATGTTACCGAGATAAAAACCTGAATTATAACAATTTATATATGGTTTCATTCATTTCTAATAATTGTAATTGAAATAAATTCACATTATTACTTTTATTACTCCAGTTTCGAAAAATAATCGAATAATTCGAAATTACTCTTCTTCACAATGGTGCCACCACATATTTGTAGCCTGCCCAACAAACCCACAGAGATCACTAAGATGCTGCAACTTATCGCACCAAAAATTATGCAACTCGAAAAACTTGCACGAATACATGCGATTTTCTGGACAAATTGCACCGTGGAAATAGGGTGTGAGGTGTATTGGGACTTATACCCTACTATTATCATAGTATAGTAGGCGACACATGCCTACTATGATGAAAGGCTTCACGAACCTTTAATTTTGATAATCCAGATGGCGCATGCAATGAAACGATAACCTAAAAAAGATTGTCCAAATTTCCTAGAAAATATATGGTCCAATGGCCTAATACGTAGATTAGATAAACCCCGTTATTTACATATAAAACTGCAGGCAACAACGAGTCAATGTCTAAAACAGACTTCATACAGGTACGATTTTCTGAAAGAATATGCGATTAAAATGAGATGGAAATCGAACACTGGAATATCAATGGCCATTTTTTAGTTACATATCCCTTTTCATTCAGAAGAATTTTGCAAATTCAATCTTTGTTGTCATTCGTTTTATAGAACATTAGTCGCCAGTTAATCGAAATATTGGTAGAGCTGAGTTTCTGATCAATTTCGTTCTCAATTTTCCGACTTCTAAACAATCTCAACATGGTTAATTTCACAAACAGACGGTGTGTCCCACATAAGTATCAATACATAATATCTTGTCTATAAGACAATAAAAATAGAAATAAATTTGCAATGAGTAATGTATTCCATTCATCTCATTCATATTCATGATCACGTTCTTCGAACAGTCGGTAACAGTGAAGACTTTCGAATATTCATTGATAAAACTCAAATATGCTGTTTTCAATTTTTTGCGGTGATTTTATGAATATTCCACAATAGCTTATAAAAACATACTCCGAGGTTAATGAACATTGATGTGTTAAAAAGGACGTATTTCTATTGTAAGTTTTTGAGGTTATGTCATCTGACATAGGCGTAGGGAAAGGTATTGTCTCAAATGTAATGGTGCTGACTGGGTTTCTTATTTGTTTCGTTGAAATAAATGCAGATAATGTGAGAGTGATTTCAATGTTTATTTGAGACATTCATGAAAACAATATTGATTAGGACCATTCTGGGCTTATCTAATGAGAATGTTACGCCCATGGCTTCGGGCTGATCGCTAGTCTTTCTATTCAATATCTTTCTCTCATCTTCCCTAATTCAGTCCCCTTTTTGTCCCTCTCACCCCCTTTCTCTTTTCCTTCTGTAACTCACAGCTTTCCTATCGTCCCCTCTCTCTTAATATATTCCTCTCTCTCTATAGCTAATATATCTTTTTCTTCCTCAGTATTTCTCTTTCCCAATATTTTCATCATCCATCTTCATCTTTCAGTTTTTCTATAGCTCCTCTCCCCCCCTCTTTCTCGCTTGAACTCATTATATATCTCTCCACCTCCTGTCTTTCTCTTTCTTTCCTTCTGCTCTATTTCTCTCCCCTGTCTTTCTTTCTCTTTCCTCCTGCCTCCTTGTCTTCCTGCATTTATTATTCCCTTAACTACCTATATACCACGCCTTTTTTTTTCACTCCATAGCCGAAAATTACATAGTCACTGTCGAAGAATCACACACTTCTACAAATTATCGCCATATAAAATATCTCTTCAAGTAATTAGGCCAGAAACACATTTAATGAAACACACAATCAAATTATATAAATCTAACGCTGAAGGTTAATATACTTTGTTAAATTACTTAGCGAAGCATTAAATTTATTCAGTATATGGTTTTCTCTAGAATTAAACAGCGATTTATTAAATTTTGAACCAACTGATAGTATGAAGAAATAAGACAATACTCGACTAAAATCCGAATCCAATATATCTAATGTATTGGAAATTCCTATTTAATTTTATCTAACTCCAAGTGGGCGTTAGCAGGAAACTAGAAACTGATTGACAGCATGGATTTATCTGGAGACATTTAAAACATTTGTGATGTTTCACAGGAGCGTTTTGTGGTTCCATTCTGTTCCCTCATCCTTATTTTTAATGGAGTCTGTTTGATGACGACATCTCATTTTTCCTCAGGACTGAGGATGCTGGTACAAACTTACGCTATTAGCTAGCAATCTATTTTGAATCAATAGAATTATTACAAACACCAACAAATATTTTTGAATTAATTCGAAACAGCAGAGATACGAAACGAGTTTATTTTTAATTCATTCTTTGGCAAAATTCCGGATTACTTCGAAAACAAAGATTGCATAAGTATGTTTATCTAACAGGAGTGAAATCATGTGTTTCGTTTCATAAGATAAAACTTTCCAGCTTTGAACATTGTTTCTCATAAAGATATGTTGAACTCCATAAAGTTAGCATGGCCACTTGCAGTAAAATCATTATAATAATAATAAAGCATTTATTGTGTCATAATATACATAAAATTGACAATTACACACAAATGGACTAAGAACATTTAAAATGATACAAACTAAGCCCAAGGAACAAGCTAACGAAAATATTATGCAGACAAAACTGACAAAATTAAAATTTATTAAAATCAATTTTTAGCTGCCCATTCAAGCATGCCTGCTCGAGATTTTGCTTAGCAAAGTGACTTGAGTGTATGATAATTATAAAATCCCGAGACCGCAGGTCGAGGGATTTTATTTTAAATTATACACACGAAAGCATTTGCTGAAAGCAAAATTTGAAAATCATGGAAATGCACGCATTTTGGTCGATTGAACTTGGTGAAGGAGGGATATAAGTTTAGATTATTTCCAGAAAACATGTAAACTCAGGAAACATCAAAATCGATGTCCTGTCGATCGACAGGAACAATATAGTACCAGAGATAGTACCTGAAAAGTGATCCAAACGCCCGGTTTATTTCGAACATTTCAATCGGTTAAAAGGTCTAGTGCATTTAATCGCTGTAAAACTCTGTAAATGCAGTCTAGCCTTCAACTGTTTCATCGTTCATTCGCATTGAGGGAAATAATCGTAGATAATTGTCGAGTAATTGTCGTAGTTCATTCCATATGAAAAAGCACCAAATTTTTTTTTTATTTCCTGGAAATCACGCCCTTGTCATGTTTAACCTCGCATATTTCCTACGTTTTCTACCATGTGGCAACACCGCTAGGATTTTCACTGTTTTTTTCAACATTCTTTCATGAAATCGCGAAAGGAACTGGAATATGCAATTGTCGAGAAGTTAGTATCGATATGTCATCACTATTTTCGTTGAAAAAGTGCCTAAGATAAGAAGAAATTGTTATTGTTTCGAACTATCGATTTTATCATGAAATCCTATCGAAAAACTATTTTTTCAAATTCCCAAAGTATTGATCAAATGTCGTATGATATTCGACAATTGTTAATGAAAAAAATCAATTGTCGCGCATACAGTTTTTTTCTAAGGGGTGGCTTTGCCAACTTAATATTAAGTTAGCACAGCCACCTCGCAAAAATTCCTAATGAAACTCAAATCTCGAAACTATTATCGTAGATAATTGTCGAGTTATTGTCGTAGTTCATTCCATATGGAAAACCATCAAAAAAGTTTTTTATTTCCTGGAAATCACGCCCTTGTCATGTTTTACCTCGCATATTTCCTACGTTTTCTACCATGTGGCAACACCGCTAGGATTTTCACTGTTTTTTCAACATTCTTTCATGAAATCGCGAAAGGAACTGGAATATGCAATTGTCGAGAAGTTAGTATCGATATGTCATCACTATTTTCGTTGAAAAAGTGCCTAAGATAAGAAGAAATTGTTATTGTTTCGAACTATCGATTTTATCATGAAATCCTATCGAAAAACTATTTTTTCAAATTCCCAAAGTATTGATCAAATGTCGTATAATATTCGAGAATTTGTTGTGGAAAGAAAATAATTGTCGCGCATATAGTTTTTTCTAAGGGGTGGCTTTTGCCAACTTAATATTAAGTTAGCACAGCCACCTCGCAAAAATTCCTAATGAAACTCAAATCTCGAAACTATTATTGTAGATAATTGTCGAGTTATTGTCGTAGTTCATTCCATATGGAAAACCATCAAAAAAGTTTTTTATTTTCTGGAAATCACGCCCTTGTCATGTTTTACCTCGCATATGTCCTACGTTTTTAACCATGTGGCAACACCGCTAGGATCTTCACTGTTTTTTCAACACACTCATAAAATCGCGAAAGGAACCGGAATATGCAATTGTCGAGGTCGAGAAGTCAGTATCGATATATCATCACCATTTTAGTTGAAAAAGTGTCTAAGATGACAAGAAACTGTTATTGTCTTGAACTATCGATTTTATCATGAATCCCTATCAAAAAGCTATTTCTTTAAATTCCCAAAGTATTGATCATGTGTCGTATGATATTCGACAATTGATAATGAAAAAAAAATCAAATGTCGCGCATATAGTTTTTTTTCTAATGGTTGATTTTTTTCATTAACAATTGTCGAATATCATACGACATTTGATCAATACTTTGGGAATTGGAAAAAATTGTTTTTCTTAAGGAATTCGTGATAAAATCGATAGTTACAATTTCTTTTCTCCTCAGATGCTTTTTCAACGAAAATAGTGATGACATTTCGATACTGACTTTTCGACAATTGCATAATCCGGTTCCTTTCGCGATTTTATGAAACAATGTTGAAGAAAAACGGTGAAAATCCTAGCGGTGTTGCCACATGGTAGAAAACGTAGGAAATATGCCAGATAAAACATGACGAGGGCGTGATATCCAGGAAATAAAAAACTTTTTTGGTGGTTTTTCATATGGAATGAACTACGACAATTACTCGACAATTATCTACGATAATAGTTTCGAGATTTGAGTTAGGATTAGTAATTTTAGCAAGGTGGCTATGCTAACTTAATATTAAGTTAACAAAGCCACCCCTTAGAAAAAAAGTATAAGCGCGACAATTATTTTCTTTCCACGACAAATTCTCGACAATTATACATTTAAAAAAAATGTTACAATGATTTTACTGCAAGTGGCCTTGCTAACTTTATGGAGGTGATATGTTGTATTGCTGGAAAGTGTTATTTTTTTCAGTCGTGGGAGATAATTTTTTTATTACAGAATACTTCAGTTTCCTGTACGATTATCAATAGCAATGGACACAAATTGTTGGTGAGGATCGTACAAGAAGAAACTGTAGTATTTTGTGTTCACTATGGATTTTCCTCAAGTATTCCTCAAAAATATGTTCAAGAGCATGGCTATTCTGTTGACAACAGACTCTTGGAAATTGTTTATCAGGAGTCTAGGATCACGGAAAAGGAGTCATATGAAGAAAGTACTGGTCGGGTCAATCGCGATGAAACGGCCAAAGGTGGAATAATTGATGCCATTTCAGAAGAATGTGGAAATTACTATTGATGATTGTGTCACAGGAAAGTGAGCGATTTTGTCAGTGAAGTATTAGCAACAAGACAAACAGTATATTTTTTTATTAGATTCTATTAACTTGTTCTATGTCATATTCTGTAAGTATGATCTTTTAAGAGCCGATAAACGTTTGAACTTGAAGAGTAACATCGAGAGTAACATCCACACAGGAGAATCTTGATACAACACTATAAAATTGATGGATTTCAAATCAAATTAATTTTATAATCAAGAAAAATCATGCAGTCATCTATATTTAGTGTTGCAAATCTTAGTTGTGAGAATAGAGTTTCTGTTCCATTGAAAAATCCCTAATGGTACATTAATTTTGTCCTGTTATTTTCATATGATTAGAATGGTACAGGTTTATTCCTAGACATTAGAACAATGCCAATAGTCATTATGGGCAGATTAGAGGCAGATCCCAGCAAGACAACTCAACTTACGAATAGCTTATCAATTCAAAAATATAAATCACTAGGATTCAATGAGGGCATCCAAACAAATTCTTAATTCAACTTGGGAAGTTTTATCGTTTGCTTCAGGAGAGAAGTTATTTATGAATTGAGTTGACTTGCTTGAATCCATCTTATTTTACAACAATAACTTGAGAAACCAGCAAAATTTCTAAATAAACATTCAAAATCGAAAAATTATCTCTCATCTGAGATAACAAACTGTCATGGCACAATTCTCATTGAGTTTTTAAATCATATGATTTTATTTTGAATGCCTTGTTTTGTATGTGTTTTGAAGCTACTGTAATGTCTGTTTCATGAAAATATCTGTTGCAATCTATAATCAATGCTTCAAGTGGTTTTCATTAGTCAAATCAAATAATAATATAAGCTCTCATTTGAATGTGATAATGTTATATGATGATATTTACCACAGGTCCCATTATCTTTAAGTGGAGTTCTGCAGTCAACTTATCAGATCTCGTAAATATTGCCCTCTCAGAATAAATCAAGACATTTAGGGTTGTGCACTAATCATTGTTGACAGGAGCACAAGTATTCAATTCAAATGCTTGCCAACCTTGACACAGAAATCCAAAACTATGCTCAAAGCCTACTATTCCCTAAGCATATCGCCTGATTCTCCTAACATCTGCCTGTCAAGACAAAGGAGGGATAGAGTGGAAGGCTAGATTTGAGAGACAAAAGGGTCTAAAAAAACCCCTGCATCACTTACCTGACCAAACCAAGCCGGTTGTGTGGTACTGCTTTACGTAAGCTTGCAGATCGCTCAGAGTCTGAATCCAAGCTTTGACCCACTCTACGTGCTTCTTATCCTTTTCCTTCCAGTCTTTCAAAACGCGGTTCGTGTAGAACTGGCCGGCATCGTTCATCTCCTTGACGTATGGCGAAGGGGCAGGGCTGACGGTCACCCATCCCAGAGCTGGGATGCTCTCGCTCACAGCGGATAAGTGGTTGAAGAACTCCGAAGTGCGGTGCTTCTCCCGGTAGGTTTGGATGGCGCTTATCTTGTCGCTGGTGGGTTTCAAGAGGTTCACCAGGTCGTTGGCGGCCGGTTGGGAGGATTGGCTGGCCAGTTGGATGAACTGCAGCTGTGCGTTGAAGGCGTCCTGCACAAGCTTGGAGTGCTCCCCCAAGTCGCCCCCGATTTGGGCGGATATTTGCAGGAAACGGGCGAGCGGCCCGGTTACGATATCGCTGAAGCCGGATACGCTCATGGCTGTTTATTATATCACGAAAATAATGCCCACTAAGAGTTTTTTAATCGCTTATGCACCCGTGCTACACTAGAGAATTTTGGAACCACACCAATCTATTTTTGTGTGAGTATTTTCGATAAAATTCCCGATTTTCGTCGACGATGACGACTACCAAGGTGATTCAATATCGGATGACCAATTATTAATTTGTTTATGTACGTTCTTCTTCTTCTCCTTCCAATTATGGCCTCAGCTGCCAGGGCTATCCAGCCAGAAGTTGCAAAAAAATGTGTATACTGCAGGTGGAGCCCACACTGAAGTGGATCTGGGTCGGACCCAAACCCCACCTGGATTTACGCTAGAACAAAGTGCAACTATGAGTTATAGTCAATTAACAAGTAAAGTCCAACGGCACTGCAGATTATAAGCACTACTGTGAGGTGATGCACTACGGTTATTTGTATAAGCACTACAGTCAAGGCATGATTGGCGAAGCACTACATGCACATGGGTATTAGATCTGTCATGGCCACTATAGCTTTATATTAGAAGAAATTAGGAATTGGGAGATGATTTGTATGTTTGATGGTGAGATATGTTTAAAAAAGATATCGTGGAAGGTAAGAGGCTGAATTGTTGAAGGGGGAACAATAAGGGAGGTATGGAGCGTTTGGATATTGTGGAAATTGTTAGGACAGGCAAAGAAAATGTGTAGTAGAGTCTGTATTTCACCACATTCACAGCGGTCGTCATTGACTATCTTAATTTTGTGGAGATGGGCTTTACATAGGGTATGTGTGCTCCGGATTCTGCACATAGTAACGAGTTCTTTGCGGGAACAAGTGGACATTTCCTTGAACCATATGGTTTTGTAGGGTTGTGGTACTGAAGAAAAATAAAGTTTGCCTTTGAGCTGTCCATCCCCCCGATATTGTTCGGTGACGACGTCAACTTGACGTTTTGCAGGGTTTGAGGTTATACGCACAGAACAATTTTAGTGTTTTCCATTAGAAACCCAGTTCATATTCGATGTATACCTATTTTTCTCTGATATGATGGTGAAAGAAAGATAAAGATACACAAATATGCACCGGTATTACCTACAGATAACGCTATTTGAAACGTCGGTGTTGTTAGAGGACATTATTTTTTTCAAATTATACAAAAATAATACTATTTGGTTGTATTATTATTGTCTAATACATGCATCTTTCTATCTTTGGACATTGTCTAAGGATTTAAATCCTTAGACACTGCTTTGGAAATTTACTTTATCTTCTTTCTGAAAAACAGAACTCTGCGTTTACTTTGCTCCTTGAAGGAAATATTAACATTATAAGATTGCCATCTCTTGGCATTATGAATAAGTAGTCGGGAGAATGAATCAAACGCATCTGAATACATTGTCTGAATGATATATAAGCGTACATATCAAAAAAGAGTGTTTGTATTTTTTTATATCACTTCTTTCATAGAAGCTGTAATTTCTATTTTTTTGATTGGGACAACGAATTCACTAGTGCCATCTATCGGCGATCCTTCAGAATTGCTCTAAACTTTTTTTTTCAAAACTTTGAGCTGTAGTTCAAATAAACCTTGATACTCTGAACACTTCAATATTATCAAAAACAATGT
This sequence comes from Zygogramma bicolorata, assembly GCA_032362365.1. Taxonomy (NCBI): domain Eukaryota; kingdom Metazoa; phylum Arthropoda; class Insecta; order Coleoptera; family Chrysomelidae; genus Zygogramma; species Zygogramma bicolorata. Next base: position 414,254 of record JAVJAQ010005053.1, read on the forward strand.
TTTTTTTTCAAAAATTGAATTTTCAAATGAAATGATGTATTGCCATCTTGCGAGTACTAGATGGAGCATTTTTGAAGCCCTACGGTGTGTCATCTTTTGGTTAGTGGTTGAAATTGAAAACGTCAAAAACTTGAATATAACCTCAAAGCTGCCTCAACTTCACTGGAATTTTGAGATTTCGGAAACCTACCCAAGATTAAATCCAGTCCGAAATGTTGAAAACGATCAAATTATTATCCAATAGTCTGGTAAGTACCAGCGAGAAACATTGAGTCGTGAAGTGAGAATCAAACCGAAATTACATAACATAACCTGGGTTTCAGCGAAGTTCTTTGGCCCTAAGATCCATTCAAACTTCCACAGCTGTCCACCATGACAGCTTATTCGTTCACAGAGACAGCCCGGAAGACAACCCAGACATTCCCTTCGAATTTACTCCAGAGAACAAAAAGGTATGCGGTTTTCAAATCCCAAATGATTCATTGATGAAAGTGTTTTATTCAGAGGGCAGAGGCTATTCTTGCTATTTACCCCGAAGGCCACAAGAGAGCAGCGATGATTCCACTGTTGGACCTCGCCCAGAGGCAGTACGGGTGGTTGCCAATTTCTGCAATGCATAAAGTTGCTGAGATTTTGAAACTGCCCAAGATGAGAGTGTACGAAGTAGCTACTTTTTACACCATGTTCATGAGGTATGGCTAACAATTGAATTTACATAGCCCAAATGTTGTTTCTATGAACATTTGTGCTTATTATTGAAGTTATCATCATTTCATAGAAAGCCTACCGGAAAATATCACGTTCAAATATGCACTACAACCCCTTGCTGGTTGAGGGGATCTGACGAAATTCTAGATACGATCAAGAAAAATCTTGGCCTGGAAGTTGGTGAAACTAGCAAAGACATGATGTGGACTCTGTCAGAAGTGGAGTGTCTTGGTGCTTGCGTAAATGCTCCTATGGTACAGATAAACGATGATTATTATGTAAGTTACTGACCCCCATTTGCTATTTGAATAACTAGTGACTGTTGATGATTACAGGAAGATCTTACTGTGAATGATACTGAAGAGATTCTGAACGACTTGAAGGCCGGGAAAAAACCTGCTGCTGGGCCAAGGTAAGTAAATACACTGAGTGATTAGTCAATGTGTGATTATATTTGATACCTGACACTGCACAAATAGTTTCAGAGATCACTTTCTGAGATATTGTAAAGGTATCATTTAATCTTGAATAAGACAAAATTTTCATTGAGAAACGTTTTGGTGCTTGTAGTATTGTACCTACAGGAAATTTAATATATAATGGCCTAGTTCAAAGAGGTCATTAGCCAGTGTTTTTTTGGTATCAAGCTAAATTCCTGTTGAAACAATTCACAGATATGCTTTTTCCACCTCTATTTCATCGTTTCAACACGAACCTTCTGCTATATCAAAATAAGTTCACAATACTCTGAAGTTTATAAAAGATGACTTTTTTATAGGAGTGGAAGGTATGCCTCCGAGCCAATTGGCGAACCAACTTCTCTGAAGGGGGATCCCCCAGGTCCAGGATTTGGCGTCAGAGCAGATTTGTAAATAAGTTAGTGAATCGAATTAAATGTATTTTCGATGCACGTCAATAAAACCCAAGTTACTTTAAAAAAGTTTATTTGAATAAATCTCACAGTTAACTGAAATATTAAATTCTCATTTGAAGGTAAAGCGTAAGAAACAAGTTTTCTTTTAGAATCCACCGAATCGCAACTTGTTCGTTACGCCTTTCCCGACGTACAAATCAAACGCTATAAACACTAAATATATGTACAAACATTAAAAATAAAAGCGATTTATATAATCACGTACATATAGAAAATTACTGGGATAGTTACTTGGCGAAACATTTTTCGTCCGTTTGACGATTTGAAAACATTTCCTCATTTATCGGATTTTCTAATTCTGAATAAAATATTTCACGTTTCCTAGTTGAGCATGGTAAAGTAGGTATCTCAAATAACTGAAATAACGGATTACTGAACAGGGCTGAAGTCACAGGTAAGATAATATTTTAAAATTTCTGAGTAATGACTGGCCAATATTTTCAAACTTTTTATAAAAAACACTCATAACTTCACCGATTTCTATGTTATATTGAAACAAAAGAGAAAAATGGACGATGTCAGAAGACACTATAAAAATTTATTGGAAAATATACAGGGTATTTCTTAATGACATGCGAATATTGATAGGTTGCGATATAAACTGTGATCCAAAAATGTTCCGTTTCGAATACGTTGAAATAAAAAAAAAATGAAGAAAATATCGAAGTTAATGGCCGAACGCATGCCACACTATTGAATTCTTTTTGTATCGAAAAATGCGCAGATTTATCAAGTCTCACTGCCTACTGATTCAAAAACTGAAGGGGGATCAAATTCAATACAACAAAATTTTTCAACAATTTCTAGGACAAGGTTCCATTTTCTACTCGAAAACGACGTATTGTAGGAAAAAACTAGGGAAAACTTTTCATTCAAATTGAACAAATAAGAAAATAAATTTCATTTGAGAAAAATCTGTAGGCGTATAATTGTTTTTCAATATCAAGGTAATTCCCTTACCCTCTCCACTGTCGAAGTTCAAAATGATTTTTTTTATTGAAAAATAATTTGCATCAACTGTCACTGCTTACCAAATTTTACATGAAGGAACATTTTTGGATCATAGTTCATGCATTTCAGGATCGTTTTGGAGTTTAGTGTGAGAGTAGCTATAAGCTAAACCTCGCTCCATAACGACCAAAAATTAACATGTGTTTTTCTTACCTATCATCAACTCAAATAAAGACGATTATTATTATGTAACAACTTATTATGTAGAATCACAGTATTTGCATATCACCAAGGAACACTCTGTATTCTACAAGTGGCAACATTCTATTCCTGTTAACATTTTCAATTCATGATGGTTCATAGACCAAACTTTAATTTTATCTTTTACTTCCATTCTGGAGATGTCACGCTGTAAATCAATAAAGACGTCCATACACCACACTTTTACTTTTTTTCACTTCGATAAAAGTTACTTTTCAATTCGTTTCTCAAGAATACAGGTTCTGCACATGTGACAGCATACAGGATTACCAAAATATTTAATAAACTCAACCCTGTTTTTTATGCAAAAAAATGGGTTTTTATATCACGACTTGTTGCTTTCAATATTGAGAAACCCACTTCACCAGTTACGCAAATGCTTGAATTACCAGGATTTTCCAGAAAAATGACTGCTGCCTCGAAGCGTAAGATTTTTTTCCAAAAATTCACAATAATAGGAGAAAACTCACTGTGCCTGTGGTGTGACCTGTGCCTTTATTCACGGTTATAACTGTGGATCATAAGTTATTATAAGATAAAAAACGAGCATGAACTATTACTATTAACAGTTGGATTTAGAAAAGAATTATTATTCATAGTCAAGGAATACAGTAATTCACAATATTTACTTGACCTGAAAATGCTAAACGAGTTAATTCACAATTGGAATAATTTGCTTTTAATTAGTCATAAAGGTTGATAAATAATATTTTAAAATAATACTTCTAAATTTGTATATGGATATATATCCACATTCAAAACTGTACATCATTTGAATCATGAAATAATTTTGATGATGATATTTTGGATAATTCAAAGATGGTAAATTCACAACTATATGTATAAATTCACAGTCATAAGAGTGAACTCATAGATGTGTGAACTCACCTTCATAATGTGAAAAGTTTCAGTTTCAAGCCCGCATTCACCTGGAACGAAAACTAAGTTTGTACTCCGAGTGGACTTGAAAAAGAACATGACAGAATTTGCATGCATTTTTGTCAGAGTTTCAACTCAGTTTTCGTTTTCCGTGAATTCGGGCCTCAGTTGTATATAACCAAAACTTTGACTTGAAAAAAATATCATAACCAAAATTTGTAACTTTTCCACAGCTTTACAAATTAGCCTTAAAAGTTTCCACCTGAATACAGGCATATCGGTTCAAGTGCTCATGACCGATTAATTTGTGCATACCAGTTGAAACATTTATCTGTTTGATGAGGAACCGAACAGTTTTCTAAGAAAATCCTGTACAATTAGACAGGAACAGAAAGAACACATCTATGTACACGGCGTTGATGTTTTCAGTCGATTTTAACGGTGGAATAGATTTTTCTGACAAACAAACTCGTTCCAATGTAGCCAACTGTACCGCACATTATGCCGAGAGCACCGCTAAAAAGTGCCATATATCCAAAGTAGAACGCTGTTTGGAACAGCCCGTACATCCTGAAAAATAAAGCACAAATTATACATTATTCATGAAAATATTTCTGATTTCATTCAAAGTTCAAAATAAGAGTAATGTTGGTCAAACAAGACAGGCAATAAAAACCCGATTCGAAGAGCACATGCTACATACAGATATAAATAATTCCAATGTTACCAAAGATTATGGAAACAAAAAGGAAAGAAGAAATGAAGCTGATGATTTATGCAGTTTCATGTTACATTGGTAACGAAATTTTTCATGTGAATTATCAATTTCTATTCGTTTTATTCAATTCCTTTTTCACACTGGAAATTAACACACACATTTGATCCTGATTATTTTTTTCAAACTCTAAGAATGAACTGAAACTTTGAATCAAGACCACTTCAACTTGAATTAAAGAGAATTATTCTATTTGATGGATCAACGACCTCGACTCATTTCTGATGTTTTTCTTTTGCGAGAAATGGCTCTGGCCACCAAGACGACCTGATCTGAACCTACTTTATTTTTTTGATCGATACGTCAAAATACCAGTGCAAACTCCAAAAACACGTTGAACGCCTGTAAAACATCTTGAAAACTCAATAACCAACTTACTTCGTCTTGAAGAAGAAATAATAAATGGCGTAGATGTAGACGTAGGCGGACGTCGAACCGGCTGCCAAGAAGGAAGTCCACTGCCAGCGGTAGTCTTCGGCGTTCAACAGGAAATATGTACAGACGATGGTCACGCACACGGTCACTATCATTAATATAATGAATACGAGCAGCATGAATCCGTAGACGTAGTAGATTTTGTAGGCCCAGAACGACGTGAAAATGAAATACCTGAAAATTCAAACACAACACGTAAGCATCTTCAGAAGAATATAATCAATTTTCTTCAGTAGACGGTAACCTTGTTAGCGAAACGCACGTCGAGTGCAAAGAATATCAGTATCAGTACAAATTATTCAATATTGCGCAAATAATTTCATACACAATATTATCACGCAAAACACTTAACAGTGAGAGGTCTTTTGATTTTCAATATGGTAAGATCTTTCAAGCACAATATGGGATATTGTGCACTATCATTGGGTGTATGAGAGTTATATTGTGTTTATTGCCTAAATATAGATGTATATAGATTGTTTGAAATTACCTGCATAATATTGGGTAATTTGTGCTTAAAGGGACAAATGATTGGCAATATGGCTTTTTGTTTTTATAATATTTCAATTCTCATTTCATCTGCTCTCAGCTGATCATTATTTCAAACGAGGATTTTGAGGACATTATTGATGAATTTTAGGAACAATATGGCAATATTTTTGTGTTTATGTTGGTTGTTATATTGTGTATATTGCTAAAATAATAAAATCAGTTGCATAATATTAAATAATTTGTGCCTATATTATTTGCACAATAATTATAAAAACGCAAGAATATAATACAATTGTAAAACTGGCTTTTCGTTTTTATCTTTCAATTATCAGTTCATATGCTCTCAGTTAATAGTAATTTCAAACTAGAGGGCATTGAAAACATCATTGATTAATTTTAAGCACAATATGGTATATTGCCCAATATTATTTTGTGTATCATGTTTATATTATGCATATTCGGAAAAATAATTTGCAATTTTGTTTGAAATCAGCTGCACAATTTTGAATAATTAGTTCGTGTTGCACAATAACTATGAAAATACAAGAATTTGAATGATTGTCCAATTGGGTTTTAATAGTTTAACTCTCAGTTCATATTCTCTCAGCTGATCAAAATTTCGAACTAAATGGTAATGAGAACATTATTGAATAATTTAATAAGGGATATTGCCCAATATTATTTTGTGTATGATGGAAATATAGATGTAATATTATTTGAAGCCAGCTGCATAATATTGCATAATATTCGTGTGTATCGCACAATAACTATGAAAATACAATATTTCAAATAATTGTCAAACTGGCTTTTCGTTTTTTTATTTTAATTGCCACTTCATATGCTCTCAGCTAATAATATTTTCAGACTAGAGGGTATTGAGAACATTATTGATTGATTTTAATCACGAGATGAAATATTGGGCAATATTATTGTGTTCATAATATTGTGCATATTGTGCAAATATTAAAATAAAATTGTTTGAAATTAGCTGCATAATTTATTAATTTGTTCATGTAATTGGACAGAAAAGGTTCACTCATGAAGCACTCTCAAAATTCAATGAAATACCCGAAGATATAAAAGATTGTAGAAATAGAAATATAAATGAATTTGAAATCAAAATTAAAAAATATTCGATAAATTATCTGTTTGTTTCAATATTTTGTTTTCTTTTTCTTTTTGTAGTTTCTTTGTAATTCTGAAAAAAAAATTATTCAATGAAATATGTAATTAATATAAAGTTCATGATCAGTCTCATACCAGTTTGAAACTGTTTGACTGTTCATGATATTCCTTTATAGGAAATTAGAAAAAAATTTAACATACCCTATTATGATTTTATAATTGCTATTGAAAAAAAATTGTACTTAACATTACTACCTAAGAATATTATTTAAAGAAAGGGTATATATACATTTTGTACCTATGTAGCATTGAATTGAATTACGAATAAACTGATTGATTGAATTAGTTCGTGTATCAAACTGGCTTCGTGATTTTATGATATTTCAATTCCATTCTGCTCTCGCAGCTAATTATTGTTTCGAATATGTCAGTGAAAAATCAATATTGATTAGTTTGTTCTGATATTACATCACACAATTTATGCTGTGTAATATAATGGAGCAAACAGGAATCCCTTTGACCCCAAGAGAAAAATAAAAATACAACTCACATTTCAATGAAGATGCTGGCAAAAGGTAACACTCCACCCAACAGTATGATGACCCCCGGTTCCATGAACCACTTTTTCTCCGGAATGGGTCTGGGTACTGCGTTGATCCTGCAAGGATAATCCGGCTGGCCAGCCAAATTTCTGCCCAAAACAGTTCCTACGAGAGTCAGGGGAAGTATGACGAACAGGCAAATGCAAGTCACTGCCACCTGGAACAAAAGCATATAAACTTCACGTAATTTTAAAACTGATGAATGAAGCCCATTAATATTTCACGAACTTATTTACAAATTTTAACAAATAGGCTTGAATATTTTCTTTATGTTCAATATTAAATATTATTTGTGATTGTACCCAAAGCTAGATGTAAGAGTTTTTACTAACATATTATTTTATATATATATATATATTTTTTTTAATTACTATTCAGCCACAAACCCCATTCGTCATACCACGCACAAGCTGAAATGAATCAGTTTCTGTGGTTCCTACCTGTTTATTTACACCCCCCTTTTGTTCACATGTATATTTCTGAGTAAGAAATTGTATGCTTATGAATAAAAATTATTATTATTATTATATAATAATTTATTCACAATAAATCTCAATATTACAATTTTAAAATAAATAATATGTGAATAAATATTTAAACCTTACGAAGTTATTGCACTTGTTGTAAGGATTAGATATTTTATTGAATAATTATTATGGATTAAAAATAAATGATTTAATAATATAATAACATTTAAACAACAAATGAAAATGACAGTATAATCAGCACACTGGCAGTCACATGGAAAATTTCAATTCTATAAGATTCTGGAAAAATAATCTGGGAGTTTCAAGAATCCATTTTTTCACCAGTTTTTTATAAGAATATTTTGACTTTGTTACTTTAATCGAATTTGGTAATTTATCGTAAATAAATGATGCTAAATATAAACAGTTTTTTTGTGATTTGGCTTTGGAAAATTTATTTTTAGTAGTAATTTTGTTTTTATTTCGTGTATTATATAAATATTTATTATATACAGCAGTTTTTATGAGAAAATATGTAAGTTATTATATTAAGACAAAATAATTCTCTGATATCCATTTTTTCACTTTCACAAAATAATTTATTGGAGGAATATCAAATAGTTTTACCATACATGATTTTTAAGAACCATTTTTGTAAATTTTCCAAATTTTTCAGATAATTCTGATTAACTCCCCCCCCCATGACAGTATACCATAATTTATTTGAGATTGAAATAAAGAAAAATAAATCATATCCATGTGTTTTTTACTAAGAATATTATGAAGAAATTTGAATTTTGGCAATAGAGGGCGTAATTTTTTTATTAGATAATCAGTTTGGAAATTCCATTTTAAATGCCTGTCTATCATGATGCCTAAATATTTGATATGGTCGACTTCTTTTATATATGAGTCATTTATTTTAATAGGTCCAAGATAAGGTAGATGATTATTATTCTTATTATTATTGATTTCACAAAATGTTTAAGGAATTCTTCAAATGAATAACTGTAACTGAAACACTGTATTCTGGTATGTGTAAGCATATCATGTCTAGACGATTCATCCATTAGGAAAGAGTTCATCTAGAACTCAACTTGAAGATGCCTAAAACTCCTGGTGTATCCACTGCCTCGATATTGTTTGGTATTTCTTGATAAAAACAATGGACAATTATGAGAGCTTCTTCATTTTTTATATGGGGCGTTATATTAGCATTCGCAAACATCTCTCAAATTTTGGTTTCAGATTCACGTAAGTTTGATGTTGTTTGTGAGTTTACATTTTTTCTGGAAATGATATCAACATATAACCCTACCACACCAAGCTAAATCGACCAAAATGAGTGCATTTTTATATTTCAAAATTTTGAAATTTTGACACTCAAGTCATTTGCTAAGCAAAATTTCGAAAATCATGTGGAGCACACATTTTAATCGATTAATCTTGTTGTACTAGGGATATGAGCGCAGATAATTTCCTGACTTTAATATATTGTGATAATATATTTCAATATAAAATCATTCCATTTTGCCGTCACAGAAAAAAACTGTGTATTATATACGGAAAAAATATTGTCAAGTTGGTCAGGGTATTGCTCTATTTGATATATGTTGATTTGTCATTTTTGTTCAAATGGTTCTGTCAGAAAGCTCAATATTTACTAGTTCAAAAAAAATCATATAGGTATATCCACCATATTTCGTTAAATAAAAAAAAATACCAATTGAACCAAATGCTAAATCTCAGATGGGTAGGTACTAGCCCATTCTATCGCCCTTTGGTAATTTCAGTTAACAAAAGGTGGTAGAAATATATTTTTACAAGTAACTGTAGGTGAAACTCATAGTTTTGCAGATGTTACTGTCATATTATATGGGGAAAAAAACTGGAATGAATTACAAACCAAAACTACATTAGATTTTGAAAAGATTAGAAATTGGTTTGATTATAACTTACAGTAAATTTTGAGAAAACAAAATATGTCCCATTCTCATTTTATAATATTCCCCCACCGGACTTAGGACCACTAATACTTCATGATAATACTAGCATTGAAAAAACTGATAGTATCAAGTACTTAGGAGTTATAATTGATAAACATCTGAAATGGATCAAACACATAGCGTTCTTTTTGAGGAAATTAAGAAGTTTATTATCAAAATTCAAGCACCTCAAAACATTTATGAGCGTAAAAACCCTTAACATTCTTTATTTTTCATTAATACAGTCCCAATTGAATTATGGGATTCTGGCTTGGGGAGGGGTCATGAAATCTCACATTAGTAATCTTGAAGTTCTTCAGAAACGGTTTTTGAAAATAAAATATTATAAGTCTTATTTGTATCCAAGTGAAAACCTGTACATAGAAACACATAAAATGGACATAAGACAATTATTCGGATATAACATCATGATTTATATCCATAAACACAAATTGAATATAAATTTCAATAATCATATTAATAATACAAGGAATAAAAATATTATCACATTGAAATATAGAGTTAAAACAACCATGTCTCAGACAATTTTTAAATATTTATTGCCATTCTACTATGATTTGATTCCAAATCATATAAAAATGATCAAGTCATTAGTATCTTTCAAACTACAGATTAAAAAATGAATTGAAGAATCACGTCGAAATTTATTTCATGAAATCTCTCACTTCAGTTAAGAAAATTAGTTAATTTTTCAATATTATTTTGTTGAATTCTACAAATTTATCAAATATATTATACATAAATGTAATTCGTATCCCTCGCAACAAGTTTTTAACTTCGCGGGTAATTGAACTGTTTTTTACAAATTGAATAAACTTTATTATTATTATTATTAATTTCGAAAAAATTCCGATGTAGGTATATCTACTATTTCGTCAAATAAAAAAATTACCAACTTCAGTTAGAGCAAATGCTAAAACTCAGATGGGTACTGCTTCAGTCTATCGCCCTTTCATTATTTCAGGTCACTAAAGTTGGTAGAAATGTATTTTGCATTATTCACAGGTATATCTACATTATTTGAAGGTTGTAGATCATATGTTCATTTTTTGAACTATCCGGAATTTTTTTTTAATGCCATTGGAACTAGTCAAAATTTAGGCATCTTATTGGTTAAAAGTTGAAGCGGGGACTTTTCACCTTTTTTTACTCACCATGGTGCCGAAGGGAATGGCCCTCGAAGCGTGGTAGTAGATCGCGATGAAGTTGATGCAGAAGGCCGTGCCGCAAACGAAAGCGGGCAGCATGAAAGCCGATGCGATCATCTGGCGTATCCACACTTTGCCGCCCATGCGAGCGTACAAGGATCCCCCGAAGTAGCCGTTGATGGGGGACGTGACAGCGTACACGAATATCGACGTGGAGAGCAGCGAACCGCGCCTGGAACACGTCGATTACGTAGGTCAAAAGGGACGGAGCGCGAAAATTCGTTCGAAGGAACATAGCGAGTTTGGTGAAGCGAGAGCTACTCATTCGAGAAATATTTTCGACTACTTCTATAGAGAATATGTGATGACATCAAATAGGGATTCATAGCAACAAGTTTACTGACTATTTTTAAAGTATTTTTTATCGAACAGTAAAAAATTACATCAAGTATCGAGGAAGCCTCCAATTTCTTTGGTTGGTAGCCTCTACTCGTAATATTGAGTGTGTGTGTCAAAAGTGTGATAACAACAACTTGAAAATATTTCAACTTTAAAATATTAATATTGTAGATGAAATCACCTGCTAGCATGACATATAGGTTTGTATGCACCGCGGGAATTTAAAGGTATATATGCTCTCGAGTGATTTAAAAACACTTGGACCAAGGGTCCTTGGTTTTTGTAAAATAGTCGCCCTCAGAGCATAAACTTCCTTCTGTACTTTTGGTACATAAATTGCTATTTGTATAACAAGGGAGAAAAGGGCTACTTTTCCTCCCGAGTTTAGTGCCTGACGCATTATGTTATACATAAGATTTTCCCGCCTCCCTCGATTTTCAAGTAATTTGAAAAAATATATTTATAAAATTAACAAATGAAATTTGATAAAGAACTGAAAGTAGAAAGTAGGAACAATTCGGCATTCTCCTGAAATTCTCAAAATTAGGAGAACCTACAAAACAAAGAATTGAAAAAAAAGAAAAAGAAGGGCTTGACGCCGGATTCGAACCAACACCTACAATTGCCTTCAAACCTATCATGAACAACGTCCGTTCCAACAACTTGTTGCTCTATTGAGACTTGTAGCGTATTGCTGAAGCTCTATTATAATATTTGACGTTTAACTCTCATTTTTTCAATATATTCACTTCTTCTTACCTTCTTTACTGGTTTCTACCATTTTACAAAATACAGGGTATTCTATAAATGAACGGTAAAATCAATACTTATATAATAGAATATAGTTTAGGTTAGGTTATGTCATATAAGTCAACTCTTAATCAGTGTGTTCCGGTTAGTCATAACTTCAATAGGAAATATCCTCCCTGTTCAACAGTGAAATAATGAACAATATCGAAAGAAAAAAGAATATTTTCAAAAAACTGAAAAATGCAGACTAATATACTCTCAGAGAACAATTCCGATCTCTTCGTCGATCCTTCAAAACAAAAATTAATTTAGCATACAGAGAATATGAAAATAAATCTGAAAGGGCCATCAAAGAAGATTCCACCACTTTCTGGTCGTACATTCAAAATAAGAAAGGTACATCAAGAATCCCTAGTATTTTGTTCTGGAACTCAACTTTCATATTCCACGACTAAACTCCAGAAATGAACTGACTTTTTATCTACCAAATTCAAGAACAAACATATTAGTCACCAGTCGTTGCAATGGGCAAACTGTACAATCAACTCTGTACAAATCTCGACATTTATTATGAACCTATTGGTCAAGTTAAGAACCATATAATGAAAATTCTACACTCTAGTCAAAATATATGAGCCTATATTGAAGTCGACCATGTATGTGATCTTATTACTAATATTATAATACCAGTGAATCATATTTATGTAATATAAATGAAATATGCTTTTGCTTATTAGCTCTATATCTGACTTTGTGTGCTGCATGAGAGTTTGCATATAGTTTTTTGCCAAATGTTTCCTTAATTTTTTGTTTTATCCTCTCAGGTGTTTTCAGTTAATGAAATTAGAATTGTATATATATCAGGCTGGGGCAAAATCTGATTTTTATTAAAAAAATCAAAAATCATTGATTTTTTTGAAAAAATCACGATTTATTTGATTTTTTTCATTTTTTAAATTTGATTATAAAATTTGAACATTTTGATTCTTTGAAATTATTGTTGATTATTTTAATGTATAAGTCTAAAAATTTTAATACAATTTGCGGCTAAAAAAAGTTGTGACAACGCATTTGTCGCGCTTCTTGCAAGAAAATTCTTGTCGCGATTTGTTTTCCTTCTGTCCTATACACTCGATATACAGTGCCGAGTAAGGCACGAACACGAACTCGTTTGTTGTGCTTTTTGCAAGAATATTCCTGTCGAGGCTTGTTTTCCTTCTCAACCTATAAACTGACGTTGCCCAACAATTTCACGCATTTCGCTAGTTGTACACTCGGATATTAGAAACAGATTAGGCACAAAAAAAGGAGGAAAACTCGTGTTTTGTTTGAATTGTATAACGAAAATGAATAGATTGAAAATATACAGTAATAAAATTTAGGTGTTACGTTTAGTTTAAGAATTTGGAATTATGTACCTACTTCTTTTTTGCTGTTTTTGCTAAAAGCAGATACTCCTTCTGATCTTCGAGTAAACTATCATATTATGTTCTTATCTGGTTCTGAATAAAAAAAAACAAAAATTGATTTGAAACATGATTTCAATCAGCCCAACCCTGATATATGAGGCCAGGAAATGTATACTTTGGATAGAGGGAGGCAGAAAAATATATTTTGTCATAATAGTTCATCAATTCGTTTTAATTGCTTTGCAACTACATTATAGTGAAGGTTTATACAACTGTTTCAATAATTTTCAATTTTGTGCAGCACTATAGTTTGAAACTACGTCTGTGCATTAATCCTGAATACGATTGGATGGGAGGAGATACCTCAAAGTTATCCTGATTCATCAGTGGGTCTATTAACATTCGTTTTGTATATGCACACGCGCAGAAGCAAATTGGATTTTCTGGAGTTAAAGTGAAAGTGAGGTTTATCTTCAAAATGAAAGTGATAGTGTAAATTAATGTTGCATAAATCTACGTTGTGATCGTCGATCTCAGGGTATAAACATCTACTTACACCCTAACCAGCTAGCTTCTGTTGTTCAAGACAATTATTAGAACACTAATTTCCCTTCAAAAAGGGAATAACTGTTCACTGAATAATTGAAAAAATAGATCGAAATTGCCATCAGAGACGTGAGTGTTTTATAACTTACTCAGTATACAGTTCACCCATTATAGCGAACACTATAACGCTGAAAACTACGGTGGTCAACTGATGACCCGCCCCGATGAGGGCCGAGAACAACAACGATTGCGATGCAGGACGAAAGACGTCCCCATGAACCTGCTTCCAACCATATTCGTCGCCCAGATCTCTTTCCTGTAGCCAAAAAAAAGCCAGGATACATTTCACTTATGTTGCTGCATTGAAATATACAGGCGAACCATAGCATATCAGTGGATGTCGGTAGAAAAATTCAATTCATTCAAAAAAATCATCCATTCTTTTAACATTCCAATTTCGAGAACGGTGCATTTAAAAAAATATTTGAAAAATAATGATGAATTCCTGGAAGAAATCATCTGTATCATTACAATGATTTTCTTCAACACCTAATTTATATGTTGAAAGAAGGGCACCTATTACACTTCTAAATTCTGCTGTAAGGTTTTTTTTTCATTCTTGACGTCATCTTTTATACAGTGTGGTCCACTAAGTCTGCAACAAATGGGAAACTTTTTTATTATCGATTTCTCAGAAAATTTTATTCTTGACAAAAGTTGGTGCATGTTCCAAAACTATACCAAGTGTACCTGAAATGGCTTTATGACAATCACCATACAGGATAGGCCAAAAAATATAAATTTCGTTCAAGAGTAAAGTACCCTTATTTCAGAAAATATAGAAATATGTTGAGGAGAAAAGTTGCTTAGAATTAAAAGTTATGTTCAGATACAAAGTCATGGCCTGCTATTCGAATTTTTTTTTCTTTTGGAAAATTTTGAATTACCCCCGTATGATACATATTTTTACTATTTTGATTCAATATGTATTTGAAGTAGCTACAATCAAATCGGTTTGGATTATTTCTTATCAAATTAAAGTGAATTTGTATAATTTACATGGATTTGTATTTTTTTTAGGTGACCGTCAACTTCTTGTTTGTTGCAACGATATTTAACAGAACTCTAAAATAACACAAATATTTTTATGTAGTTAGTAAAGTATTTGCCTCGTTAAAAAAAGTATTTGTGTTATTTCAGAGTTCTGTTAAATATCGTTGCAACAAACAAGAAGTTGACGGTCACCTAAAAAAATACAAATCCATGTAAATTATACAAATTCACTTTAATTTGATAAGAAATACTCCAAACCGATTTGATTGTAGCTACTTCAAATACATATTGAATCAAAATAGTAAAAATATGTATCATACGGGGGTAATTCAAAATTTTCCAAAAGAAAAAAAAAATTCGAATAGCAGGCCATGACTTCGTATCTGAACATAACTTTTAATTCTAAGCAACTTTTCTCCTCAACATATTTCTATATTTTCTGAAATAAGGGTACTTTACTCTTGAACGAAATTTATATTTTTTGGCCTATCCTGTATGGTGATTGTCATAAAGTCATTTCAGGTACACTTGGTATAGTTTTGGAACATGCACTAACTTTTGTCAAGAATAAAATTTTCTGAGAAATCGATAATAAAAAAGTTTCCCATTTGTTGCAGACTTAGTGGACCACACTGTAGAATTGAAATTGACTTATATCTCAAGTTGAAGTCATCATTCCAAATTTGTTTCAGAGACCAATTACCCTAAAACCAGACTGATATTACTTGCACTCGTACTTGTAACAAGCTTAGCATCTTCAGAAGGAAATTGAATCCAAATATTTAAATTAGAATTATACAATACATACAATTATAATTTGTACAATTATCTCACAAAGGTAGTACAGATAAGCGTAAGAAAATAAAATTGAATAGCAGGCTAAAAGGAATAGGCCTTTTGTCACCAATATACTATTTGTATGCTTTGTTATTTCTATACCCTCAAATGCATCAAGCAGCATACCACTTAGGCCACCTGTCTCAGATTGTTTTCACTCTTTTTCAGACTTTTTTACCAAACGGTATCTTGAACGTGCATAATGTATCTTAAATCGGGTTTTGATAGGTCATTGACTTTGGTCAAAGTATTTTACTGTTGCGATCGTAACAAAAGCTTCCGTATATTTCCGACTTTTCTGTGTTTTCTAATTTCTCTTTTGGGCTCGAGCTGGTGTAATTTGAAAGAAAATCTATATGAAACTTTTATATTTTCCATCTCCTCAAGTCCTATACTGTAACGAGGTTTATATAGGATCACTATAAACTTTATACTGCTGTCTTTTCGAAATTATACGCAAATTTAAAAAAATTCCGGCAATAGTTCAAGCTGTGAAATTTTCGTTGAGTTATTGGTGGGGGGTTGTATCACTTATGGTTCACACTGTATAGGTTGCAGCTATAAAAACACTGGAGTAGCCTTACCATATCGTCGATATCTTCATCTTTGCTATACCTGGCATAGTCCTTGCGCAGGGTTCTCATCAGGATCATAGACACCAGGCCAACCAAGAATATGACCATCATGAAGCTATTGAATATGCTAAACCAATGTATCTGCAAGTGAAAGTGTGTTCATCCATCAAGCCTACAGTCTCGCCAACAAAATTGACATCTTTAAGATGAATTGTAAAATGAGGTGATAACAGAATTGAATAGCAGATTTTTTGTATATAATTCAATTCTATGTTTTTTGGTTTTTGATTGAGATAGAAATGATTTATCTTGAAATTGGCCAAGATGAGTTTCTAATGAGTTTTCACAGCAATTTCAAATTAGTGATCACAATTCAACTGTAGGCCAGAGAAAATAAAATACCCATAGAACCTCCAGTTGTCTGTAATGGAACTGATAAAGTAGCATCTATGTTAATGTTAAAGAATTATTGAAAATTATACTATTCCACAAAGTGGAGATTTCAAATGAGGCCCTTTTGAAAGCTGTTTTGCAGTTAACAAATCTCAAAAAATCAGATTCAGTCCTAGAGATAAGCAGAGGCAACCAAGGGCTATATGGGGATTCACCCCTTGGCAAATTTCTGTTCAAGCATAGATTTTCAATCAGAAACCACCCAAAAAATATCCTCTCCAGAAATATCTGAGAAGCAGACCTTAAAACCGGATATCTTGTAAAACAAACTGAAGCTGCATCACTCACCCTGTGCTGGAAAAAATTGTGGTCCAAATACTTATCGAACCGATCTGCAAATTTTGTGTCAGTCCTCTTCCATATTACTTCATAAGTGAACCTCAGGTGAGCACTGGGTGTCAATAGGACTTTGTCCTCTGAGGTGAGGTTAACATCTATTATTTGTTTACCATTGAAACCTATCTCAAACTTCTTGTGTGTCCATATGTAGTAGTTGTTGTCTTTCACTTCCCCTACTACCCCCCAGATAGGCAAGTCATCGATGTACATTTGGTACCAGTAGTGGTTTTTGACAGCGTAAACAAATGCCTTGTATTTTTCCTCATCCAGCTTCACAGCACAATACTCACCCTTTGCCATGTTATCTACAAACAAAATTGAGATTGGAACAGTGACTGATAGTCAGACATCACCAATTTCAAGCAAACTAAAGCTAAATCACCAGGTGCACGGGATTGACAAACACACACTTCAGCGACTCACTTTTGAACTCTATTTCAATTCCACTGAACTCCAATTCAACGCCTTGGAGCGCTTCGCTAAGAGTTTCATGGTAATGGCTTATGCTTTCTTTTGATCCAATACAGAAAGGGAGAGAAAAATAGGCATAAGTTTCTTGTCTGTTGTGGTAAGGTCCTACTGTGTTCATCCATAGCACTACCTCTTCGTTTTCATCGTACTGAAAAATTTGAGATTCGCTCATTGAATTTTACGATTGAAAATTTATCCATCATTGCCGAATAATGAGAATTCAATCGCTTACTATATGATTGTGTTCGTCTGTAAATGCTCCGATAATAAGGGTTAAAAGTAGTATTTTACATAACATATCCATTATAATACGTTCTTGCCACTATCGCACTAGGTTTTTTGGTTTATTATTGTTTACGCCTTTTTAAAATCTGAAATCACCGAAATGAAATCATTTTTTGAAATTCCTACACGTAGACAGCAAGAAAAGTAGTATAAAAGTGTCAAAGTCAAAAAGTGTCAGAAATATTAGAAATAAGCCTGACGCCGAATTCACTAAAAACGAAAACTGAGTTTTTAACTCCAGTGGCGCTCAAAAACTGCACAAGTAAAATATGGAATAAACAGCAGAACTCTGTGAGTTCCATCTGTTCTATGTTCTATGGATCTAGCAAACCTAAAAAATAAAAACAAGGTATGCATTATAATTGGATACATTTCTTTTTATTGAATTCAGAAGAGAAATAATAGAAAAGGTGGTGGCTGTCAACTCATTCTTAACTGGGTTGATAAATAAAATGTTTATTACTTTCGTAACAAGTACTCAATGAAAAATTTTTCTGAATGCCGACTGACATAACCCATAACCTCCATCATATCTAGCACCATCTGTTTCGAACTCTCTGAAATAGATGCCATTCATAGATATCTATATTTATTATTATATCTATGATACCATTCATAAAAGTGTAGAGAATAGAAAGCGCAAATTCTGTAAGATTTTTCTGGAATACCACTGTGTTAGAAACTCAGTTTTCAGTAAAAGTGGTAGAAAAAGTAAATGCTATTGTATTTTCGTATCAAACGTCACCGACTTCGACCTCGACTTTGTGTTGTGTCGCAGTTGAACACATTTAGTCCATATATCTCTACGTCACTCTATTCGTATGAAAATTATTCCGCATGACTCAAGAATTGTCCAGTCCAGCTCTTAAAATTTCTCATATATTCTTTACAAATTGCAGAACTTTAAATGGAAGCCAATTTGCGTCGAAATGATGGCTTTATAAAAATGCACCTTAATATTAAATACCTTCTCCAAGTGTTGGGCATGGTTGAAGGAATGTAACCGAGAGGATTTAGTTGAAAAATCTCCCGAAGCTCTATAACAACTATATATCGCTTGTGTGAATTCCACTTCGAGAAAGAAATGTTCCAGAATTTTCTACACATTGAAATTTGCAAAAAGGAATTCGAAAAAAAGCAAAACTAATAAGTCGAAGTACGAAAAAATTACCATTTTGAGTCATTTATAGTCTTTATTTCATTGTTTATGTCTGAATATATCTATTTTACATATTTGGTCCTGGTCATCAAATATACCTTTCCAAACAAACATGGACTGGAGGAAAAAAGCAACAGAAAAGTGGAATAGCTATTGTAGGTATAGCTTATCCAATCCATCTTGGCACAAACTGAGATACTTTTCCAGTATCACACTAGTAGTATATATAGACCATGACGAAAGAAAAACACCTTCTAGGAATAAATTTCAACACAGTGAACACATATAATAGGTGTTTTTTTCTTAATATAAGTCACAGAGATTACTGGGGCCTGTTTCATAAAAGTACAAGTCTTGTAGCTAATACAATACTTGTGTGTCCATGAAACAGGCCCCTGGACATATACATTATTAGTTCTGTGCCAAGATTGATTGGATAAGCTGTACTTGAGATTTTCAGATTATTTATATTTATTTCAAACGTTATCCTAGACAAACTATTAATTTTATGATGTGAAATAACATACTGATTTAATACTTGATATCCAGTACATTCAAATTTACCGCCTCAAAATGACATTACACACCCTGAGCACAGAATGAAGGTCACAGAAATTTGACCCTCGAGAACAAAGGATTGACATTTAAGTGTCTCTACTGTATGGCTATGATATACTGTGGTTTGGCGGCGTCTTTCACAAGTTCGCAAACTTTGACTGATTGTTTGCTGAAAGAAAATGATAATCCAGGTTTACAGAAAAGACGACAGAAGAAGCTCTATAGGTATATTTTATCCGAGTATTTGATGAACGCTAATGGAAATGGTTGAATGCAAGTATGAGATATGCTTGTCTAGTCAGAAGGCAAATGAACGAAAATTTGTAATGCGTGTGTGTCACTATATGTATACAGTGTGTTTGTAAAATAATAAGATGGCAGACACTTCAAATATTCCAACCTAATAACAATTTTTGAAGGATTTTCGAAGGATATAACAAGCAAGTATCACAATGTTCAAATATTCAGAGTAATCGCAGAATATTTTCATCCTGAAACAAATATTCTATGAACATTCATTTGGTATATCCCTATAATATTCCGTTCGAAGATCCGGAGAATATACAGAATCGTATCAAAATATTCTGAAATTGTTCAAAATATACTTAATTTTGAATATCCCAATAGAATGTTCTGAGAATGATCCCAGAATATTCTCCTCTAACAAATATTCTAAGAACATCCACTTTGGTATGTTCCTAATATATTATCTTCGAATGTTCTGAGAATATACGGAATCGTATCAAAATTTTTCGTCTCTTAATTTTTTGTTTTCCATATTAGCTGTTGGTTCTTCTCCCAGCACAATGAGAGTTTTCAATTCCGATGTAGTGATATCAAAAAACCACTCTGTCCTATACTCAATCATCAGATAAAAATATTTCAATATATAGAATGAAACATATGCCAAATAATATAAATTGATGTTGAAGGTCATTGTTTTTCAAATAACCTCACAATTGACAATTTTTCTTTTTATTATTCAGTTTTCAAATATTCTCACAACATTCTGAGAATGTTTATATGTTATTAGAGAATATTCTACGAACATTCATACAATCACTATGGAAAGTATATTCGTGAGATATTCTCAGAATATTTAAAATCGTCCATTTCGAATATGCGCATAGAACATGCCTAGAATATTTGAATCATGCGATAACGTTCTGAGAATATTCAAATATTCTCGGAGGATATTCTATGAATAACATATTGTGCTCTGGGAGTGTGAAAAATCACTATCGCACAAGTAATGTACACTTTTTTTCCTACGAACACCTATTTTATTAAACAATATGTAATTATCAGCTAGTGAGTATATTGAATTTACTTACCAATATTACGTTTTATTTGTGAATATTATTTCTATAAAAAGTGCACATGAATTCACAATTACACTTTTCTAGTGAAACGAAAAGATAACAATAATAAATGAAAATGAGTAAGTACCTACTACTTGTCATATACAAATGGGGAACAAATTGAATCATTTGGAACCATAAAAATTCAAAGTAAATTGGTTATTGTAACAATTTGTGAATTGTAACGGTGTCTGCGAAAGATATAAGTACATATCTCCGATAACGGGTTGAATTACCCTTGTTTTGTGGCAATATCTGAATATCATCTCTAGTGGAAAATTGAATGTTTCTCAACAATCTGTGGTTTTCAGGTAGATATAATGGAAATAAATGCCATTCATTACACCTTACACGTCAATAAATGCTCCTCCGCGTGCTTGCACGTATTCCAGTGATAGGAACATACTAGATTTCAAAGAGCCCGAAATAGAATGCTTCCGTTATATCGAGAGCTTCAAACGATGTCCTAAGTTTCGAAGACGTAGAAGGATTACTCTACACAATGTCGATTCGAATGTTCGTAAATTTGTTGTTCTGAAAATTGGGAGTCGACTTATCACGCAGGCGCAGTTCGACTTATATTCAACACGTGATAAACAGAGACAAACTTTCAAGGCCCTTTTGATTTGTGAACGCGTGGTGAGAGGTTGTGACCAGCAGGTTCTGTAAAAACACGTGTTAGTTTTTATCGTTACTAGTATTTATACAAGAGTCGATCACACATTTTTAAGAAAGCTGAGGTTGTACCAAATTCGTTAAAATGTGTTCATTCATTACAACCTTGTTCTCCGTGTTTTACTGTGCTTTTCCTCTATACATCGTGTTTTTGATGGCCATGGCTCCTTACTACATAGTGGGGGCGCTTTATCCTCCGCCTATTAGTGTGATACTATCACGACTTACACATGATTTTGTGAAACGTCTGTCCGAGGATCAAAAAAATATACTGGTAGCAGTGCTATTACCCCTTGTACCAGAGTTTGAAGGCGAAGATGCAGTTGATTTGTTGGAATATGTTTTGGCAGAACCGAGTCGTCAAGAACTCGCATCAAGAGAATTCGAAAATTTACTGGACGAGGCCAATATAGCCAGGTTAAACAACATTTTATCTGATTAGTTACATATCCAGGATATTCTGATGAATGTAAGGTGTAAGTTAAGGAAAGTCCAAGACTGGTATATCTAATTTGATGTATATATTATAATGTTATGACTTGTTACTATGAGGTCAATTTAGCCAGTTTAGCAATGGAATAAACAACAATATATCTGATTAGTTCCATTTCCAGGATATTTCGATGAATGCAAGATATAAGTTTAGGAAATTTCAAGACTGGTATATCTAATTTGATGTATATATAATGTTATGACCTGTTACGATGAGGTCAATTTAGCCAGTTTAGCGATGGAATAAACAACATTATATCTGATTAGTTCCATATCCGGGATATTTCGATGAATGCAAGATATAAATATAAGTTTAGGAAATTCCAAGACTGGTATATCTTATTTGATGTACACATAATGTTATGATTTGTTACGACGAGGTCAATTTAGCCAGGTCAACAATGAAATAAGCAACATTATTTCTGATAAGTTCCATATCCAAGATATTTCGATGAATGTAAGGCCGTGTTCCGTTTCCCTGTCTGATTAACCAGAGTGGTTCTTTCTCTCTCTTTTGGATGGACCCGGTCAATATGATAGAGAGAGAGAGAACCACTCTGGTTCACCAGACATGGAAACGGAACAGAGCCTAAGTGTAGTGGTAGACACCACTTGTATATAGTTGGTAACATTGAAATGCCATGTTGGTGTCCATGAATGTAACTATGTAACACGTATTTCCTTCAGTCAAATATACGATATACGACCTCTTTCACGAATCCTTTTACTAGTAAGCATCGTTCCTGCAATTCCCTACTGTCTTAACGTGTCTCAACTAATTCAAAGTAATTGAATTATTTTTAAGATTTTGTTTCACGGTCTTTCCAGTTTCTGAGGGATACGGCCGTCTGGGGGGAAGTAAATATCAGGGATGGCTGCCTGATACCGGAAACCGGAACTGGGGCCTGATTCTCAATTATAGGCATTCAATGTCGCATGCGACAAAATCAGTGCATTGCTTTTATTGCTCTTGCGTTGAAGAGAGATGGGGATATTTTGTCGCATGCGACAGTGGGCAATAGACATTTGAGAATCAACTCCCTGATACTTTGGAACAGGTATCCGATCCTGAAATAAGTCGAGTACGAGTACTCGCATCGATAACGTTCCAATTCATAAGGTGCGTAAGTTATGGGACACCGATGACCTGAACGCCCTCTAACCACACGCGCCACATACGCCCCCCAGGAAGCGGATGCTGTGTCAGCCCAATTTGATAAGAAGTTTATATAAACTGTTTTGTATGACGCCTCTCGTCACTCTTTACTTGTTCTTAGTGTTATACAGAATATAAGTAAATTGTCATTTTCCAATTTCAAAGTTTTTCCTTCTTTTTAAAAATTGTTTTCGCAAAGCCACGACGAAAACTGGCGCAGTCGGTAGGATTTTGTCAAACGAAGTTCTTATCGCATATTATTTCGTTTCGTATCAACGATTCATTGGCAAGAACCACCCGAAGAAGCTGAGGAGCCGAGATTTTGGAAAAACCTGCCGGACAAGGACAAGCATCGCCGAATCCGACTTCACGAAGACCAGGGACAACAGACAAGCATCGCTGGACTCCTATTGGCACCCTAGACGTTAAGGTAGAATTAAGAAGAAACAAAGAAGCAAAGAAACAAAGAAACAAAGAAACCAGAAGACTGATTAGACTAAGAATGATAACTACGATCATCGCAATACTGTAAGTCGAATTTAAGTACATTCCAAACCTTTCCAAATCCCAAATTTGACCCTACCCTTAAGTGATTGTATTATAATTTTTCGTTATATTTAACATATCTTTCTGAATTTCATTCAATTTGCGCGAACAAGTTTTATGAATTTTGAGAACGATTTAGATAACTTAGCTAACCTATTAGAAACTTCATTTAGAGAAAATATGCCAGAAACAACTAATTATCAATTATTAAGATTACATATCGATACTATTCCACAATATGAAGGAAATCCTCACACATTAGGAATTTTTCTAGATACTTGTGAAAACCTCATTGCCACATTTCAAAGTCAAACCGATCAAACATTAAATAGATTTTTATTGAGAGCAATTATTGGAAAATTATCAGGCAGAGCACTAACACTCATTGGTTCTCGCATAGAATTAAAAACTTGGACAGATATAAAAGCTGCTTTACAACTTAGTTTTGGTGATCAAAGAAATCTTGATTGTTTAGTACAGGATTTAATTTCTCTATCACCCACAAAAAATGAATCGCCGTATAATTTTGGTATGAGATGCCAAGATTCTAGAAGTCTTATAGTATCAAAAATTAATAATTCCCTAATAACACCTCAAGAAAAAATTTTACAAATGAACAACTACGATGAATTAGCTTTAAAAACATTCATCCGAAACCTCTCAGGACAATTACAAAATAACGTCAGATTAAGAAACCCAGATTCACTCGAAAAAGCAATGTCACTAGTCATTGAAGAAGAAAACTTCCTTTATTCACAAAACAGAGTAAATAATGTAAATACGCATTCCGTTAAACTATTTAATAGAGTCACGCCATTACATCAAAAACCTAATATATCTAACCCTCCAAAAATTTATTATCCCCCAATTACTCAAAATAATTACAGACCCCCTCAAAATAATTTCGTGAAACCAAACTTTCCACCATTTCTAAATCAAATGAATAATAATCAAAGAATACCATTCCAATCATTTCAAAGACCTCAATTTACACCTCTAACTTGGAAACCAAATAATAATTTCCCCACGCAAAAACATCCATTTTTCACAAATCAACAAACACAAAGAATACGATATCCACAACCAACAAACCAACAATTTAAACCTGAACCCATGGACACATCTTCAGGAAATACAAAAATAAAACCTCAAAATAATTTCCACGCCACCGAACTTTTCAACCAAGAATTTCAAAATGAATATGACCCTGAAAACTATTACTTTGAAAGCGAACAAGATTTTGAATCATTCTGTAATGAAAACTATCAATATCAACCGGAAAATGAAACATCTCATTCTCATACTGTTGAGAATCCACATAATTCGGAATATGAAAATCCATATAACAACTATGAAAACGAAAATATAAATTCAAATTTTCACAAAGAAGATATTTCACAGGACCAAACATAATAACATATCTAGTCAAAGCTAACCTACCATATATCTTTATACCGGAATTAAACGCTAATTTTCTTATAGATACGGGAAGTACAAGAAGCCTCATTAAACCAGAACTAGCTTATAAATTTTATAGGAATAATATTTTTAAAGAAGATTTCAACATACAAACTGCACATAACATCAGCTACCATGATGAAGTAGTCAATATCCCTATTTTTAAACAATTCAACGAAAACAAAATTCACAAATTTTACTTATTCAATTTCAGTAATAAATATGACGGACTAATCGGAATAAACTTTCTTGAACAAATAAAAGCATCCGTAGATCTTAATACAAAACAAATAATAACACCCCGTGCTAAAATACCCATAATTTACGAATCAGAAAAATATTCTAACTTAAAAAAAAAACTCGAAAAGAATAATCATATTATAAATGTTCCTCCTCGAACAACGATGATAGTTAAAATACCCGTTAATAAAGAAAAAGGCATAGGATTTCTGAAATATAGAAAATTTGAAAAATTAGTCGAATCACCTCAAGCCCTTGTTAATATCGAAAATCACTTTGCATATACTACGATTACAAATGCACATACACTTCCAATCAGAATATCAATTGGCAAACCACTTAACATTGAATTATTAATTATGATCGAAACAAATTTTATTGAAAAAATGGAAACTGATGAAGAATTAGATACATTCAAAGATAATTTACTAAAAGCTAACATGAAAAATTTACGACTTGACCACTGTAATAAAGAAGAAAAGGAAGCTATAAGAAACCTTTGTTTTAAATATAGAGACATTTTCTATAATGATAAAATTCCATTAACTTTTACAAATGAAATCCGACATAAAATAAAACTGACAGACGAAAGCCCTATTTTTACTAAGACCTATAGATATCCCGAAGTTCACAAACAAGAAGTTAAAAATCAAATTCAAAAAATGTTAAATCAAGGAATAATACAACCATCAACTTCACCTTTTTCAAGCCCTATTTGGATAGTTCCAAAGAAATTAGATGCCTCTGGACAAAAAAAATGGAGACTTGTTATTGATTATCGTAAACTCAACGAACGAACCGTAGATGATAAATACCCATTACCAAACATAAACGATATTTTAGACAAGTTAGGAAAAAGCCAATATTTTACAACATTGGATCTAGCAAACGGTTTTCATCAAATTGAAATGCACCCTGATGACATTCAAAAAACCGCTTTTTCAACTGAAAATGGACATTACGAATACAAGCGAATGCCCTTTGGTTTAAAAAACGCCCCAAGTACCTTTCAAAGAGTAATGGATAATATTCTACGAGGACTACAAAACGAAACTTGCTTAGTATACTTGGACGACATAGTAATTTTCAGCACATCTCTCCAAGAACACATCGAACGTTTACAAAATGTATTTGAAAGATTAAGACAAGCCAATTTCAAAATTCAATTAGACAAATCAGAATTTTTAAGAAAAGAAACGAACTATTTAGGACATGTAATAACACCAGACGGAGTAAAACCGAACCCAGATAAAATAGACGCGATAAAAAAATTCCCTATACCAAAAACGCCCAAAGAAATTAAAAGCTTTTTAGGACTTATAGGCTACTACAGAAAATTCATTAAAGACTTTGCAAAAATAACGAAACCATTAACCTTATGTTTGAAGAAAGACTCGAAAGTAATACACGATACAAAATTCATAACAGCATTTAACACCTGTAAAAATCTTTTGATTAATGCACCTATACTGCAATATCCAAATTTTCAAAATAAATTCATTTTAACAACTGATGCATCGAACATAGCATTAGGAGCCGTTTTATCTCAAGGAACAATTGGTTCAGATAAACCAATAGCTTTTGCCTCAAGAACTTTAAATGAATCAGAACAAAAATATAGTACCATAGAAAAAGAATTACTCGCTATCGTATGGGCCTGCAAATACTTTAGACCTTACTTATTTGGCAGAAAATTTACGATATACACAGATCACCGCCCCCTTGTTTGGTTATTTAAACTCAAAGAGCCTAACTCAAAACTAGTACGCTGGAGACTAAAACTTGAAGAATTTGACTACGAAGTTGTATATAAAAAAGGTAAACTAAATACAAACGCCGACGCATTATCTAGAATTCAAATAAACGCTATAGAAAATGAATCAACGACTAATAACCCCGGAGATATAGTCGAAGAAACCATATCTTTATTAAGAGATTTATCAGAACACCCTATTGCAAGTACAAGTAAAACCCAACCTAAACAAAAAATTAAAATTTTATCAGATATCCAAATTAAACCACCCGAACGGACTAAAGAACCAACACCCTCAGAAGAAGACTCAGATAATACCCAACACAGTAACGCAAATGAAACGACTAATGATGGAATAAAAATTTATGATGAAATAATAAATAATAAACTCAATCAAATATTAATTTTTCCGCACATCTACCCCATATTAAAAGTTAAACATGAAAATTATAAAAATCATAGAATATACACAGTCAAAATTCCAGAAAAAAATAACGAAGCCTTAATATTCGAATTTTTCAGAGATTACACTATTCAAAACAAAACATATTGTATGTATTTCCATTCTGAAAAACTTTACCAAGATTTCAACAAAGTATACTTAGAACATTTTTCAGAAAACGGACCAAAAGTCATTAGATGCACGAAAAACGTTAATACTGTAACTAACAAAGAAGATCAACTTCTATTTACAAAACACCACCATGAAAGTAAAACAAACCACCGAGGAATTAACGAAACTTTAGAAAAACTAAAACGAAATTATTATTGGATTGATATGAAAACGACCGTCACAGACTATATAAACTCGTGTGACATATGTCAAAGAACAAAATACGCTAGGAAAAACCCCTATGTACCTCTCATGCTAACGGAAACACCTTCAAAGCCTTTTCAAATTGTTCACATAGACATATTTCAGTATGACAAACAACTGTACCTAACATTAACTGACGCATTTTCAAAATTTGCCCAAGCAATACCAATCGAAGGAAAAACCGCTATTAATATTAGTAAAGCCCTAATTAAATATTTTTCATCTTTCGGAATACCAGAAAATCTAATCATAGATAATGGAACAGAATTTAATAATGAAACAGTAAAAGAAATTTTAAACCTGCATAAAATAAAAATTCATTTTACCACCCCTAAACATCATGAATCGAATGGAGTAGTTGAAAGATTTCATTCAACAATTATAGAACACCTAAGAATATTACAAGAATTATATCCAGAAGAAAATGATCTTATGGATTACGCGATAATAGGTTATAATGAATCCATACACAGTTCTACGAATTTCAAACCTTTTGAATTAGTTTTTGGACACACAAATTCACGTGATCCCTATGAATTATTTACGCCAACCTCCTTTTTCACGGATTATGCCGAAAACCATAAAAAGAAATTAGAACATGTATATGATAAAACAAAACGGTTAATTGAATCAAAGAAAGAAAAAGTAATTGAAAAAACAAACATACATGGAAATACTAATGACGATTATCAAGTAGGACAAACCGTATTCAAGCAAACTCAAGAAAGAAATAAAAAATTAAATAAATTTACCGGACCTTTTACTATATCAAAATTACTAGAGAGAAACAGAGTTGAAATAACAAATAAAAATAACCCTAATAAAAAAGAAATCGTTCATATTAAAGAACTAAGGAAAAAACTTCTTATTTCAGACTCTTCGCCCAAACCAACGCGGAATTGACACCAACATTCCACGAACTTAACGATAACCCTGGACTACTACCACTGAAATTAGGAAATGCCCAAAATAAAATAGACCAATGGTCGTTTGTTCAAGTATTTGACATAACAAATGTAATAAGAGAATTCACTATTCTAAAAGAGAGACTTGACAGATTGAAATTTGCCATCGATAACAAAACGTATGGAACTAGCTACAAAACAGAATTTTATAATTCTTATTACTTGACAGAATTATTAGAAAAGAAAATAACAACCCAAATCAAACAACTTAATCCGCTAATTAAAAGAAGACCTAAAAGAGGACTTATCGACGGATTAGGATCAATTATAAGATCAATAACTGGCAATTTAGATCAAAATGACGCAGAAAAATATGATAGAGCGATTGAAATACTTTCTTCAAATCAAAATAAAATGAAAACGCTTGTATCAGAGCAAATTACACTTTTACAAAGATCAATCGATAATTTTGAAAATAATACAAAAACTCTTCTACACAATCAAGAACTCTTACAATCACGTCTAGAACTTATTGAAAATCTCATACACACTCAAGAAGTAGAAAAAATTGAAACTGAACAATTCTTGATAGTACAATTAACAATTTCACAAATAACAACCGCATTCCAAGCAATATATGATATTCTAGAGAAAATTGAAATTGCTATAACTTTCTCAAAACTAAACATTTTTCATAATTCCATGGCTGAACCAAATGAAATCTTAGATGAAGTTGAGAAAATAAATAAATATTTAACTGTAGGAAAATTACCATTTGAACCAAAGCTTGATAATATATTATTATTCGAAAAAATAATGGAAATTAGTGCATATTCAAAACAGAATAAGGTAATCTTCATAATTGATATACCTATAGTCGAAATCGAGAATTATAATTACTATCATTTATATTCCTTACCAACTCCTAAAAATAACTCATTTCAAATGATAATTCCGAAATCCAAATACCTTATCCTGAACGAGCAAAATTATGTACTTTTCGACATAAATTGCCATGAAATTGTAAATGAAGAATTTTTGTGTCAACTCAACAATCCTGAAGTAATCACAGAAGATGCCCCATGCGAAATTCAAATGCTAAAATATTCAAAGAAATTGACAAACTGCAACTTAGTACCTGTTGAAATAAATCGAATGAAAATTCAAAAGATAGAAGAAAACAAATGGATTATTATCACTCCAAGCCAAAAGGTCGCAAAACAAATTTGTCAAAATAATCGAGAATCAATCCCTCTCCAAGGAACTTTTGTTTTAGAACTTGCATCTCAGTGTGAAATAAAAATAGAAAATACAGTCATGAGAAGTTTTCAAAATCCAACAATTGAATTCAAACCATTCAAATTTCCAAAACTAGATTTTGAAAATAATCATTCAAATTTTAATTTCAAATTTCGAAAAATCGATCCGATTAAACTGGAAGCCCTCAACCTAGACGAAATGAAACACATCCAAGAAACGCTGGAAATCAAGAAAGAAGAAAGCAAGAAAATCCTGGATGTACCAATTAGTTCGAAATCGATTGATATTTGGACAATTATTTTATATGTCATATTTTTCATAGTTATCCTGTATGGAGTCTACCGTTTCTATGTAACTAGATGCCGAGCCATACCGGATGCCGTAACAAAGGAAGAACCCAAGGTCGCCTTCAGAAATTCCGCAGTTAACCCGGAAATTTCACTCTAAGGATGGAGGAGTTATGGGACACCGATGACCTGAACGCCCTCTAACCACACGCGCCACATACGCCCCCCAGGAAGCGGATGCTGTGTCAGCCCAATTTGATAAGAAGTTTATATAAACTGTTTTGTATGACGCCTCTCGTCACTCTTTACTTGTTCTTAGTGTTATACAGAATATAAGTAAATTGTCATTTTCCAATTTCAAAGTTTTTCCTTCTTTTTAAAAATTGTTTTCGCAAAGCCACGACGAAAACTCGTACTACAGATGCGTATTAGTACACCTGCTGCTACTGCTACTCAAGTATGTAGTCCGACGGGATGGGTAAACTGTTCCACCGTACCTATTACGACAGAAGTGTGTATGAATCACGATGCATTATGGACTGCTCGGTCGGACTTAGATATGATACGGTACGGATTATTTTGACGAAACACATATACATAACTCATATGTATTTTGATCCTTCAGTCTGTGTTGATAAAAAACAGACACACATTGGATGATTAGATATTAGATTGTGTACTAGCTCTGCAGAAACAGTAGTTCTATGATTGAGTTTGATCAATTAGTTAAATGTGTTTGATTATTATAGTGAGCAGTAGGTAATAGTCTTTAAAAAAGATATAAAATCGACTTTGAAAATGTAATCGATGATGAACATGAATAATTATATTGAATAAAATTTTGAAAAATTATGAAAATTGGCGATATTTCAATGATTGTGACACCGATTCCTGCAGTGTACTTATTATACTTGAACACCCAATGTAGGACTTGATCCCGGAACTGATATTTTGAACAGGTGTCAGTCCGGACTCGGATCATCTGTTTCTGATTCCTGAATCCCTGAAATTCATTGGACCAGCCATCCCTAGAAAATTTCGAGAGAAATGTGGGCCGTGGGGTGGGCCGGACTTCAACCTTCGTGAGCGAGCCCGATGTACTTCGTCAAAGTTCGTGTTGTGAGAAGGGGACTGTCACCCTATCGAAAGCGATCAGCACATTGTGCCAGTGGCTTACCAATTTAGTGGTTGGGATAAATTATAACTTATTCAGGGCTATTCACTAAGCAGAGTTGTTATTGATAGCGACTAAAAATTGTCGTTATGTTCAAAGTCAGTTGCTAAGCGCGAAATTGGTATTCACTTTTCAAATTAAGTTGCTACTATAATGACCAGTTGCTGTGAGTAGTGGTTCACAGGCAACTGCTTTAGATATCTTGTTAAGGAAAAACAGCTTACCACCGTCATTATGGCAAGTTACTATCAGAGTTGCTACGACGGTTAGCAACTGCGATAACCACTTTACTTAGTGAATAGCCCTGATTAGCAGCCCTACTATGGTGTCACTTGTTAACTCAACAAGGTCGTTAAGTTAACAGAAACTTAACAACTTCGTTAACGATATGTTATCTGTTATCATATCCGTACTTTCGTGTCACTATTGTTAAGATAAGTTAAAGATACGAAAAGTAACAAGTTGCTATAGCAAATCTTTAATACATTGAAAACACCTTAACACGTAGACAGAACACTGTTTACAATATAACCTAAAATTCAAACTTTTGAAACTTCCAAATGTGTTTTGACCAAGGAGGATGTCCATATTGCTGAATCATGAACAGATCCAGGAAATCTTGAATTGACATTTAGAATTTTGAGATCTGCATCAACTATAATCTGGACATTTATACTATAAAATCCTTTACGGTTTAAAAAAACAATTCCAGGCATTTCTGGATTGTGGAAATTCTATCCTATAACTCATATGAGTCATGGGTAAAAAGTAATCCTGCCCAACACACTTTTGATAACTTCCTTGGGCAAGGAAGTAAAGTGTTGCAATTATTTTATGAATTGCAGGAAATGCTATCTGATGTCTTTGTATGTTTCTCATCTGAGGCGATATTTCATCTACCAGATCGCTAACTAATTGCCTCGACAAACGGTAGATTCCGCGAAAATTTCCTTCTGGTGAAGTTAAGGGATCACTAACATCTTGAAGATGTCTTCTAGTAACTCCTAAAAATCAATTGGAGAATCCTCAATTGTGGTCAAATGTGGTCTTCTTCATCTGCAATCTCATCAAAAATAAAAATAAGTTCTGGATTGAAAGCCATAACTACAGAATATTCACATTTTGTGTTGTAACAATGTCTTTAAAACTGATATCATGAGCTTACTAGCAAGTGAAAACAATTAAAGACCTGTCTTTAAATTACCAAGTTGGTTAGACCACAATAGTATGAAAGCTGAAAACATGTCGTTAACATAACATTTTGCTAAAATTAACAATATCTCTCAATTAACAAGAGCCACGAAAGTAGGACTGTAGGTACTGATATGTATAATTTGTGGTTGCCCCATTGGATAGATATAATAGAAAAATAACAATGAATATATTCTCAGTGAACAATCATTTCAAAATAGTCATTAAAGTTATGAGGTTTGACACGAAACCATAGGGGCATAGGGCTGAATATTTGTAGGTTCCTACATACCAATATTTCCAGAACATTTGAGCCATATAAATGGGACATACACACATTACGCCAAGGTGACGATTTGTATAGTTCGTGATATAGATATGTATGTTTCAGGCAACATCTCATTGTTGATTCTTTGAGTATTTTATTTCTGGATACCTACTTCGAAGTGACACTCGTCCTTGTTCCCGACTAATGGTCAATTAGGACACTCACCGGCATAAGTAGTGAATTATTTCAAATTTTTATGAACGACTGGGTTTTAAGGAATGTTTCTAAATCTCCATGTCTGACAGGATCATTATCATTATAAAAATCAGCAAATAGGGAATACCACATAAAACTCTACCTAAGAATTCATTCAAATATTGAAATGAAGAACATACAATCAGGGAATTCACAACGCTTATCGGATAATGACTAATGCACTAATTATGCCGGTGAGTGTATCAGGGCTATTCACTAAGTAAAGTGGTTATCGCAGTTGCTAACCGTCGTAGCAACTCTGATAATAACTTGCCATAATGACGGTGGTAAGCTGTTTTTCCTTAACAAGATATCTAGAGCAGTTGCCTGTGAACCACTACTCACAGGAACTGGTCATTATAGTAGCACTTGAAAAGTGAATACCAATTTCGCGTCTAGCAACTGACCTTGAACATAACGACAATTTTTAGTCGCTATCCATAACAACTCTGCTTAGTGAATAGCCTTGTATAACTCAACTCAAAAGAGCTTATTTCAATTGTTAGCATTCTCACTCACACAAAATAGACAACAATTCTGAATCAGAAATTATGATTATTATTTGTAAAGAATTGAAACCCTTTACGTACGGACGTTACTGTATGGCTAAGGGGTAATTAGCCACGCCTATTTTGACCTGTTACGGTTAATCGGGTGAATCCAAATAAATTTCCCTTTTAGGTATGCAACGAACATTGATGAAAAGCATAAGTTGCATATATTTAGGAGTAAACAAAAATCCCGAGAAACGCGCTCTTATCCTCACCAAACAAAACAGTATCCACACTTTAAATACTAACCTACCCTCCAAATAAAACAAATCTGAACAATATTCAAAACTATGTAGAATATAAAAACTAATTGGCACAACAAATTTAAATAAAACGACGAAAGTTTAACTAATTTTAAAGAAATCCAAGAGCCTATGCACAATCGACCTTATAGATATACAAAATGGCTACGAAATTAACGAAATATCATTCGCTTTGCTGTTTTGAAGTTGAAAAATTTTCACTTCTAAAGGTCACTGCTCAAGCAGTGAAATCTGTCGAAAGCTACTTTAAGGGTCATGAAAATATACCTTTTCTTCCCAGCAGCTTAGGAGAGAAGATGTAACGGAACATATTATTGTACATATTTTCACTTTACCGTTATATTAGCCACTACGAGAGGGTTTAATTTACATTCGTTGGATGTATGCAACTTGTGAATTACTCCTTCGTATAATGGGTTGCCTACCCTCACGACCACTATGCTCCAATCTTCAAATCCGCTGTTTTTTTGATAAGACATAAAAAACTCCTGTTTTAAGGTAAGAGGTAGAAGAATGCGATCAACAGGGCTTTTTCCATTGACAGTCTGAGAATTTGAACTTATGAGTACTTATTTCCTTCCATTTTAAAATCCATCAATATTTGATTTTTGAACCTTTTGGTTATACTTACGCTAATAATATTGTTAATATCATTGGATTGGTGCCTGGTCAATTTTAGGTGAGGTTTACCTTGGTAACTATGTGAATCGTGTATCAATGAATTCATTGTCAATTTTGGAATATTGTGTAGTAAAGAATCTGGAATAAAACAACTAGCTTTCTGGGGAGCCTAACGATTTACTGGTTTCATTTAAAGAGTCAGCCAACCCAATCAAACCCCTGAGATAAAGTTCTGGCACAATGTTTCATTATATAATCCAGAATATTATACTAGATTTAATTCAAAATGTTTGACTTTAGTCTACTGCTGAACAAACAAGAAATGACTTGCATTTGTTTCAATTTCAAAAATATAGTCCTGGATGATGAAATTTCACACTGAATGACGCCGTGTACAATAATTAGTTGTCACCCGGTATATTGAGCCATTCCAACCTTTTTCAAATCAAGTTTGTTTCCTCGAGTTGATATTAGTCCATTAGTTAAACAAGGCTGATATACATAACCAAATAATATCATATAACATTTTTGTTATCGATTTTGTGGGACAGTTCATAGCACAAGAAATGTTGGATACGCCATTTTTCGTACGTGCATTTATCTCAAATTGAACGATTTTGAAAAGTTGGCTGTTATACAAGTGAGACGTTCATTAAAGGAATATAATCACCAGTTACTCATTCTGTGTGGTTATCAGTTCTCTTTAAAAATCAATAAAACATTTACCGGCCCGACTAAATGTGTAAGGTCCTTAACTGAACATAATCTGGTCAACCATTTTAAATTATATAATTCAGAATAAGTATATTGTAAAAAATGACAATTTTAAAACTTTTTTATGCTGTTTTTTTCAATATCGATAAGAAAAAAGGATTTTTCAGGATAATATCACCGTGGGGGTTTGCCACTTTTTTCGGATTTGAAATTTCAGATATCGATCACTTGTTCGGGTAAGGGATAGTTAATTTATTGAGTTTTCGCTAGTACATTATTCGTTATTCAAATCTAAGGGGAAAACGGGGGAATAAAAACTGAAAACGTCTGTGATCATACCAATTTTATTTTTACAACTCGTCCTTTATTTCGTTTCCAAGTAACATACATATTCAAATTCCATAAAAAAATAAAGTTCCATAAAACGATACTTGTCCAGGAAATGAAGGTTTTTGGCACGCAATTTTTTCGTCCACCATGGATTTACTTGAAATTTTCACAGAAGGTAGGAAATAGGATCCTTTATATATCATGCCGCTGTACGCTAGAGCCTTGGGGGTGGTTGCCACCCCATCTCGGGGGTGGAATTTTTTTGTCGCATTTCAACCGTAGGAATCGACGAAAAAAGGAATTCTGAGAAAAAAAATTTCTATGCGTTTTTTCCGTAAAAGTAATATTTTTTGAGTTATTCGAAGTTGAAAGTAACAGTTTTTTGACGAAAAAATCGACTTTTTCAAATGTTTTTTTGCGAATAACTTCAAAAATATGCATTCTATCAAGAAAAGTGTGAAGAGCAAAATTGTAGCTTTTGAAAAAACAAAAACAACGCTTTTTTATGATTTTTCTACGGCAAATACGAACGAAGATACAGCAAATTAATGCTTAGCTTTTTTCGTCAAATGTATAAATTGGAAGATTTAAAGCGAAATAACGAGAAAAATTCGAAGAAAGCTCATAGAATCTTTTCTGAAGTATTTAATCAGAGTTTTCAAACAAAAAAATGAGTGTCTCTAGCATGAAAATTGACCGACTTATGATCAAAATAAGATCGGTACCCGTTATTTTACGAAAAAAATCTGTGAAAGCAAGCCCTAATTAAAATTGATCGTCACCATTTTGTGATTCTCTTTATTTATGTACTATTAATACACCTACGAAGTTTGACCAATTTAAAATACCTAATTTTAGAAAAATTGGAGTTTGAAAACGATTTTTTCAATTTCGTGTTTTTACCCCTTTTCTTAAAAATATCTCCCAAAATACTAAAGATACGAAAAAAACGATGGAGTACTAAATTGTAACTTTTTGAATGACAAAAATTTTCCTGTGTGCAGATATTTTCTACAGTGAATATTCGGTGAGATATAGCCGTTTAACACATACATTTACGATCTAATATCACCTTAATCAAGCGCTTTAAGCTCTCCCCATTTGAAAATTAAGGGATCTTAAGTGATTGAATTCACACAGGAGGTATGGTTAAAAAAAAACATCAATTTTTTAAGGAAAAATTCGAATTACCCGCTTCGGCGCGTAGTAATCCACATAATCGTTTTATTCGACCGTTATACCTTATATGTTCCACTCTTTCCATTCATATTGGGAGACAGAGAAGAAAAAACATCTGCTCACGTGAATGCATGTGTGAGTGTATATTTAGTTTATTTCTCACCAGTGTATTCTAAAATTAGAAGACATATTATAAAAATTTCATTATTTTCAAGGGTAGTTTTTAACAAGGGTAGGTTGAAAGATTATGAAATTGTCTCTTGAAGCATGAAATAATCACTATTTAACTATTTTTACCCATATTTAGGTTTTTATTGTTATTTTTTTATTTTTGACAATAAGGGGTAGTTTTCACCCCTAAAAAACAAAAAGAGTACAACGGCACAATATAGAAAATGAACTAGAGGGTGAAAAAATAAGCGTAATCCTAAATATTTGTACAATTCGGTGCTGGACGAAAAAATTGCGAGGTTTTACCGTCTTTTTCGCTTCATTTTCTGAACTATACATGAAATCCTCATCTACACAGAACAAGTCGAAATTATAGCATTATTACAAATTATATACGCTGGTCAAAAATCACATTATTTCTTCGGCAAAAACTCAACTTACATCTAGGGACTTTCCATTGAAACTGTGCAACCGGTTCCTTCCTCCATTAATTTTTTCAATTCTGTTTCAAAATGGTCTAAAAGATCCGAATCTGCTGCAGTTCTGTCCGCAGAAGAAAGAGGTTGATTGTCTCCTTGACGCTCTGGGGAAAGAGGAGAAATCCCTTCGACTTGTTTTCCTTTTTGGTCATCGGATACGTCGTTTCTAATAAAGTCAGCTACAGCCTCCGATTTAGAGGGATTAAAAAGCTTCACTATGTAGTCAACAATGAAAGCCGTAAAAATCCCTAGGAGTACGGGGGAAACGAAGTGAAATAAGGCAAACGTCGATGATAATAAATCCATTTTGAGATCAATTTCGTAGAACCTCAGCCGTAACCACTCTAGTATAAATAAATACTAGTATCGGTATTAAAACTAACACGTATCTTTACAGAAGCCGCCGGTCACTACCTCATACAACTCGTCCAAAATTCAAAATGGTCTCTAACGTTCATGGCTCATGGCTGCTTTTCAATTAGTTCGAGATTATTCGGACTGCGCCTGCGTAATAAATCAACTACTGAGTTTCAGGATTGCGAATAATCGAAACGAACATGAAACACTCTGTTTACGACTTAAGGACCAGTTGTATAGGTTCAGTTCAAATAAGGCATGGTAAGGCATACGTATACTCCGATGTACTAGAGAGTTGAAGTGTTGCCAAGAACGTAAACGTACAAATTGACAGCTACGCACGCGCAAGTTTTCATTTTTCACGTTTACGTAGAGAACATGTTTACGGGCCTACGTTATCTTCCGTGCGCTCACGAATACGTTAACGATCAACGTACGTAATCTGAACAATGAAATTGAGTTGAAGTCGCTACCATGTATGACGTTACTGTTAGCCGTTACCCAGTGCTGCCGTTTTGTGAGTTATTGGAGAATTGAAGTGCTGCCATGAACGTTAACGTACAAAACTACGCATTCGTAGTTTTGCCTTGCTTACGTTTACGTCGAGAACTTGTTTACGGGCCTACGTTATCTTGCGGGCGCTCACGGATACGTTAAGATCAACGTACGTTATCCGAAGAATATACGAATCACACCGATGAGTTGCGAATGACCGAATTTTGAAACTTCATTTGGCGAGGGAGGTATATGGCCATTATCCCTATCAAAATCCGAAGAGATGAACTCTAATTCAGCTCAAAATAATCCAAATTACAGGAAAAAGTGTCAGCATTAGACAAAGATGATTTGAAATTTGGGGAAGAAACAT
This sequence comes from Zygogramma bicolorata, assembly GCA_032362365.1. Lineage (NCBI taxonomy): Eukaryota > Metazoa > Arthropoda > Insecta > Coleoptera > Chrysomelidae > Zygogramma > Zygogramma bicolorata. The sequence continues at coordinate 453,242 of JAVJAQ010005053.1, forward strand.
TCAGCTTATGAATAATTAGTGATTAAGAATGTAGTTTCTTGAATATTCTAGATTCAAGTATCTACTTTTTCCATCAGTAGGAATCAACTTTCATTATATTGAAAGTGAAATACAATATGAATAGTAAAATATTTATTGGTATTTGATTATGATTCCCAGAAACTATGCAGAATTCCAATTACATTGTTTGGCTGAGAGCCGATTGTAGATTACCAACCAGGTCTATTCTGCGCTGGCCTATTGATTCTAGAAAAATATTCAAGAATGAGACCAACAATGCAATTATGGTGCAAATCAAAATTTTCCAATAGACAATATTTCACGAAGATATTTCAAAAATCTTTATGATGTATATTCATATATGTATAACAGTTGTCGATTATTTTCAATAACCATTGCAATATTCAATATTGAAATTTACTCAAGGTTCATCAGAATAGACCTGAATATAATGATATGGAAAATCCACATAATTCAAGTAGAATTGTTTATCTCAGTGGAGTTCTATTTCATCACTACTACAAATCGCTATTCAATCCATAGCGATGTTTGTATAGTACCTTGAGTAAGGTACCACCTTCCAAACTCGAGTCTATTCATTTAAATAAAATTAATTTTATACATAAAAAACAATTTTTTGTTCAATAATAGTATATTATGCAACGATCGTGTAATGATGGTTATTAATATATGAGCATAAACCGGGATACGAAACGAGCCGAAGGTGAGTTTCGTATGGTTTATGCGAGTGTATTAATAACCATTACATGAGAGTTGCATACGCTATTTTATCTACATCCAATAAATAATGAAGAACTAAAAATAATATCATATTAGGTATTTATATTGAACACAATAATAGTGGATAATCAATCGTATTTCTTTGAAAAATTCTACAGAATTATAATTATTGATATAAGCACCGAAAATACAACAATGAGAAGAAAAAAAAATTGAAAAAAGTCTTTGCCGAGGTCTGGAATTGAACCCGGGACGTTTGAGATTACTGCCCGCGCCGCTGACCATTCGGCCATGAAAGCACAATCGACTTAAACGAAAATAACAACATATGTGTTGCATTTGTCAAATGAAAAATATAATCTTTTCGATTGTAATTTTTTCTTGTCTAAGACATCTGTGGAGTCGCTGGTAATTCTTCTATATCACTGCTATAAGACATTTTCATTCGATTATCGAAATTGACTGAATTCTTCAAAAATTCAATACCTACTGATTTTGACTTGACAAACGTCAAAATGCAAAGCTTGCACATCATGCTTGATTGAAAAATAATGGGTTTCTATTGGTTGAAAATCTGTATCGTAATGAAAATCTGTATCGTAATGGATTTCATTATAAAACGGGTGGTGAGCATATAAGGGTATTATTAGAGTACGGGTGTAGATAAAGAATAAAAACATCCTGATTCTAATAAAGGTACTAATCTCAGACTTTTGTTTCGAATAACATTCTCGTTCAGGAGTCAATACGCTCAAAATCTCGGAATCCGCACAAAATCCTCACAAACGTCCTATTATTCCACGATCATTTCGCAGCATTGAAAATGCTCACAAATTGAATAATTAGTGGTAAATAACTCACAAAACGGCAGCACTGGTTAACGGCTAACAGTAACGTCATGTATGGTAGCGACTTCAACTCAATTTCATGAATACCCGTAAACGTTATATTTCATAACGTTAACGTCTACGTTGAGGTCTACGTATTGCAATCACTTCAACTCTCTAATATGTGCATGTGGAGTTCAAACTACGGATTTGACAAAAAATGCATGCATGCGAATCTTGTCGAATTCTATTTTTTTAATCGCCACCTGGGGCTTAAACTGAACCTGTACAACTGGGGCCCTATTCTTGAATCACTCACAGTTCTGCGTATACGCTGTTGCTGAGCTGCGACAGATCTGATTGGTCTCTGCCTAGCAACAACGTATACGTTCAGCGAACGCGTGGTTCAAGAATAGGGCCCCTGGTCCTAAACGTTGTTTTTTTACCCATTTGATATACGATTCGAAATGTTGGATACTGGCGGGTCCTCATACATCAGAATTCCGAAGATAACAATGAGGATTTGGCAACTTTGACATAAATTCGGATTTAACATCCAAAATTCGAATGCACGAGGCCTATGGGCAATAGTATATTAGCTAAGTTCGATTATTGAGCTCAATAAGCGCTCACTTTGCTCGATGCCGTTCGTTTATTACAAATCGAGCTCTCCGAGCGTATACAGGTGCCCATTTATTTACTGAGCGAGCATATTGAGCAAGCTCTCTCAGCTCGGCTGCGCTCACTCCAACAAAATCGTTCGTTTTTCCCAAAGCGAGGACATCGTGCGCGCAGAGCGATAACTTTGGTGTCCTTTTATTCATAGAGCGTGCATATTGAGCAGCTCATTTAGCTAAAAGCTTCGTTAAAGAGAAAATCGAGCCTGAAAATGTGATGTAACCGACTTATGATGAGGAATAAATTTGACTTTGAACTATGAAGTGAGGTTATTTTTTATTGTTATGGAAAGAAAAAGCCTTCTTTTCAAATTCTTGCAGTACTAATTATATTTTTCACATGCGAAAGTCATACTGACGAACGATACCTGTTAAGTAATTGATTTTGAAAACTAACCTCTCGAAGTACCTACCTACCTATAGCCTCGATTTTAGCTAGTTTTAAAAAAATTTATGGAATTTTAAAGAATTTACTGGTTGAAAAATAGACCTAGGTTCATCGTTCAAACACTGAGGTAGTAAGTCAATCACAATCATCTTGGTTGAGAAGAACTCAATGAAACCTAACTATATATTGTCACGGAACATAAGATGTGCTCTTCATTTTATATTTACATATTTTCCCTTTAACGTTATATTAGCCACTACGAGTGTGTTTAATTTTCATCCGTTGGATGTATGCAACCTGTGAGCTACTTCTTCGTATAATGGGTTGCCTACCCTCACGACCAGTATGCTCCAATCTTCAAATCCACCGTATGCGAACGCAGTTTTTTTTTGGTAAGACATAAAAACTGTTTTTCAAGATAAGAGGTCGAAGAATGCAATCGACAGGGCTTTTTCATTTAACAGTCTGAGAATTTGAGCTTACGAGTCTTTATTTCCTTCCATTTAAAAATCCATCAATATTTGAATTTTGAGCCTTTTGGTTAAACTTATGCTAATAATATTGTTAATATTATTGGATTGGTGCCTGGTCAATTTTAGGTGAGGTTTAATTCGGTAACTATGTGAATCGTGTATCAATGCATTCATTGCCAATTTTAGAATATTGTGGACCATAAAGAATTTCTGGAATAAAACAACTAGCTTTCTTGGGAGTCGAACAATTTACTGGTTTCATTTAAAAATCAGGCAACCCAATCAAAACCCTGAGATAAGAGTTCTGGCACAATATGGAGGATGGAGGTTTCATGATCATAATCGTCTTGTTCCAGGAATCATAAACCATATGATGGAAGTTCAGACCTCAAGAGTGTTAGCTGTTTATCGATGTAAATGTCCGAAAATAAGCAATCTCTAAAAAGATTGATCGAGTTCCAAAGTTCACCTCGAAATAAATTGTTGAACATATCAGCATGGGTATTGATTCTTATGACGCTGGATAAGAAATGTGATCTACCAAACTATAAATTCAACTTCAACACCCTGTATCTCCGAAACGAAGCATTTTCGGACACAAGCTCATATATAGACTTTTTTACTTAAAATTGTCTCAGGAATACGTTACTTGGATATTTCAACGTACTTAACCCAGCAAACAATGAATCTCTGGCCGTCTTCTGGCCCAATGCATGATCGGTCGGCAATACGCTGGCAACGGCAAAGCTACATCGGCAAAATGTCGGCCCAGTGTATGGCATATTGTAATCGGATACCTACAATCCAGCCAGCAATGGGCCAATACTTTCAAAATTGTGTCTTTCGACCGACATCATAAAAATGAAGGCCCGTTTCAAGTGTTATTGAACAAAATTTTCCAAAGCAGACCAAAACCTTTTACGAATAAAATCTCTTGTTCAACAGCCAATTGAAAATAATTTATGCTATAATCGAGAACTGTCAGACGAACCGTGAATCTAGCGTGATACGAACTGGCGGATAGACATATAGGAATTCTATCCTTATGAAGTGCGCATGTCGCATGAACAGATTTTTTTCACTCAGTGGTTATTCTGCCTAGGAAAGGTTAGTCAGGTCAGGTCAGGTTAGGCTAATAAGTCACATATTTTCGAATCGCAAGCTAGGATAGTTTGCTCAGGTTAGGTTTGTGTGTGTGAGCGAAAAACTAAATCACGCATTTTCAACTTGCATGCAGCTGTCTTGTCATTTAAAGTTCCCGCTATTTCATTTATGACAGAGAACAATCAAATTCAAATCTGATGTTCATGTGACATGCGCACTTCGAAGATCGAATATTGTTAGTTTCATTCATGTATTTTTGTGATTTATTAACTGCGATTAAACGAGTGTGGGTAGTTTAGTGGAGAAAAACGATGACAACTTCTCCTGATGAATTGAGGTAATAGTATTTATATCTATAATCAATTGTAGCGTCAGTTACAAGAAACAACCTTCATTAGTTTTTGAGGTTAAGTATATATCGCCAAAATCTTGTGCTGAAAATAACGACAATGTTCAAGAATTATTGCAGAAGTTATAAGTATAAACTTATTAGGAAAAATTTGGGAAAATCTGTAGCCTTGAATGGAATTGACGAAACACTCACAACACAGTACAGTACATTTTTCAGATTCTCATGAAAAAGCTATGCAAGAACTAAAACATCTGGAGAGGTCGGAATCAACCTCTGTGACAAGTCAATCTGAAGATGATATACAGTCAAAACGTAAATCGAGGTCAAATTCATTATACAAAGATTTTCAGACCAGGCCAAAGGAATATTCCCAACCGACTGTTTCGACAAGGAAACATAATACCTCATCATCTTCAGAAGATGACCTTCCTGCTCTGTCTCCTCCCACAGTGAATAAAAAATCCAGCAGAGTCATGGACTCTGATGATGAATTAGATAACACTATTAGAAATAAATCAGACAATAGCCGAAAACTTCCAGCTTTACAAAGTTCATGCTGTAACTGCAAGAACACGGAAGGTGACAGTTTAGCATGTTTATTTTTAAATTGAGTTTGATCCTAGACATGTGAACCATATAATTTTTTTTTCAGCAAAGCTGGATTCTGCAATTAGGAAGATTGATTTACTAGCACATGACGTTAAATTTTTGTTACAAATAGTACAGCGAAATGCTATTTGTGAAGATGTGGAAACTCCTGAAAATTTGAATTCACCAATAAATCAGGAGTGTGAAATTGAAAGAATTTGATAGAAAATTGGAAGATGAGGATTTTTTTCGAAATATGGTATGTATTTTGATTCAATAACCCTTTACTACATTTCATGAATAAATATATATATACACACACACACATATATATATATATATATATATATATATATATATATATATATATATATATATATTATTTAAAAACTTGAGGTTCATGAAAGTTTCTTTCAGTCCGCATCTTTGTTAAGTATTGGAGGCAAAGACATTGGAGATTCAACAAGGAGAATAATGGCCAAACTAGTCTCCCATGAGTTATCTCTTCAATATAACTGGACTGGAAGGGGAAAAAAGAATTTGAGAGCTTAAGGAATGTTCTAAGAATGATATTAGGTGAGTTGCAATCAGAAACGAGTGTATTCATTACAGTATATTTTTATGGTTCTGTATCTCAGACCCTTAAAGTAATCACTCACTTACTAACTTAAATGTTAAAATCACTCGCCAACTGGCATAGTAATAAAAAAAAATAGGTTCTTGAAAATTATGAAAAAATAGCAATTCTAGAACTTTACTTCACTAATTCCAGGTTTCGTTGTTTCTGAGAAATCAATATAAATCTTAAGAACCATTTATGTGCCCGTTACACTCGCACTTGACCCCAGTTTTTTTTCAGTTTGTCTTCGGAAAAATCCGTTTTGCAGAAATGCCACAGAAACCGAAATGGCCAGTGTAATAAAACTCTGGCTAAGAACAGCTTCTGACCGTTAAGGGGGGAGATACAGAAGGAGGACAAAGCCGGCAGAGGAAGGGGGAGATGATACGCATTGAACATTTCAATATTTTTCCTTCATACCAAAGAATTGTTTTTATGTTGTTTCCTTTATTTCATTAAATATTTGTGATATTTTTTACTTTATTTAAACCAAAGATTTGTTTTTATGTTGTTTCCTATACATGTTAGGTATGTGTATTTTATTAAAGTATATATGTATAAACTTTGGAACTTTCTCCAGTTTTTTGTGATATTTTTCTATGAAGTTCATTTTGGTTCAATTGCTCAAGGTAAATTCAAACTTTTTTCTCAATCAAAATATATAAAACTTTATTCATTATCTCAGAATTCGAGCATATAGCTCGAGAGTTTTTGGGAGATCGTTTAGTAACGATAGTCGTTGCCGACCGATGTTTCACCCTTTTTACTCCCATATACACCTACGACGTAGGCTTAATATGACAAATACCTGTTAGAAAACAACTACTCCCCTGGCTAATACCACGACGGGTATTGGATTACATCTAAGAAATACTTGTGCAATGTTCCTCATTACAGAGGACACAATTGCAAGTGCTTCCTGTAATCAACTAGTAGAATCCTGTACCGACCCGGACTTGCATTGATGATAGGCAAAAACCTTGAAACCGGTCTGCAGGTGATCCCCCTGTCCGGGTCGGTACAGGATTCTACTAGTTGGTTACAGGAAGCACTTGCAATTGTGTCCTCTGCAATGATGATCATTGCACAAGTATCTGTTAGATGTTATCCAATACCCGTCGTGGTATTAGCCAGGGGAGTAGTTGTTTTCTAATAGGTATTCGCCATATTAAGCCTACGTTGTAGGTGTATATGGGAGTAAAAAGGGTGGAACATCGGTCGGCAACGCCTATCGTTACTTCATTCATTATTTTTCAATTAAAAGGCAATCAGTAAATGTGTATAATTCACAGTGGTCCAACCCTCTGAGTAGGTAACTTCCATTTCAGTATTTCTACTGGGCCATCAATGATTTCCACAGTTTTGCCTGCAGAGGCCCGTCATTCAAAAGACACTGTTGCCAAGCATTGGCCCTGATGATGGCCGGTGTCTCCTATTTTCACTGGCCCGCCATAGGCTATAGGTGCTTTGCCGTTCAGGCCAGATCTGGCCAGCATATTCTGGGCCGGAATAAGGCCGATCAAAATTGTTTGCTGGGAAGTTACACCCTTATTTTGTAAAAGATAATATAATCGATATACCCCGTTTGTTAATCGCGTTGCATAATACTCACTTGCCTTATTCTATTATAGATAAAATGATCACGAATTTGAAAATTGAATTGGTCTTGATTGGCTATTGACAGCTTGTCAGTTGTCACTTGAATATGATTTTGATGATGAAAGCTCAAACTTCAAACCATGGCACTGCATATAGGAGTTGGCACTCAAGGAATTCTATGCTGAAAATCTAAATGCACTAAAAGTGTACCAAATCAGGTATTATTTCTGAAAATGTACTAAAAATGAAATTGTAAAATTAGCGTACAAAAATTAATTTAGTACGAATGTACTGGTTCTGGCAGCCCTGCCCCCAGATTCTATTTCACGAATTCGATTGTCGAGTAGCTCAGACTCTGTTACTGTAGCATGCGCTGTACCGAAAATATACGCATATTCTAAACAATTCGATAATCGATTTCGTGAAATAGAATCTGGGGGCAGGGCTGCCAGAACCAGTACATTCGTACTAAATTAATTTTTGTACGCTAACTTTACAATTTCATTTTTAGTACGTCTTCAGAAATAATACCTGATTTGTTCCAACAGAGAACCTCGTTCCAAGTTGCTAACCTGAAATATTCTTCAACATGTCAACATGTCTACCATCAGGCAAATGAAATTTCGCTGTCAATTGTGTTTGACTGGCTTCGTTTTGATCCACCTCGACTAAAAAATTCTACTCGCTTCCTCGAAACCAGTATTTCCATAAAAATACCCATATTTCTTGAAGCTGATATATGATTGACTGAAAATCACAGTATACCCAACTAAACAGTACCGAAAGAACCTGAACAAAATGTGAGAGCGCATGCCCTAAGTGGAGGTACGATGTCAAAACTCTCGTGCTTTTAGCCAATCAGATATCTCTTTCAGAAAAAATATACATTTTTGTGGAAATACTGGTTTTGAAGAAGCAAGGAGAATTTTTGAGCTAGCATGATCAAAATGAACCCATTCAAACGCTATTCACTGTAAAATTCACTCATATTAGACATTTTCACGAATATATCAGGTTGGCAAATTGGATCAAAGTCCTCTGTTAGTGACCAGAGTTATTGCGATTATTCCATTTTCGAACAGTTATATAGCACGCCGCACCCTTATTCAACTAATTTTTCAACCGTTTCTCTACGATAACAGTTGTTGCATTTTTCTTTCATTGCTGTTGATTGTGTATTTTTTCAGGTTTCGAGTTAACGCAGTTTTTCTATCAGTTTTCGAAGGATTCAGCAGTATCATTCACATTTTTATAGTCAATTGAAGACTGTGTGTTCATTCTATTATCGTTTTCAGTCATTTTATGTATCTCCAAATGTTATGCCAGACATTCCTATAACTCAACTTTTGTTATGAATTTCAGTAATTATAAATAGACATAATGAAAAATAAGTGTGATTTAATACCTTTGAGGATGAAACAGATATTAGAAAAATATGGTGTATTTTTTTATTCTAGTTTATTTGGGTTTTTAACCTACCACAATCTGAAAAAAATAAGAATTTATATTGGAATCTATTCAATTACATTTTTAATCTACCCCGATAAGTTGCTGCGATAATTCAAAAATAGTTTCTTCTGAATGGAACACGTTCAATTAGTCAGCAACTTTTCGTATATCTCAAATTTGACTATCAAAAATTACAAGAACTAATATTTATCAAAATACTTATAGTTGACGTTTCGGAAACCAAATCAATGACAATTTGAATATTTTCTATGCTTTGAACTATTTCGTTGATAACGACGAAGAGAAAGTTTAAAAAAAATGGCATTGTCAAGTGATACTAATAAGGATATAACAAACTTTATTCCTTGTGAGAATGTATGTCAGCGTTGTCAAAACGACAAAATATTATCACCCTGGGTTTTTTGCCATTTTTTTTTCAGATTCAAAAAAAAAACAAAGTCCTTGATGAGAGTACGGGAACCTGAACATTTCTATTTTTCAAACATTAATTTATTCTACATCAGTGATTTTTTTAATTATTCGAGTAGTAGATATTGAGAAAAAAAATGTACAAGAAAGACTTTTCATTTGAATATTTTTCCTTGTCGAACACTTGTTGGAATGAGGAACGACTCAAGTTATTGAATGATCGTTCTAGAGCGATTTACTAAGTTTTTGCTAGTGAATTCGTTTAAACGATGAGATTTGGTGTAAAAGTTGAAACTTTTCCTAGAGATCAATTACCCTAACATCGAACTGATATTTTTGCACTCGACGCGCGTTTCGCTAACGAGGTTATCATCTTCAGGAGAAGAAAATTGATACTAAATCTAAAGCTAGAGATAGTGGTATATATATCTGAAGTTTTCGGTCCGATATGGACTTTGTTTGTTACTGCTAATTATTCTAATTAATTTCTCGATAATGAACTAGTGCAGTCACTACCTGCAAAATATGTTGACCCGGCATCTGTTATTATTGATTATTGTGATTACTTTCTCGACAATAAATTGAAAAGCGGGCTGAAAGGGATAGGTCCTTCATCACCATTCATGCTGTTTTTTACATTTTGCTATTTCTAGACTCTCACATACATCGAGTAGTCTTGTGCCATGCACATGCTTGATCAGTTTAAGATTGCTTTCACCAATTTTGTGGTCATTTTCTAGCGAGCGTGTTGGGCGAAACTGGATTTTTGTACCCTTCCGTATGTCATGTGTGCAAAATTCTCTTTGAAACTGGTTTTAATAGCACGTCGGCTCTGGCCGATGTATTTGTTGTTGCAATCTTGACAAGTGATTTCGTAAATTCCCGACATCTTTGACTTTTTCAATTCATCTTTTGGGTTACCAAGGAGCTGTTGAAATTTGTAAGAAGTTTTATATGAAACTTTCATATCCACTTTATAGAATATTTGTTGAAGTCCTCTAGTGTTTGGGATTACTATAAATTTTTCATTTTTCTCATCTTTTTGATGAGTCGAAGATTTACGAAGTGTTTCCCTAAATTTACATTTTTTTCTTATCAACTATCTCTGGGTTTAAAAACCGTTCACTTCAGCTACGTACCTAATCACTCTCAAAGTCATCAATGGATCAAAATTGTTTTCAATATAATGGTTCCCTATCATGCCCAGAACGAAGGAACAGCCATATGGGTAACCCATTATTCCATTTGTGGCGAACCTGTTCATGGATAGGTTTGAGACGGATGCTAGGGAAGAACTCAGTTACTTCCCTAGGGTCTGGATCAGATATGTTGACGACATATTCGCTGTGGTGGATACAAGGATTACCGAAATTGAAAATGTCCTTTCAGCACTAAACAGCAGATGTTAGAGTATAAAATTCACGTACGAAGTAGAAAAAGAACGAAAGTTGCCATTTTCAGTTTAGATGTATTGGTTATACATCTAAACACAATGAAACAGAATTTGTCATTTACAGGAAAGACACGAATACATTCAGATATATTCCAAATATGACTCGAATCATTATGTCCACAACACAAAAAGGCAGAACTACAATTCCTTGTCCATAGGTTAATACCTTTTCATTTGAAAAAAGATAAGTACGACAATGAAAGGTGATTAGGTACGTAGAAGACGTGAACGGTTTTAACCCAGAGGTAGTTGACAAGATAATCAGAAAATGTAAACTTAGGAAAATACTTCGTAAATCTTCGAATTTTCAAAAGATGAGAAAAATAAAAAGTTTATAGTGATCCTATATGAACCCCAATACACTAGACGACTTCAAAAGATATTCGATAAAGTGAATATGAAAGTTGCACATGAAACTTCTTACAAATTTCAACAGCTTCATGGTATCCCATAAGATAAATTAGGAAACTTAGAGAAGTCGGGAATTTACGGAATCAATTGTCAAGATTGCAACAACAAACACATCGGCCAGAGCCGACGAGATATTGAAACCCGTTTCGAAGAGCATTTTGCTCACATGAAATACGGAAGGGTAGAAAAATCCAGTGTCGCCCAACACGCTCTAGACAATGACCACAAAATTGGTGAAAGCAATCTCAAACTGATCAAGCATATGCATGACACAAGACTACTCGATGCATGTGAGAGTATACAATTAGAAAAATGTATTGTTGAGAAACAGATGACCAACATATTTTGCAGGTGATCGCACTAGTTCATTATCGAGAAATTAATTAGAATAATTAGCAGTAACAAACAAAGTCCATATCAGACCATAAATCTTTAGGTATATAAACAACTAACCCTAGCTTTAGATTTAGTATCAATTTTCTTCTCCTGAAGATGCTATCTTTGTTAGCAAAACGCGCGTCGAGAGCAAAAATATCAGTTTGGTGTTAGGGTAATTGATCTCTTGAAAGTGAATTCGTTATTTAAATCGAAGGGGAAATCAGAAAAAAAAAACACTTCTGTGAAAGGTACTTTTTTATTTTTTCAACTTTTTTTTAATTGAATTTCCTCCTAACACAAATATTGATTATCCATAAAAATTCTATAAGAACTATGTAGAGTTCTATATACCTACTATACAGTGTAATTATGTAACAAATCGAAATTATAACATTATTACAAATTGGATACGCCAGTCAAAAAATCACATTATTGCTTTGGCATGACCACATAACTTACATCCAGAACATTCCGTTGTAACTGTACAACCAGTTTCTTCATCCATGAATTATTTTTATTCTGCTACCAAAAGGTCTACAATTCGGATCTGCTGCAATTCTCTGGGCAAAGCTTCGTCTCCTTGAAGCTCTGGGAGAAGGGAGGAAATCCTTTCGACTATTCTCCTATTCTGGTCCTCGGACAGTTCGTTTCTGATTATATAAACCCCAGCCTTCGATTAAGAGGGATTAAAATTCTTCGCTACTATGTGGTGAAAAAAAGCCGTAAAAATCCCTATGAGTGCTGGGGAAACGAAGTGAAACAAGGCAAACATTGATGTTTATAAATCCATGCCGTCTAGTCAATTCTGCTTCACTATCTTTCAGTTTTTGTTTTTTCTCACGCACTTTCATTTCAAACACTTGCTCCATCTCTGCTTCTATTTTTTCATTTTGAAAACATGCTCCCGCTTTTCTTCATCCATCTGAGCCAATGGATTTTTGTTTGATATCCTAGAGGGCTTTCCGTCTGTATCTAGGCCAGCTAGTTTATTATATCTATAGTTTTCATAATGCACATTATTTGTGACATCTTTCAAATCTTGCAAGTGCGTTCTTATAACCATATTACGGAGGGATATGAAGTCACAATGTTCAAGATTTTCCACTTCAGCAATTTCCTACGGATACCTACGACCCCCCACTCTCTTGCCATCTACTTCTATAACAACATTCGAACCAACCACAGCAAATGGCACTCTGTCTTACAGTGACTTGTTCAACTTATGTTCCTCGTCCTCTTCAGAAGTGTCAGGGAATTCATATATTTTGATCTTATGTTGTGTGATTTCATTAAAGAAAATTCTATATCCAACGACTTCAATCCATGTCCAGATGGTTGAAAGAAATATAAGCAACCCTGAACACGTTGATCCGGACTAACTTTTTGAGTAACTCTGGCTTCAGAGTTCAAATAATCTTCATATTTGCTTTCTATGAAATCAATGATGGGTGTCCAACAATTACTATTATCAACAGCATCTCCAAATCCTGTTGTATCAACCATTGTTAAAAGTAAGTTCACTCCATTTTCTCTCAACAATATTCTTGTTGTTTCCACAGCAACAGTCTCCTTGAGTCTCTGTGTAGGTCCAGGGTAATCTGTAGAGTTGTAAATTTCAGTCAGGAACAGCGATTATGGTCGATATGGATTTTGGCATCGGCAACCTGGCCGGTAGGAGGCGCAACTGTTCCGCTTCCCTCTTGGCTTTGAGCTAATTGAAATCATTCTGCAGATCGGCTTCGTTCAAAGAATTCTATAATTAAAATAACCTACACACAAAACTCAATATTATCAATCTTCATTACATAAGGCATCACTCATTAATACAATAAGGTTTTTTCACTTATCGATCCCTTTCAGATAGCCTTTTTTGGCCCCTTACGCATTCCCTATGTCTTTTTCCAAAAATAAAACATTTCCAGGGTCTTATTCACTTTCCAGTATTTGTCATTCACCTGTCCGAGGGTTTGATTGGCGTTCAGTTGAACATACTGCCCTGTTGTTGGAGAGATATACCTATATGTAAAAGTTGAGTAAGGTATATGAGTGGTAGACAACTGAGAATCAAGATCCAGTGTGAGACGCATTGCAAGATATTTATGAAGATGGTCAACCGTTGCATTTGCTGTTGTCTTGATGTACCTAATTCTCTTTGAGAGCTTTGACTAAAGGGTTGTCTCCTGACATTTCGGTGGGGTGTGGCTTGAACACCAGTTCAATTTCATTCAGAGTTAATGGTTAAATGAAATATAAGCAATGGTGAATACGTTGATGTTTATAAATCCATGCCGTCTAGTCAATTCTGCTTCACTATCTTTCAGTTTTTGTTTTTTCTCACGCACTTTCATTTCAAACACTTGCTCCATCTCTGCTTCTATTTTTTCATTTTGAAAACATGCTCCCGCTTTTCTTCATCCATCTGAGCCAATGGATTTTTGTTTGATATCCTAGAGGGCTTTCCGTCTGTATCTAGGCCAGCTAGTTTATTATATCTATAGTTTTCATAATGCACATTATTTGTGACATCTTTCGAATCTTGCAAGTGCGTTCTTATAACCATATTACGGAGGGATATGAAGTCACAATGTTCAAGATTTTCCACTTCAGCAATTTCCTACGGATACCTACGACCCCCCACTCTCTTGCCATCTACTTCTATAACAACATTCGAACCAACCACAGCAAATGGCACTCTGTCTTACAGTGACTTGTTCAACTTATGTTCCTCGTCCTCTTCAGAAGTGTCAGGGAATTCATATATTTTGATCTTATGTTGTGTGATTTCATTAAAGAAAATTCTATATCCAACGACTTCAATCCATGTCCAGATGGTTGAAAGAAATATAAGCAACCCTGAACACGTTGATCCGGACTAACTTTTTGAGTAACTCTGGCTTCAGAGTTCAAATAATCTTCATATTTGCTTTCTATGAAATCAATGATGGGTGTCCAACAATTACTATTATCAACAGCATCTCCAAATCCTGTTGTATCAACCATTGTTAAAAGTAAGTTCACTCCATTTTCTCTCAACAATATTCTTGTTGTTTCCACAGCAACAGTCTCCTTGAGTCTCTGTGTAGGTCCAGGGTAATCTGTAGAGTTGTAAATTTCAGTCAGGAACAGCGATTATGGTCGATATGGATTTTGGCATCGGCAACCTGGCCGGTAGGAGGCGTAACTGTTCCGCTTCCCTCTTGGCTTTGAGCTAATTGAAATCATTCTGCAGATCGGCTTCGTTCAAAGAATTCTATAATTAAAATAACCTACACACAAAACTCAATATTATCAATCTTCATTACATAAGGCATCACTCATTAATACAATAAGGTTTTTTCACTTATCGATCCCTTTCAGATAGCCTTTTTTGGCCCCTTACGCATTCCCTATGTCTTTTTCCAAGAATAAAACATTTCCAGGGTCTTATTCACTTTCCAGTATTTGTCATTCACCTGTCCGAGGGTTTGATTGGCGTTCAGTTGAACATACTGCCCTGTTGTTGGAGAGATATACCTATATGTAAAAGTTGAGTAAGGTATATGAGTGGTAGACAACTGAGAATCAAGATCCAGTGTGAGACGCATTGCAAGATATTTATGAAGATGGTCAACCGTTGCATTTGCTGTTGTCTTGATGTACCTAATTCTCTTTGAGAGCTTTGACTAAAGGGTTGTCTCCTGACATTTCGGTGGGGTGTGGCTTGAACACCAGTTCAATTTCATTCAGAGTTAATGGTTAAATGAAATATAAGCAATGGTGAATACGTTGATCCGGACTAACTATTCGAGTAACTCTGGCTTCAGAGTTCAAATAATCTTCATATTTGCTTTCTATGAATTCAATGATGGGTGTCCAACAATTACTATTATCAACAGCATCTCCAAATCCTGGCGTATCAACCATTGTTAAAACTGAGTTCACTCCATTTTCTCTCAACAATATTCTTGTTGTATCCACAGCAACAGTCTTCTTGAGTCTCTGTGTAGGTCCAGCGAATCTGTAGGGTTGTAAATTTCAGTCAGGAACATGGAATTAATAAGAGTTGATTTTCCCAACCCAGATTCATCTACAACCATCAGAGTGAACTCAAAACCTTTTTTCACGCCTTCCTGTATACTTGATTGGGTAAATTTGCAATACCAACATATCCATCAAACTCCTTTGGTATTGGACGTTCTTTCACTACACCAGGTATTGATTCAGAAACTGATTCTTTATCATCTTTGGTGGAATCAGGGGTTGAAACTATCAATGGAGTATCGATAGACTTTTCCACTGATGGAGTTTTATTGAGGCGATTAGAATCTTTACTACCCGAGTTGGCAGATTCAGTGGAAGTGAAGAACATTTCTCGTTTACTTTGGAGTGAGGCGGTTGTTGAAGTAATTTCGGTACTTCCATTGGTCTGAGGACTCCCATTTGTAGATGTGTTTTGCTGGTCCATGAATTTCTGTCTCATAGCTGATCGATCCAAACTAGAGAGCATGTAAGGTCCTACAATACCATCCTTATCCCTATCTCTATTCAAACTATTGCCTGTATTGAAACTGGAAGTGTACTTGGGCAGAGTTGGTTCAACAACGCACTGCTTGATGTATACATTATCTAAATTGTGCGATTTCATTCAAGATTTGCTCTTTGCTTTTTTCCGTCTGGTCGATCTACCTTTCCGTTATCTGCGGAACGATTCCCTCAAGGATTTCGTAGACGATTTTCGAGGAGAAATTGACGTATCAGCCGCATCGGAGAGATCATTTGGATTAAGTGTGCATTTGACCATTATGGGTTTATTTCTCACGCTGACCAGCAATGCAAGACCATGTGTAGTACCAGCTGCAACCAATCCCTAGTAGCTTGCAAAACTCAGCAAGTAAAGACAGCAGGGAGATGTAACTGGAGAAAAGAAATTTGGAATCCGCCAGATCGATGCATAACACCATATTTTGGACTGAGCTGTCTGTGACCTTTAAAGCCGAAACCATCACTATCGCTCACTATATTCACGGAAGACACTTTCAGAGGTCAATCGAGAACTTCGGTATCGAATTTTGCGATGATGACTTTTTTTTCAACAGTTTTTCTGAAAGGAGGCCATTCTTCTTCCATGTCTTCAGGATCAGGACGAACCTCTTCTGGTCCATTGCCGGCAAATAATTGCGCCTTGCCGAATTTGTAGATAGGCGTGAGCGTCTCAAAATCTGACTGTACCGTCCTCGTGACCAGTCTTTCAGCTGCTCCCACAGTTCCTACGTTATGCCGGACACAAATTGACTGCAAGTTACTGCATACGCATGTAAAGATACAAGGTTAGGCAAGTTCATCGTTTTCCAGTCTTCGTCTTTCAAATCTGAAGCTACTAATTCCTCTTCTGCCAGCACCATAAGGGCTTCCAGTTCTCCTTTACTAACATCACACCGTTAATCGAACTGTTGTCTCCGTTTTCGGTGCTCTCATCTCCACCGTCTCTTTCTTCTTCTCGGATTGTGGATTCAACCAAAATTACGTTGATGCCCTTAGTGGTGAAGTCACAAGCTACACGCTTATCCCCAAGCAACACAGATACAGAATACTTATCACTCTAATTTGCTCTTGGCAGCCTTCCAGAAAAAACTATAAGAGGCTCGTCACTCGATATTTTTGTCAAAATTTTTGGTTTGGCCCTGCGAGAAAATAAGCCGTAGGTCGTATCTGGTCCACCACGAGGCTTCTGAGATTGGTCAATATCCCATTCCATGTAACTACCGTCATTTTGAGAGCCAACGAAATGTCTTCCATCTTATTTTCAGGAAAGCGACTCTACTGATTTCAAATAAATGTTTTCATTGCCCTGTTTTCGATTCTGTTCTGTATCAGGATATAATCCGGGGTGTTATGGCTGTTCGAAAATTATTTCAACAGCCTCTGGATTGAGTTTGTAATCTTGAGGAACATTTTGCATCAGTACGTTCTAATAGATGATATCTGGCGTCATCGTGAACATGTTCAGGTCCAGCAAATAGACGTTGCCGCCTTCGATACCGAGCTACAGGAAATCTTCTTGAGCTTGCCCTCCAAGGCCTGCGACTTGACCTCGACCAGCGAGGTGCGGTTCACCTCCCACAGGTGGGGCGTGTTGTTGCACAGCGAAACTATCCTGCCCTGGTTCAACAGGTACAACACCGTGGTGATGGAAATAGGGTTCTAGTGCTGGCCGTAAAACTTGACGCCGAGACGGCTGATATGAAGCACCCCATGCCAGCGCCGTCGGTTTGTGGGGGAAGGCGTGCTGAAGAGTGAAGTGAAGAAAGAGTGAAGAGAAGAGTATGAGAACAACTCCTTTAGCACTCTCTGTCGCTCTGCTGTCTGTGGTCCTTCTGCTTTACAACAACACATACAGTGCTTTTTATGATGTCCCCCTCACCCTTTATTTTTTAAACGGTTAAACTCATCAAAGTCTTTCTGTATGAAACCAACTCCTTTTTCATTATTTTGCAACCTCTGTCGTTCTCCCGTCTATGGCTTGGCTTTACAATAACACACACAGTGCTTTTCTTCCAAGTTCCTCTCCCCTTTCATTATTTGGACGGTTTAACTCAAAAAAATATTTTTCTTTAGAAACAAATCCTTTTTACAACCTCTGTCGCTCTGCTGCCTGTGGCTTGGCTTTACAATAACACATACAGTGCTTTTCATTGATGCCCCCTTTTATTTTTTGAACGGTTCAACTTAAAAAAGTCCTTCGGTATGAGAACTCCTTTTGCAATCTCTGTCGCTCTGCTGTCTGTGGTCCTTTTGATTTACAATAACACATACAGTGCTTTTTTGAATGTCCCCCTCACCCCTTATTTGAAGTACGATTCAACTCAAAAGTCTTCCTGTATGAAATCAACTTATACTATGTAGTTTGATAAAATCAGACCATTTATACAAGTTATAAGAGAACACATACATTTTCTATACTCATTAGTCTTTACATGTAAACAATTCCTGCACCCCTTTCGACGCGTAGCAGCGTCAAAATCTGGCAGGACCCTTTTTGCGAATGACAGACGCCTGTAGGGCGTTTTAAATATTAAAACGGTTACAGGCGCTTTATATCCTGTCATAGGCGCTCCGTTGTAACAAACTCCCGATATTGTATCTGTATGCTTAAATAATGCCGTCTGAAGATGCGTTTTGCAGGCTTAATCACAGTTATTTCTAATATTTGGCAAATCCACCTTGCTTCTCTGTCTGCTGGCTTGCCTTTTAGGCCCCGGATTTCTGTTCCCTGTTACTTTTGAAATCTGCCTCGGCTTTTCGTCCTTCGGGCTTTTTTTAAGCGCTGGCGTTCACCAAAGTTCCCACCTATGGAAGATTGCATTCGAACATCTCTTCTTCGCTGTCGAACTCGTCTTCGTCGTCGTCGCTGGTCAACTCCTTTTGCAACCTCTGTTGTTCTGGTGTCTGTGGCTTGGCTTTACAATGACTCATACAGCGCTTTTCTTCAATGCCCCCTTCCCTTTTATTTTTTGGACGGTTAAACTCAAAAAAGTGTTTCTCTATAAAATAAATCCTTTTTACAACCTCTGTCGCTCTGTTGTCTATGGCTTGGCTTTACAATAATACACATAGTGTTTTTTTTAATGCCCCCTTCTATTTTTTGAACGGTTCAACTTGAAAAAATCCTTCGGTATGAGAACTCCTTTTGTAATCTCTGTCGCTCTGCTGTCTATGGCCCCTTTGCTTTACAATAACACATACAGTGCTTTTTTGAATGTCCCCCTCACCCTTCATTTTTTGAACGGTTAACCTCATAAAAGTCTTTCTGTATGAAATTAATTCCTTTTGCAACCTCTGTCGTTCTGCTGTCTGGGCTTGTCTTTACAATAACTCATACAGCGCTTTTCTTTAATGGCCCCTCCCCTTTTATTTTTTGGACGGTTAAACTCGAAAAAGTGTTTCTCTATAAAATAAATCCTTTTTACAACCTCTGTCGCTCTGCTGTCTGTGGCTTGGCTTTACAATAACACACATAGTGTTTTTTTTAATGCCCCCTTCTATTTTTTGAACGGTTCAACTTGAAAAAATCCTTCGGAATGAGAACTCCTTTTGTAATCTCTGTCGCTCTGCTTTCTGTGACCCTTTTTCTTTACAACAACACATACAGTGATGTTTTTAATGTCCCCCTCACCCTTTATTTTTTGATCGGTTCAACTTAAAAAAGTCTTTCTGTGTGAAATCAATTCCTTTTGCAACCTCTGTCGTTCTGCTGTCTGGGCTTGTCTTTACAATAACTCATACAGTGCTTTTCTTTAATGTCTCCCTCTCCTTTTATTTTTTGGACGGTTAAACTCAAAAAAGTCAACAAGTCCTTTCTACAACCTCTGTCGCTCTGCTGTCTGTGGCTTGGCTTAACAGTAACACATACAATGCTTTTCTTTAATGTCTCCTTTTATTTTTTGAACGGTTCAACTTGAAAAAGTCCTTCGGTATGGGAACTCCTTTTGCAATTTCTGTCGCTCTGCTGTTTTTGGCCCTTTTGCTTTACAAAAACACATAAAATGCTATTCTTTGAAGTCCCCCTCCCCTTTTATCCTTTGATCGGTTCAACTCAAAAAAGTCCTTCCGTATGAGAACTCCTTTTGCAATTTCTGTCGCTCTGCTGTTTGTGGCCCTTTTGCTTTACAATAACACATACAGTGCTTTTTTGAATGTCCCCCTCACCCTTTATTTTTTGAACGGTTCAACTCATAATTTTTAAACTTGGGATAATTAAATTGATGCATGAATACTATGTTTTGGAGTGAAATTGATGAAGATTTCAAGATGGCGACTGGGCGCCATTTGAAAAAAAATTAATGGAAAGGGGGGTCTTGTGATACATCCTTTTGAGGCTCCTTATGAATACCTCAAAACCTTAACCCCAGAATATAAAGTCAATATCTTCACCTATTACAAAATGGCGGAATATTTAATAATTGCTTGAATACATCGACGTTAAACTACATAATTTGTAAAATAAGATGAGTTCAGCTAAGAAGAAATGGTTGCCATGAACCTCTTGACACAAGAACAGCCTATTCGATATTTTACACCAAACATTTTCGAACACAGTGACGTCGATATTTCTACAAATATTTATTATTTTCTGTTTCTGTCGATAATCGAAAATTGAAGTTGCTTCAAATGGCCCCATAAAAAAGTCTAAAGGTGTCAAATCTGGCAAGCGGACTAGCCATTCCGTAAGATCTCAACGGCCAATCCAACCACCGGGAAAAGTATTATCCAGATAGTTTCTTACTTATCTGGAATAATGTGGTGTTGGTTCATCTTGTTGGAACACAATATCCATATCAAATTCATTAGGATTCGCTTCGACGATTTCGGTGATTAGAGGGTCAACAGTAGTTTCCATATTCAAATACAGTTTCCCTGTTGAACTTTGTTCAATTAGGCATTATAGAGGTAGTTTACGTGGTATCTACTTGTAAAATCAAAAACTGAATGGGAATATTTGAACTGAACAATGATATTCGTGGTCGTACTGACATTTTTGCCTTTTTTTCATGCACCAAAAATAACCTATCGAACCTTATCGGGTTATTGGGATTGCCAAATGGCGGATAAAAACGAATATTTCTATTGATATTTTAATGTGTTTGTATTCAGGTGATTAATAAATGTTCCGCCATTTTGTAGTAAGTGAAGATATTGACTCTCATATTCTAGGGTTGTGAAGTATTCGTCAGGAGCTTCAAAAGAATGTGTCACAGATCCCCCTTTCCATTTTTCTACAGATGGCACCCACTCGACACCTTGGATTATTCATCTGTCAATTTCACTCCAAAATATAATATTCATGCATTGATTTCATTACACCAGTGTCAATTTTTGAGTTCAAAAAATAATAGGGGAAGGGGCATTGAAGATAAGCAGTGTATATTATCTGCAGCTTATATCATCCTGAAAAACATGTAATAAAAACATCAGAAACACTTAACAGCCTGTTTCTTATATGCAATTTATCGCTGCAAGTGAAGAAAGTTGCAAGTATTCATGCAAGTTTTTCTGGTGCGATAAGTTGCAGCGATTTGGTTACTCCTGTGGTAAATTTGTTGCCGCAAACCACAAACATGTGGTGGCATCATTGTTAAGAATGGTAATTTCGAATATCTCAATTATTTTTCGAAACTGAAGAAATCAAGTAAAATAATGAGGTGAATTTAACACACTTGCAATTATTAGAAAGCAGCGATTTGGTTACTCCTGTGGTAAATTTGTTGCCGCAAACCACAAACATGTGGTGGCATCATTGTTAAGAATGGTAATTTCGAATATCTCAATTATTTTTCGAAACTGAAGAAATCAAGTAAAATAATGAGGTGAATTTAACACACTTGCAATTATTAGAAATGAACACAATCATATCAGTTGTGATAATGTAGGCGTTTATCTTGGTAACATTCAGTGCAATTTTTTGAAATTGGCAATGCAAACTGAGAGATATATAACATTTCTCGCAGCGAAAAGTTGCCGCGAGAAATTGCAGCGACAAATTGCAACGTCGAAACAGGGTGTACCATAATCAAAAGGGAGTGATCAACATATATATGTCAAATTGAATTTTCAATAGTGATAATTATCAAACTGTTGGTATTTTTCAATTTTTTTTGTAATCTTGTTTTTTTCTGTCAATATCGTATTGTATACGAATACAAAAGAGCTCATTGTCTGATAAATAAATATAAAGAATATGTCATTCTTGACCAAATAATTCGCCTCAGTGAAATGCATTTTCTTGTATGACATTTCTGACGGTCACAAAACTCAAGAGAATAGCCAAGCAATAAAGCCACAAATGATTGCTTTTTGGAGAAAAATACTGGAAGCCGCCTGTGCCATCCCGTGCAGGACAGTCCATAGTTTATTTCCACCGTGTCCTCTACTCGAAAATGCCATTTTTAAATTTATAAACAATAAACAAAAAATAGCGTTTTTTTTAGTTTTTTCATTGTAAAATGGAAACTATTTAAGCAGTATTAACGTTGCAAAGGGGTGACCTGTAGAGAATTGAATTCCGAAGAGAATGACGAATCAATCGGACAATTAAAACCGAAGAGAAGCGGGAAAAACCGGAAAATTGTGATTTTGTTTAGTTCATAACTCTGCCATTTTTCAATATTAAGAGCTGAAACTCTGCACGATATTCGCTATTGACTTGCACTTTGTGTGTGCAAAACCTGCATTCAGTCGGATTGATAGTTTTCGCCCAATACTCGTTTGAATTTCTTTTGAAAAGATTTTCGAGGAGAGCTGGATGCGTTATTTGAGATCGTCCGATTGAAATTTAAAAAATAGATTTGGGAAGTAGACGTGAACCATAGATTAAAGATTAATCTATGACGTGAACAGTAACACCACTCGACCGCTCAGTCGCGGTCGGCCGTTTTCTCTCATATTCTCACTAGTTTTCAACACACTTAAACGCGTTTTATCGAAAAATCAGAATATACATATTGTTACTGTTCACGTCTACTTTCCAAATCTATTTCTTAAATGTCAATCGGACGACCTCAAACGTAATCAGCTCTCCGTGAAAACATTTCCAAAAAATAAATCAAATGAGGATTGTGCGAAAACTATTGATCCGACTGAATCCAAGTAAAGGTAATAAAGTGCATGTCAATAGCTACAATCGTGTAAAGTTTCAGCTCTTAATATCTGAAATGACCGAGTTATGAATTAAAAAACACAATTCTCCGGTTTTTCCTGCTTTTCTCTGGTTCTGATTATCCGATCGGATCGTTTGACCCGTCATTTTATACAGTTCATCCCTTTGCACCGTTAACACTGCTTCAATAGTTTCCATCTTACAGTTAAAAAACTAAAAAACGCGATTTTTGTTGTTTATTGTTAATAACAAATTAAAATTTGAGTAGAGGACATGGTGTGATTAAACTACGGACTGTCCGGCCCAGAATGGCACAGGCGGCTTTCAGGTAGTGTGGACAATATCTCTTGCTTGGGCTAGTGGGTTTGACGATTTATCAATAAATGAAAGGTGAGATTAAAATAGTACCTGTAGGTAATATGTGCAACTGAAGTATGAAAATAATACATTTGACTTCATAAGTTAGTATTATTGTATGATGTAGTATAAAAATATTATTGATGTACAGGAACACAAATTTATGAAAAAATATATAACATTATAGTTCAGTTTATTCATTTATTGGTAACCAGAGTGTTTAAGTTTCATATGAAATTATGAAGATGATCCTGAGTCGGTTGAACAATTATACCTGTGAATGTTGTTGTGATTTGAATCAAGTCATGTGGAGATAAATAAAGAAAATGAAAAATATCATATGAAGTGTTGAAACATACTTTGATCATTACATATAATAACATAAATGTGTGTTCTTGTGATATTGGAAATGTAATACTTAAAAGGATGATGATCAGAATTCAAATAATTCAGTTAATTTCATACAGTTGCACGATTTTTATCAGAAAATACATTGCTCTATAAGAGTCTATATACCATGTATTTGGTGGTGATCGAGAATCTCGATATATGAAAACTTCCTAACATCTGATATCAATTTTTCGAGCGATGTTAGCGGAATATTTGAGAAAACATGAATATCAATTCAATTATGTGAATTAGAAAGGTGAATGAATAAAATTAATAGGGAATGAAATTATACATCATTCTTATGTTCAACTGGGATTAAAACGGAGATGTCCAAATTTGCCCCAAAACTAAATAGCTTCACTAATGTGTAGTGAATTGAAATAACCAACATCGTTATGACTGCAGAAAAAAACCGTAATTCAAGGAAAACAAGGGTGATAAAGAACTAATTTTGAAATTAATTTGGTGAAACCTCAGCGTCCCTAAAAGTTTATAATCACTCTAGTATACATTCTAATATCTATACAAACTTACACTCGTTTCACAGAAGCTGCCGGTCACTACCTCACTCAACTCGTTCACAATTCAAAATGGTCTCTAATGTTCATTGTTCATGGGTTCATGGCTGCTTTTCAATAGAAGACTTTGTTCCAAGTTGCCAACTTGAAATATTTGTGAAAATGTGCACCAAAGGGAAAACAAATTTTGTCGTAAATTGTGTTCAAAAAGGTTCGTTTCGATAATCGGTGACTCAAAAATTCTACTCGCCTCTCAAAAACCAGTATTTTCAGAAAAATTACCCATATATCTTGAATCGAACAAAATGTGAGAGTTGCACTAATCAGAAGTATTATGTCAAAACCCACGTGGTTTTAGCCAATCACATAGCAGTTACAGAAAAATAGACATTTTTCTAAGAACACTGGTTTCAGAAAAGCGAGTAGTATTTTGGAGTTAGTGTTGATCAAAACGAACCCATTCAAACACTAATCATTGCAAAATTTCATTTTCCTGATGGTAAACATTTTTCCGAATATTTCAGGAGCCCTATTCTTGAATCACTCGCAGTTCTGCGAATACTCTGTTGCTAAGCTACGACAGATCTGATTGGTCTCTGCCTAGCAACGTGCAAAGTATGCGTTCAGCATTCATTGCCCTGAAGAGTGAAGACACAGATGTACTGGCCGCGTCTAAGGCTGGACTCAGTCAGATCCGAAATCCGATAGCTTTCTGATCGGTCTAAATTTAAATTTCGACCAATCAGAGAGCTATCGGATCGTCGTACTATCAGATTTCGGATCTGTCCGAATCCAGCCTAACTGCTTACAGCCGCTTCACAAAATTTAACATTTCACCATGGAAAACTTTCAAATTTTGTGCAGCGGCTCTAAGGCTGGATCCACATGCATCCGTGATCACGGACGTACGTAGGCGTTTCACGGATAGCTGAAAATATGATCATCCACATGTGTCTATCCGTTTACACGTTGTTTTATGGGGTACCTAACCTCAAATATAAACAATCTCAAAATATATCAGTTTTTTTATCATCACCGTAAACAGACAGTTAATGAAGGCTCCTCCCTGGGCACAAAGTCATTTGAAGAAAAAAATTAATATAGCATACCTAATCAAGTACTTTAATTATTTCAAGATGAGTCACACCGTATTCCACGAGTTACATAAGAAAATTGAAAACCAAATTTTGAAGCTACATGTTATTAGGGCTGCCATTCCATCAGAAATGAGAGGTGTTTTCTGGCGTTCATGTATTTGAAACGTATTCGTCTGTCTTCTTCTGTCTCACTTACGGTTAGCCAACTAGTAAGAGAGAAATAGAGCGACGAAGGGTGCGCTGCGTAACACCCACATTTCGTAACACCCACAGTGCATAACACCCAAAGTGCGTAACACCCAAATGTCATAACACCCAAATTTCGTTATGCCCACACTCTCCGAACATACCCGAATGATGCACTGTTGCAAAATTTACCGGATATTCTGCAATTTCCTGTTAACCCAATCTAACTTAACCTAACTAACCTAACCTAAAAGAAGGATGAATTTGGCAACAGCGCATCATTCGGGTATGTTCGGAGAGTGTGGGCATAACGAAATTTGGGTGTTATGACATTTGGGTGTTACGCACTTTGGGTGTTATGCACTGTGGGTGTTACGAAATGTGGGTAGAACGAGATGCTCCCGCGACGAATACGTTTTAAATACAAGACCGCCAGAAAATGACTAAGATTGGCATATTAACATTGCGGTATCTAGCATCCGGTGATAGTATGGTTACATTGGAACATCTCGTCTTGAATCGACATTGTTTCAACCAGTCAAAAATATTTTTTGAATGTCGGCGAATCTCCACAAATCCGTCAACAAAATAATAACCTAACCTCAATCACGCATACAAAGTTAAAATTAACCAACTTCAATCCGGTTTGCACTAACAAAAGTAACCAAAGTAACACCAGAACGGCACAAGAATAAGTATTGCGGCTATAAATTATAGTTCCGAACCCAATTTCTGCAGTTATCATTGCAACAGCTGATCGAAGAGTTCCTACAGCGCATGTACGCAAGAAAAATTGCTGCAATACTTTCAAGACTTGCGAAATGTAAAGCGGCCCTTAGGGTGACGATTCGCTTCTGTGTGGTAGTTTAATTATTCTGTGCCAAAACACATTGAAATGTATTCAAAGTTTCACAACAACGGCAACAACCTGTTGTTGAAGTTCCTTGTAGCCCAACCACTTCTTTCCTACTTGTTGGTAGTTGTTATAATCATAATTTGGAAACTATTTATCAACTCAATTGTACTGAAAAAACCAGCAGTTGATGCTCCCGTTGAGGACGTTTTTAGGAACGGTTTGTCAAAGGACCAAAAAAGACGACTGTTTGAGAGGATTTTTCCCATTGTACCATGGTTTGAAAAGGATGATCCAGCTGCCTTGTTTGAATCAACTTCGGATTTAGAACTTTGGGGATTTGTGAGATTAGAAATTAGAATATTTCTGCAGGAGGAGCACTCTCTCTCTCTCTCTGTTGTGGTTGGTCGTTGCTTCCTGCGCAGGCGCAATTGACCATGCAGGAGGAGCAATTCAGAGTTGATTTGAAGGAGGTCGCTCGTGAATACTTAAGACTATTTATGGTGGATTCATGCAGCAATCGTAAGTCGGAATTCGCAAGTCGTGAGAAATAAGTCGGAAGAAGTTCAGTCAATGAATTTCAATGAGATCGTTCATGCAGCTATTGTAAGTCGGAATTCGTAAGGAAAGTTGAGTTTCAACTCTTACGAGTTGCGACTTACGAATTTTCAAACTGCGCATGCGTTATCCAGTTCGGATTGTATTGTCAAATGTCGTGTATGGTGATTGGTTGTTCAAAACTATGACCTCGCCAGACGTCAGAGCGACTGAGTCAAATCGACCAATAAGGAAAGCTTGTCTTATGATTAGACAGTTCCTAAGATTGCTGCATGAATTGAATGCTGTATATTTTGTTACGAATTAAGACTTACGATTTCCGAATTCCGATAACCGACTTCCGAGCTAAGATTGCTGCATGAATCCACTATTAGACAAATGTTTAGAAATGTAGGTTCAGTATATTTAAGTTCAATAAGCTATAAGACAATCTAAGGCTGGATTCAGACAGATACGAAAACCGATCGTACGACGATCCAATAGCTTCGTGATTGGTCTAAATTTAAATTTTGACCAGTAGCTCAGACTGTGATTGTAACATGCGCTGTACCGAAAATATACGCATATTCTAAGCAATTCGATAATCGAATTCGTGAAATAGAATCTGGGCTCAGAAATACGAAAAACTGAAATACTACACTTTTGCTGGCAAATGTGTTCCTGTGAATGTATGATCTTGAAAATTTGAAACTTCAAACACAAAGCACATGTTCTGTGATTTGAGAAAGGTTTGAAATTCGAGAGAGAGAATATTGAACATGAACAGGCTATAAAGCACGGGTTTTTCCTTGTATATCAATGATAATTTGAGAAATGAATAAGTGAGTATCAGGGTGACGTGAGAAATGATGATTATAAAATTGATTATTTTACAGATTTTTATAAGGAGACAAAAGCAAAATACTGAAACTGAAAAAAAGACTATAAAACTAGTTTCATGTTGTGCGCAGGCGCAGAAAATTGAGGTGGACACAATTGGTTACAAATGGGCACAATTTTGTTGGTCATATTGGCACAATTGAAAATTTCCGAATCGTAACCCGAGTTGCTCTAGCTAGAACAAACCTAGTATAATCACCTTATACATCGGATTTCATGAAATTTGTGAATTATCTAGAAACCTTGTGTTTCTGATATTCAATAAATATTATTATTGTTAAAATACATGTTACTGTAGTAGCACAGAAGCATTCCATTAATTTTATTAAATCGCTTTATACAAAATAGAGATATGCATAGTTTTCATAAAACTTCCATGTATTTTTATATTTGACTGATTCAATTTGTTGAAATAAAGTATTTTTCACAAAAACTCTGCTTGTTCATTGAGAGATTAAGGTATTGTTGGTAAAAATTGAAGAACTTTAATGAAAAACAATCTTTGTAATTGTTTTTCTGAACTTAACATGGTATCAGGAGTTTTGATTCAAATTTAATAGTGAAAATTGGTTATAATTCAAGAAAAAGCATGAAAGTTGAATAAGGTGTAATAAGAATGAGTTCTGATCAGTTTCAAGGTGCAAAAAAAAGGCGGATAAGGCTTTTTTCCCATCTTTGGATCTCAGATTCATCTTCTACACAGCAAATTATATAAGCAGGACTAAAAACTTTTTCAAACACCCCTCTGAAAAATTATTTACCTAAAATGAAATTTTCGTATGTTGTATGTTTATTTACACGTGTATGTATAAAAAAGTCCTTCATAAATAAGGAACACTATCCAGCACTTATCTTTGGTATCCTCACAATGCTTTTCAAAAATGTATTGAAAATTTCAACAGAAGACTTAGCAACTTCTGCACTGAAGTGTGAATCTGTTCCGAAAACCAAATCGGTTAAAGCAACATACTTGGGTTTCTTAGGATCGTATTGAGCCCGATTAAGTTCAACCAGAAACAGATGCCTCTCCATCAGCCTTTTCTGTCGACAGGTGAGGATATCTGGCATTTCCACAATCCTTTCCAAAGGTATATGCATTGTTGTGTGCAGGTAATCAAATGTACTGAGAATTTTATTTTGATCTAGAAAAAAATTATGTATCAATTCTGCTCAATTGTTCAACTTTCATAACCTTACACATCATGAGTAGTTTTGGTTTGTCAAGAACAATTTTCTTAAGTTCGTCTTGTGTGAATCCCATTTCTTCTTTGAGAACGAAAATATTTACTTTGACTTTCTCTGCAGGCCAGGTGATAAGTTTAGGAGCTTTAGCAGCAAGCTGCCTAACCTCAATACCAGTCAGAAAGAGGCTGTGTTGAAAAAATCCTAATTTTTGGTCAATATCACTCGTACTGCAAACAAATTCATGAATAAACCACTTATTCAAGTTGAGATATCACTAACCTATGGGACAACCAATGAGCATTGGTTTCCACAATCCTTTGTATCATATCATCTGTAAATTTCTTGTATTGCAGGTAGTTAATTCTAACTTTAAGATCATCCAGGTGTTCCCTAAGTAAGAGAGGGTTTTTGGTGATCATTTCTCCAATTTTCTCTGTAGGCACATTCAATTCTTTCAGAAACAAAATATGATCCCGGTAATCTTCGAATTTGAGTCCCAGTATGAAAGTATAAGCTTCAGGATCTTTTTCTATTTTATACAACTTCACACCCAACTTCAGTAGTTGGCGTAGACTATCCGACTTGTTTATGTAAAGCGATGATACAGCTCCAGGTCTGAGATACCCTGATAAGTCTGATAAATGTGTTCTTCTGGGTTCTCCAGATACTGCTTTAGATATAACGGGTTTTTTGGTCACAAATGAATCCTTATGTTGGGATACATTTGCCATAATCTGTTGAGTAACAGACAAGGCTTCCTGTTCATTTTCATGAGAAGTGAGTGAACTGGATTGGACAATATCATTATGAACAGCGCTGGATAATTTTTGGCACAGGGATTTCAAATTACTTTTGTTCACAATGATAACATTCCGAGTTATTCTCCCAAACATTGTAAAATAAATTGAACTCTGTTCGATTTGATTTGGGCTAACTTATGCCTATCACATTTTAAATGAACAGCTGATTGAAGTAATGAAACTAATAAATTAACGGCGTAGTCTATGTTCATAACCTCAAAAGAGTCAAAAGGTCGTTTTGACTCATACTCACGCCGCACGCATTCGAATTGCTTTCATACTCATGAGTTATGCCCGTTTGTAATTATCAATGATTCAGTACAAGTTTTAGTCAATAGTTTAGGATCCTAAATAAATGATAAATACATACACATTTATAATCAATTTTTCAGTCAATTTTGAAATTGACGAAACTTGTCCTATTTTTGTTCAATTTAAATCGACAGAAAATATGTTATAGAACCAGTCCTATTTTCTATCAATTAAATGACAACTTGGGGCAAAAATATAGGGTGAAATTTATTTTAAGGTTATTGATTTTTTATTTTTGATGATGGTGGTGACACTTGTTCTACTTCTGCTACATAACGACAGAATTATAACACAATTCTGTGTACATTACCATCGTTTATTGAGAGATTGTTGTAATATTATTTATTATTCAATCACAGTTGGTGGAAAATACAGGTTGATATTCAGTTTTTGAGTTTTTCGTTTGAGCTATTTCAGTTACCTAATAAAAATGTCGTGGTCTCATGTATAAACAAAAAGGGGCATAATTCAAACGATTTGTAAATACCAACCTGCTGCTTGCAGAAATAGTTTCTTGTATTACAGAGGGCTCTTTCTCAATATCATTCTTCACTAAGAAAAGCAAATGATTGAATTGCTCTTCCGATACGCATAAGAAACTTTTTTTAAAGTCTGTGTCTTCCGTTGCCAGCCCTTTTCACTCCTTATTTTTAACCATGGCTTTCTTATTATTTTTTTTTGTCACCTTTCTCTTCCTTGCATAATTCCTAACTACTATTAATTTAATAAGAGTTGCTGCTGCTAACAACAAAAATGTCCATTTTGTCTGATATTTGAATACAAAACAAAATTCAAGTGACATCCTAAAACATGGTGAGTTGCAAACACATTTTCTTCTTGTCAATGTTTCAGTGTCCTAAATTAAGGATCCTAAAATATTGACTAAAACTTGTACTGAATCATTGATAATTACAAACGGACATTATCCAGAAAAAAAAATATTTCAAATTCATTCACATTAAATGTTAGAAAACGCTCCTCACCAATTATTTCCTCACGTTCTTACTCCTGTCATAAAAATAGAAGAAGATTATGTCAAGTTTAAGTTTTGTTTGACCGCGCCAAAAGTACTAAAAGCCATTTTGATTGAGCTAGATTTAGTTTAAGTTGTTTTCGTTTTCAATTCTCATGTGACAACCCCAAAAATGGAAAATAAATACAACTTATCCGAAGGTGCTCTCGAGGTGATTCTTTCAATGCTTGTCCTGCTTGCATTACAACTTTTTTTCGGTCCTTAGGTGATCATGAATGGAGGTGATTACCCTTCACCCATAATGCAGGTTTTGGCGACCAAAAAGATCAATTCCGGAAACCCAGATAAAGAACGATTCCGTATGCTACTCTCTGATGGGAAATACACCTTCTCCTTTGCGATGCTGACCACTCAGGTCAAAAATACGGTGGGATCCGAAGGCATACCCACTAACTCCGTAATAAAAATTGATAAGTACATCACCAGCACTTTAAATAACTCTATGAAGGGAGACGCGTAAGGGAATATTTTATACTTATTACAATATTGTATTTATTAATAGGGACACGACCACAGAAGTGTCAATAATAGGTGCTATTACTTTTAGTCGGGTACTGCTTATTATGGATCTGAAAATCTTGCACCATGGCGACGAAGTTGGAGATCGAATTGGAACACCTACACCAGTTCATGATTCCATTGGCACAGTTACTGATCCTAAACCAAAAGAGAATGGTGCTTCTTCAAGTAGACCTTCTACCAGCAACGTTTCTATGGACACAAGCAACAGCCTGACAAGCACAAATACACAACCAATTTCCAGCCTCAGTCCTTATCACAACAAGTGAGTTTACTGTTTCTTACTTTTTTATAATATATATTGGGGTAGAAGTTACCATAACCATTCAATTGTTAAACTGTCCTCTTGAATTTATGGAAATGATCAAAGTATTTCTCATCAGATCGGATTCTTACTGTGAAGATTTGATTGTTTCATGTTCTGTTGATTTATTAAGAGGTCTACTAGAAGTCTTGCAGTGAGTTCCTTGTTTTGCTGGTGATATCCATGTATTCAAATCTCTAGTTTTCGTATCCTGAAGTATGATTTTTGTTTTCACTTCTGAATGATCATGAAGAAGATTGAGATAAAAAAATGAAAAAATCCCAATATATATACTTGTAATTATATGTATGGTGCCTGAACAAGTCCTTTAACAATAGAGAAAGTTTTGTATGACTATGAATTGAGGGCATTCATGTTTTTTTATGAATTTAAAAAAAATTGGTTTCAAGTACATATTGAATGTGAAAATGAGTTGAAGTTCTGAAGACTCACATTTTTAGATGGGTGATCAAGGCCAGGGTTACCAATAAGTCAGCCATACGTACTTGGTCAAATTCTAAAGGAGAAGGAAAACTGTTCAGCATGGATTTGGTTGATGAAAGTGGAGAAATCAGGTTGACTGCATTCAGAGATTTGGTAGACAAGTACTACGACTATGTTCAGGTGGGAAACAATCGTATTTTACTTTGACTATCGGGAATGTTTAAAAAAATTGCATTTCGTTATGACTTTCAAATTGAAGATTTTATTGAATATAAGATGGGTCTAAAACAAGTAATATCAATTTCCATTCTGGAGAAGTCAAGTATTTTTAGCTTGTAACAAAACTAGAGAGTACACACCAATAGAGATGTCATTTTAGGTGGACAAAGTCTATCTCATCAGCAAATGCCAGCTCAAACCAGCTAACAAACAGTACAGCTTGTTGAAAAACGATTATGAAATGACCATGACCGCCGAGACAATCATCCAGGAATGCATGGATGATGATGATTCTTCTATTCCCACTACCAAGTACGATTTCGTCCCTATCGACAAACTTGCTAGCGCTGAGGTCAATTCGCTGGTAGGTGAGTATGAAAAACTTTTCTAAAAGGTTAGAGTAGGACTTATAAGAATGACTTAACTCGATTACTTGTTTTGAGGCTTAATATTCATAAAGCAGTCTATCAGGTTGAAATATTTTATTTCCAGATGTGATTGGTGTGGCAAAAAGCGTTGGAGAACTCCAAACATTCCAGGCAAGGTCTACAGGCAGAGAGTTGAAGAAAAAAGAAGTATTGCTGGTCGATCAATCCAAAACGGCGGTGAGTTTCATTGAAAAGTTTGGGTGCAAATAGTATTCAAGTGGTACAAAAAATGGATGTTTTTGGGACAAGTTAGAGAGTTGTCATATTATGCAAAGCGGATTCCGTTAATCTTACACTTTTTCTGTACCAGTTGAACACATATTTTGTTATTTAACGGTTATTTTGTTATTTGTTGAATAATTGATTTGACACTAACAGGGTTGGGCTGATTGAAATCAAGTGATTAAAATCACGATTATAATCATGATTCAAATCGCATGATTTTTAAAATTGAAATCATGATTTAAATCAATTTTTGATTTTATTTATTCAGAACCAGATAACATAATATAAAAGTTTTTTCAAAGATAATAAGGAGTATCTGCTTTTAGCAAAAACAACAAAAGAGAAGTACATAATTCCAAATTCTTAAACTATACGTAACACCTAAATTTTATTACTGTATATTTTCAGTCTATTCATTTTCGTTATACAGTTTAAACAAAAACACGAGTTTTCCTCCTTTTTTCTATTCCTAATCTGTTTCTAATATCCGAGTGTACAACTAGCGAAATGCGTGAAATTGTTGGGCAACGTCAATTTATAGGTTGAGAAGGAAAACAAGCCTCGACAGGAATATTCTTGCAAAAAGCACAACAAACGCGTTCGTGTTCGTGCCTCACTCGGCAATGTATAGCGAGTGTATAGGACAAAAGGAAAATAAATCGCGACAAGAATTTTCATGCAAGAAGCGCGAAAAATGCGTTGTCACAAGTTTTTGAGCCGCAAATTGTATAAAATTTCTAGACGTAAACATTAAAATAATCAACAATAATTTCAAAGAATCAAAATATTAAAATTTTATATTCAAATTTAAAAAAATCAAATAAATCGTGGTTTTTAAAAAAATCAATGATTTTTGATTTTTTTAATAAAAATCAGAATTTATCCCACCCTGGACACTAAACAGGTGACTCCAAGTTGTGATCAATAATATTTATAAAACAAATGAATTTTCATGATGTCAAATTCTAGAGACAGATTACCAGCGTGGCCAACATGACGTTAACGGGATATTAGCACTTAAATAAATCAAGTTCACTACAAAAATAGGAATTCCATGATTTCCATGATGTGACGTTATATATTTCCAAGAAAATATTTCGAATGATATATGATTTTCGTTACAAAGTAAAACCCTAAAATGTATTTATAAATTACCATTTGAAGAGCCAACAAATAAACTATACAAAGCTAGGAATCTATTGAACATAGATTCTGTTCAAGTTAAGAGTTTGTGTTTTTATCCATTCAACTAGAAGTAACTGTAAATATTCAGATATTTCCTACATCATAAGTTCTGATAATGATCTCACCAGACAGTTGAATGATTTGAAAAACATACAAATAAAAAGTAATTTTGGAAAAAAGTCGTTATTCTTTACTGGAATAAAGATTTATATATGAACACATAAAAAATATCGATCTTGTTGCGAAATTCAAAATAGAGATCAAATGATATTTCACAGCTATTTATAATAATGACTAATTATTCAAAAAATTATTTTTATAATTGTATCGATAATGCCTGATTCAACTGATTCATTTATACTTTTTTACACCCACCACTCCTTCCATTTATATATGTATATACGACTGACATAATTCTTCATTTCATTTGTTTTTTAATTTGTTCACATACCTAATGGATATATATATATATATATATATATATATATATATATATATATATATATATAATTTTTTTGTCGTTTTTTTCAACCCCCTGCATAATCATGTTTCTTAGGATCATTAAAGTTATTATAATTATTATTATATTCTGGGAATTGGCAAGGTTAAATATTTCCGTATGCTCTCGAATGACGATGTTTTTTCATAACTTCAAATACACTTGGTAATCATAAAGAACTAAATGCTGCTTCCCAATCTATGATAAGTACTGTAATTTCAAATATATTAAAATAAACAAAGCTTATATATTCAGGTATTGTGATGTAATGAAATGTCTGCCTTTACTTGTAATTACCTCTCTGAGGTGTTTGTAAGGATTGGAATAAATAAATAAATAAATTAATTATCGTGAGATATGATTTTTTATACAGAACACAGATTACTGGAGATATATTTTCCCCTGTCTTTGGGTATGAATGGTATTGCAGTTCTTGAATTTTTTGTGCGAAAAAACTGCAGTTTATAAGTATCGTATAAAGGTGAGTTTAAACAGCAAATAAAATAAAATAAGGAACAAAATAGAACAAAATAAGAAAGTTAAACATATAGATCTTTATGAAAGCGTTCATACAAGAAATAATATAAAATAAGAATAACAACAAAAGATGCCATCTTTCACTATTTCGTTTTATTTTGTTTGGAATCTGATAATGCGCATGACCGAAATATTTTCTGTTCTTAACGTTTCATGTTTCAAATTATTCAATCTCCTTATCTTACAATAATAACCTAAAAATATCATTTCCTGATAATCTTTGCTATATGTAAAAGAATCAAATTTCAAAATATCCCTATCACCATACTAATTATGGCTACAATAGCAGCATATCACGTATTTTGAGACTGGGTAATCTAGTTAATTCAAATGGTGTATGTATAACAGGTGTGAGTTTAGGTACCTTTAAAAAATCTCTTGATGGAGTAGCTACTCTGTGATACCTTGTGATATATATTAGTATCTTTTTATGTATATAATTTTTTATATTTCTTCAGTTTTTATATTGTTTCTCATATTGTATATTGTCTATATAATAATAAATATAAAAAATAAAAAAATAAAATAAAATATCAACAATTAAGAGGTTAGTTACTGTAGCAACTGTCAAAACGATAATGTGATATTCACAGAACGCAAAAGTCGTTTTCAAAAAGCTGCAACTTGATTGGTTCTTGGTTCATTCTTATTTTATTTCAGTCATCTGTATAAACACGTTTTCTGCTCTTATTCTCAAATTATTTTGTTTAGTTTCTAATTTTATTCTTAACTTATTTTGTTTGTTGTTTAAACTCTCGTTATAGAAGTGTGTAATTGTATGCATTACAAACAACATAGGACCCAAGACAGGCCCTTGTGGCACCCCGCGCCCAACTAATCTGAGATCTCATTGCAATAAACGAATTTCCGGCGATCGAACCTCAACCTCCCCGCCTATTTGTCCGCAGATCACGCTGACCTTGTGGGGCACCGAAGCGGAAAACTTCGACGGCGTAAACAATCCCGTCGTCGTTTTGAAATCGGCTCGCATCACCGAATTCGGGGGCGGCAAAAATCTCTCCACCATCGGCAACACCACGCTGAAAATCAACCCCGAGATCAAAGAGTGCTACCGGCTCAGAGGGTGGTACGACAGCGAGGGCGCCACCTTCGAGGCCAATAACATCAGCGCCAGGTCCGGATTGGGCAACTTCAACTCGCCGTGGATGAGTTTCAAGGAGGTGCAGGACCAGAACCTGGGCAATGCGGAAAGAGGTGAATCGCAGGATTTTTTTTTCGTTGTTTCAAAGGATTTTTTCTTGTACGTCATAGGGAATATGCATAAAATTCAAATTTGTATCAATTTTTTTTTTCTCTGATCTTTATTATCGTTACATTATGATCAGAATAGTATATTATGCAACGATCGTGTAATGATGGTTATTAATACATGAGCATAAACCGGGATACGAAACGAGCCGAAGGTGAGTTTCGTATGGTTTATGCGAGTGTATTAGCAACCATTACATGAGAGTTGCATACGCTATTTTATCTACACCCAGTAAATAATGAATAACTATAAATATTATATTATTAGGTATTTATATTGAACACAATAATAGTAGGTAATTAATCGTATTTCTATGAAAAAATCTACAAAATTAAAATTAATGGTATAACAACGGAAAAGACAACAATGAGAAATGAAGAGAAGAAAAAGAAATTGTAAAGACTCTCTGCCGAGGTCAGGAATTGAACCCGCACGTTTCTGATCACTGCCGGCGCGATTGACCACTCGGTCATGAGAGCTCATTTGATTTATTCGAAAATAAAAACATATGTCGCATTTGTCAAATGAAAAATATAATCCCTTCGATGGTATTTTTTTCTTGTCTAAGACATCTGTGGAAGAGTCGCTGGTAATTCTTCTATATAACTGCTATAAGAAATTTTCATTCGATTATCGAAAATTAACTAAATTCTTCAAAAATTCAATACCTACTGATTTGACTTGACAAACGTCAAAATGCAAAGCTTGCACATCATGCTTGATTGAAAAATAATGGGTTACTATTGGTTGAAAATCTGTATCGTAATGGATTTCATTATAAAACGGGTTGCGGGCATCTAAGTGTATTATTAGAGTACGAGTGTAGATAAATATTATATTTACATTTGTATTGAACACAATAATGGTAATTAATCGTATTTATTTGAAAAATTGTGATCAATGGTATTACCTCGGAAAATACAACGAAAATAAATGAGAGAAAAAGAAAAGCAAAAATGAAAAAAAAAGCGAATGCGCGACTGGTTTCGAATCTGCGTCTTATATATTGGTCTAGTTCGACTCTAGAGCTTTAACCCGCTTCGCCACAAGACCTCAATGAGTTATGTTGAAAATAAAGAAATATATCATGCCTTTGTCAAATGAAAAATGTAATTATTCTGTACAGCATTCTCTGCTTTCACCAATATGTGTGGAGGAATCAATGGTAATTCTTTTATATCGCTGATATCAGACATTTTGATAATATAATTATCGAAGTTTAGATATAACATTCTTTGAAAATTCAATACTTACTTTTGACAAGCGTCAAATGTACATCATGCTTGTATTCATAATAACAATAATAATACAAATGTGATACGTTAATTTACTTTTTGTGAATATCAGATAAATATAAGGTGAGTTGGTGTATATTATAAATCGATATAGGTTATATTGAGTCTTAACCCGAATTATCTACTGCTAAATAGCTAATGCAAAACTTACTTTTGACTAATGCACACGAAGCTGCTTGTAAATGTAGCACCCTTACATAAAAATGGTCTTCACAACGATATAAACACATTCCACCATTGTTTTTGTACTTTCGCATCGCTTTTAACACGAGAAAACACTTTATCGGGAGTAATTACACAAGTGCTTCAAAATTACCGATAACTTTCCATGAAAGCATGCTGTCTAAAAACTGCATGAGTTTATTTTCATATTTTGTCGAAAGAGCCCGACTCCGAAGGCTCTTTTAGCAAAATATGAAAATAACCGAATGCAGTTTTTTTACTAACAACATGCTTGAATGGAAAATTATCAGGTTTATTTTGATGCACGAGTGTAATTCGGTAGAATATTTCCGGAGTTGAAACAACGACGTTTAAAATTCAGTATTTATGCCTTTCAAGATGACAAATGTATATTTTAACAATCGTTACTATAGATACACGGACCGAGCGGGTATTTTTCGATACCTACCGGGTATTTACCAGCCCGAAAATGTCCCGCCGGGAATGTATCGCTGTAATTGATCGAAAATGTCCCGCTTCATATGAGATTTTTAACATAGGAAATATTCGTGTGTATTTCCAAAGGTTTTTGCACTTCGACACAATACAATACTTAACTAAGGTATTTAAGCTTCTTCTATTAGCTGTTTAGCAATTGAAACTGAAATACTTCAAATGAACCAACATGGAAAACGTCACTTTGTTCGCGTAGGAACAACTTCATACAATGTTTTGAATTTCACTTTGAAATATAGTTGAATATTTTCATGTCTATTATTTATATTTTTTCCTACGTCATGAAGTTGCGATTGATTAATTTGTGACATAACAAAACATCATGCATATTTCCTATTGCGGCAATTGACATTTATGCAGCGAGAAGTTGCATCAAGGAGCTCATGTATTAACGGTATTTTTCCTAGGTGACTACTACCAGGTCATGGGCACGATTCTGCTGGTCAGATCTGAAAATGCGATGTACAAGGCGTGTCCTACCCCGGAATGCAACAAAAAGATTATCGACCTGGAGAACGGCATGTATCGTTGCGAAAAATGCAACAGAGAATTCCCTAGCTTCAAGTGGCGTTTGCTAGCC
Organism: Zygogramma bicolorata; assembly: GCA_032362365.1. Lineage (NCBI taxonomy): Eukaryota > Metazoa > Arthropoda > Insecta > Coleoptera > Chrysomelidae > Zygogramma > Zygogramma bicolorata. The sequence goes on from JAVJAQ010005053.1 coordinate 492,713, forward strand.
AGCGTAAGTATTTTCGTTTGCTGCCTACCTCAGTAGTGGGCATCATCCGGCTCGAAGGACCATTTTTGAAATATGTAGTGAGCGACTTTTATCACATCTAAGTACTGTATGGCAAGTATGAAGTTATTTTTTTTTTGTTTTTGAAGATGAACGTCGGCGATTGGAGTGGAAACCAGTGGGTGAGCATGTTCAGCTCGGAGGTAGAGAAAGTTCTCGGGATGACTTCTGAAGAGGTGGGCGAACAGGTCGACCAAAATCCTGAAGCGATAGCGGCCATCACAGAGAAGGCACATTTCAAACAGTTTGTGCTGAAGTGCAGGGCCAAAATGGAAACATACAACGTTAGTATTGATATTTGTGATAGATTCTGGGCAGTATGCAACTTCTTCTGCCAAATGTATTGACATTTTGTTTTCAGGACGAGAGTCGATTGAAAACTGTTGTTATAAAAGTCGATCCCATAAATTATGAAGAGTACAATGCCCATCTTATTGAAAGGATACAACAGCTTATGGGGTGATTTTCATACAGAAAATTTTGAACTTTCTTTTTTGTATTTACAGTGTGGAGGAAAAAGTGTTTTAACTCTGACATTTCATTTCTCAAGTCTTTATAGTGTTATAGAATTTCTTTTCATATTTTCTGAACCTTTTGCCTAGCATGGTAGTGTATTATATCTGTAATTATTTTTTTGGTATACAATAAACCACTATTTTCATAATTTCTTTTATTTAAAAACATGGGAACATTATACACTCTTTTGGAATATTTCGAGAACTGAATCACTTTCGCTAGGTCTTATCAAGGTTCTAGGAAAAACTCTGCACATCACTTATTCAACTCCTAATATTATCTCGACTTAGCTGCTAATCTGAAATGAAAAATACAAAGCGTTTAATCGTTACTGAAATTCGATGTCGGGGAAGAACTTTTGAGATCTTCCCTTGGTAATAGTGAACATCAAGTATAGTAAGTAGGTAATATTAGTCAACATGTAAACAGACCCAAATTTTCGGGGCCAGTGCTAGAAGCACTGAAAGAGAATCTGTGATTTAAATGTTTATATCTTCGAACTGAATGTTTGAAGTTTTTCAAAAAAATTATGAGGTTACCTCTATCACAGTGGTTCTAGAAAAGCTTTTTTTCTTGCGTACGCTCCAAGGCAAGCTAATATCACAACAGCGCTCATAAATAACCCGACAAATAGGGCTAAAGTATCTCCGAAATCAAACATGTTTACCAAAGAAATTGCAAAATTTTGTAGAAGATAAACAAAAATGAGAAACCAACAGTCAACTAAAAATTTGCTAAAACTTCGAAGTGGTCGCCATCTATGTATTTTTTTTTAACTAACCGGACGGTGAACAACAAATAATAATCCCATTGAGTCTTATGAGTATTGGATTTGAAATTATTATTTTGGAAATATAGAGAACTAAATAGTCGTTAGAAGTGTAAGGAGTCAATTATATATAAACTGGTGTTGTGTCTATAAACCAAAATGCAGCGAGTTCATAAAGGTATCGCTACAAAATCGAGAAAAATGTGCTCGGTGCCCCAGTGCTCATCATACAACACTAGCACTATTTCTCTTCATGGATTTCCTATGAATGACAAAAAGCTGTGTCTCAGGTGGAAAGATACATTAAAAATTGGTAAAACAATTACCAAAAATATGTTTGTATGCAGCCTTCACTTTGTAGAGGATGATTATTGTTTACCAGGTACCAAATACATAATATATCATTTTGAAGGTGGATTTACTTATTGAACAGTTCATAACTTATGGATAATGCAAATCAAATTCTGAGAATTTTCATATAGCAGCTGAAAACTGTTACTTGGTACTTTATTCTAGCTTTGGTATATTGGAGAATTAATCAAGTGAAAAAGTTTTCAACTGGTAGAAGTAATATAATTTTCAAAGTTCAGGAAAATAATTACTTTCATTTGTTTCAGTTACCTCCCTGACAAAAAAAAGAAGACTAAAAATGGGAGTCGTACCAAGTCAGAAAATTCCAATTTTGAAATTTCAGTGTGACAAAACAAAGATAGATCGAAGTAAAAGGAAATGGTAATTGATAATTTCAAAATATCTATATACCAAAGTGAATAAAAAATGGTGTTTTGAATTTAAATTGTATCCTGTTGTGTCAATGATGACTCAACATATAAGTATGATATGGTAAATTTTAGGTTAAATAAAAATGGTTCGGGAAACAGACAGGTTGAAGGTGAAAATATCGATAAAGAAATTGAAATCATGTCCACTACACAGACGTCTGATCATCATTCAGGGAGTAAACGGCTGGAAGGTAGAAAAGCTGATGTTTTGAATCAGATTCTATTCACTCGAGATTTTGTTACAGATAATAAAGATAGAATCTGGACACGAAATTTAGAGCCAATAACATGTTCTTTCACTAATGATGCAAGTACTCAAACTGAGAGTGTCTTTAATCTTCCTGATATTTTTAGTAATGATAAGAAACTTCGTAACTTCACAGGTAACATGGAGTTTGCTAAGGCAAGGGGCGAAATACTTTATGATACACATGTCTTTCATCCCTATCTGTGGCCATATTTTCAGATCATGAGAATCATTTTTCGTAACAGTAGATGAATATGTAGAGTTTTAATTATAAAAGTTATATCATTGTTATATCATATATTGACCAACAGATTTTATTATGTTTCTACAGACCAATATCAAAATACCAACAAAAATAATGTCACCAAAATAACAACAAATAGCAAACAAGATATTTTATACACATCACATGCTAGGAAACTGCAGTAAATCAAGATGGAGTAACAGATTGGGACAATAGATGATAATGTGAATAAGTTTGTGAAGACATAAAATAAGGCTAATTTTTTCTGTCCCACGAACATTCGAACATGAATCTGTCCATCATCAAAGCATAATTAGTTTCCCTTTTGAAATTTATTTGTTAAAAGTTTAATGAAAACACTAAGTATTTGTTTTGCTGAATTTCAGTCTGAAAATAGCCCCTTCGTATCAGCCCTTCTCATTCACTTCTTATTTGAATATTCTGTTCTAGGTATTGATTCTAAACTGTTGAGAGTGTTTGTTCAGTGTACTGAAAATGTTGCTTCGTACAACCACTGTAAGGATGAAAATCTTGAAATGAGAATATTATTGGTTCTCTGCAAATTGAAAACAAATATGTCATCTGCTTGTCTGGCTAGTTTATTCAATATAGGAAACACAACTTTCTCTAGTATATTTCACTCCACTGTGCCTCTCTTAGCAGTCGCTTTGAAACCTGCCATTTATTGGCCAACTAAAGAAGAAATATCACAAAATATGCCCAAATGCTTTCAGAAATATAAAAAAACAAGAGTAGTGTTGGACTGCACAGAAGTGAAGGTGCAGAGATTAAAATGCCTCAAGTGTCGAATATTGTCTTATTCTCATTATAAAGGAACTCACACTATGAAGTTCCTCATTGGAATTACCCCATCAGGATTAATTTCATATGTAAGCCCAGCATATGGAGGTCGTGCTACAGATAAATCCATATTCAACAATGAAAGATTGGTAGAAAAATTGGATCCAAATGATGCTGTTATGGTAGATAAGGGTGTTCTCATTGAAAAAGAGTGTGACGAGCACCTCATAAAGTTGATTAGGCCACCTTTCTTAAGTAAACGGAAACAGCTCTCAAAGAATGATGCTATTATAACGGCTGATATAGCTCGTGCTAGAATTCATGTAGAACGAGCCATACAGAGGATTAAAATTTTCAAAATTTTAAGTGATCAACTTAATTGGTACATGATACCATATATTGATGACATCATGACTATTATTGCAGCTACAGTGAATATGTCCCGGCCTATATTAGCTGACAAGAGATTTTAAGCCTCAATAATGAATATTTATACATATATGAGGGCATATCTAATGACTGATTTGAGAAACACCTCACTAATCATACTCTATAGCTTTAAGAATGTTATGCATTTTGTATTTATTTTTGGTATTAATACATAATATATAAATTACTGTTCAGATTTTTTGTTTAAAGTTCCAGTTCCGCGTCTGATAATAGTTTGGTGGACGTTTCAGTTCTCACTTTTCCATTGGACTTGGAAGCCTTGAATTTATTGAATGTTCGACAGAGCTACTTATAATATGCTCGAATTTGTTTATAAACTGAAGTCAGGATACTTACCAACCAATCTAATTGAAGAAATAATGTATCTTCAAGAAACACCTAGTCACAATGTGTTGGCGTTCGTTCAATTATAATATTGTAAATATGTTGTAAATTTGTGTATGTTTTGTACTGTATTTATACTCTAAACCATTTCATATTTATACTCTGTACTTTATACTTGAGAGCTGATGCTAATATTTCATTATTTTCAAGACTAGAGTGACTTAACGATAAGGTCAAAGTCTCCTCATCCCCCAGGTCTCATCAGTTGAAGATACACCCACATACGATATATATATTAAAATCGCATCACAATGTATAACTTATGTGAATAAATCAGTTTTCTAGTCTGTTTTGTTTCCTTTCACACTCTCCACTTAGTTAGAACCGCCAAGGAAAAATTGTATCTTTTTGGCTAGCCCCATTTTCTAAAAAAAATGATTCATGTAATATTGGTTAGATTGAAACTTTTGGTGTAGATCAATTACCATAACACCAAACTGATATCACTCGATGTTATAAATTTGTTTCTGAATCGCGCGTCGAGTGTGAGTCATCAGTTTGGCGTTAGGGTAATTGATCTCTACAAATCAGAGGTGGCCAACTTGGTTGGACCAAGATCTACTTTTCAGTGATAACACCATGTGATCTACCAGTCACATACCTCTTAAAATCGTAAATGAAACGGCGATAGTTCGGTACACGAATATGTAATATATACTAATTTGGCATTTATTGCTCTGACTCTTCTTGAAACAAGTTTGATACATGGAAAGTGAATGACCCCAATGATTTTTTCAGTTTTCTAGAATATCAGATTTTCTTCAGAATAGCCAGTGACATATCTCATGAACTATGCACTGTAAAAGTAGGGAAAAAGGTTTCATTGCAAAACAATTATCAGTTTTTTCTAATTATTTATTTAAACAGTAATGATGAAGCATTTTTTTGAAATACTTATCAGTTACATTTTTTATCATATCTGATGCAAACATTTCATCAAAATCAACTTTTATTTCTATATAGTTTTTTGAAAAAGAAGAATAGACTATAAAATATGTTGTTGGCAAATTGAGGAGTGCCATACCAAGCTGAACCTGCCCATAATACATGTGTCGCTTCTTCAATGATATGTTATCATCATTAACTTCCAAAAAATTACAGGCCTCAAAAAATTTTGCATCATCATGACCATGGTCTTTTCCTGAAATCAAGTTATCATTAAGGAACTTTAAATGTTTTGATTGGCAGTACTATACCTATATAGGGGCATTTTATTTCTAGCAATGCACTTGGAACTTGCTCGTGAAAAAGAATACCATCTGCTGAAAATCCCAGCCAAGGAAAACATTGAGATACTATCAAAGATGGTGTAACCACTTCAAAATCAGACTGCGTCCTGAACACCTCAATAGCATCTTTTTCATGTTTCAGCCCATGTTCTGTATATTTGTTTTTGAAACCTTTGGGGAAAAAATACTTAATAGATTTGTTTTCCCAATCAACATCAACATTCCTGCCGTAAGTGTAGATGGAATAACAGGAAGATCCTAAAAAAAAGTCATTAATGAATTGACATTCTCCACTGAAAATATCATGTCTCTCAAAAAGAAAATCTTACCTGTTATTCTGACCTGTCTCTCTTTTTTCCATTGGTCAGACCCTTGTGAATAAGAGGAAGCAATTTCTAATATGTTGGCTTCATTTAACTCTTCCAATATTTTTTGGCAGCATTTATTTAGTTCATATGATTCAAAATCAACAGCTCCTTTTATATTCTCTAGAAATCTACTTTGGGCTATATTCCCAAATAGTATCTTCAAATAGTGTTCTAATTGAGCTCTGAAAGGAAGATATAAAAACTTTTGCGTTTCAACTATACCTTGGTACAGATCTAGCAGCAGAATCAGGAGTGGTGTAGATACTACGAGAAGTCTCTCTGAACCTCTTCGCTTATCAATGGATTTGACACCACCCTGGATTCACACCTTCACTGCAATGGTCATATTAAAAATACAATACCTTTCATCTTTGCCAATACCAAATGAGGTATTTTTTGTTTCTGTACTCTGAGAAGTACATGCTTCATCCAAAATTCCACAGTTTATGGTAGAAACAGATCGATCCTTGAATCTGGACAGTTCTGAATTACTTGCTCCTACAAAACACATGTGTAAAACTTTATATAAGTACAATGCCCAATACTCACCTAAATAAAGAAGATTAAAATTCTTTTCATCAACTTCTTTACACGTTTGGAATTCAAATTTCTTTTTTATCTCTGGATGACAGAATTGTCTAAATGGTTTGGGGCAATATAATTCTCGAACAGATGCCTTTTCTTTTCCCCATTTCTGAGTGAAATCAGTACACCCCAATTCTTCTAGATTTTCATGCCTATGATTAAAAATGATACGATTAATAATGCAAGTCAACTTAATTTTGTCTGAACCGAGATGTTCATACCTTCACTGATCATTAGTAAACAACATTACCTACCTATTTACATAAATAAGGGTTGCAATAATGTGCTTACAGAACCCAGATAAACCCGCTTTACAGGAACATTGGCATTTCCATCCCTCATCAGCCAGCAATATATTTATTTCGTGTGGATGCTCTACTAAAGCTGATGATTGTAAACATAAGCTTCTTATTTTTTTATTGTTGCTTTCTTCCACTCCACAAGCAATTATATGCCCTGCTTTAAATACAGCTTCACCCTCTTTCAGTGGTCTGGTTCTGCTTCCCACGTAATCTAGAATGCTGCATAACTCCAATTCTATAATGGGCATTTTGATCTGGAATGTAGGTAGGTGAAGTAGTTCAAATTATAACACTCACGAGTAAAATGAGGCTGTATTACCAGCCAAACATGTAACTACCTTAGCACACACAAAGCAACTCAAGATGTTTACACAGAATTTATCACTTAACAAGTCCTCAAGAACGCACAATATCAATTAATAATACCATTACATCAAATGGCCAAAGTTTGTTGTTCACCGTAAAGTGAAGCCATCTTGGATTTAGCATCGCCATCTAGCGGTTGACGATTTTCGCCTATAATTCGTCGTCTCAGTTTTGTTGGCCATGGCTACTAAAGCCATCAGACATGACATGATTCACATTGACCCAAGCTGTTGATACTTTAAGGCAAGCGATCGCCCTCTGGCTAAAAGTTTCAATCAATATATTCAATTAAAGTGGTTCAATTGAGTTGAAGTCTTGGCCAGAGTGGCGCCGCTTGTTTTGAAATTTACGAATGCCAATGCAAAACAGCAGAAAATATTGGCACATACAAAATATAACAAAGGGGCATACTCAAGCACCCAAATTTTGCATTTTCTGTGCTGAAAAATAATCGTGTCAGTGAAAATTCATATGAAAAAACCTTAACTTAAAATTAGCAGAAGTGGTGTTTTCTTGCTACGTCCCAAGCCAGTTTTGGAAACTTACACCTAATTTAAAAAAATATTCATATTCCTCCTTTGATAAACACGAGTTCGAACAACACCGAACTATTTTTTATCAACTCACTTTACAAATACAACTATTGCACTGGCTTATAATTTGCTTATGAAACACTTAGCCTTCCTGACTGTCTTGAGCATCCAACACTCTTTACTAAAAACTGCATACAACTTCGACTATCCATTAAGTTCTACTTTCTCTGAATACTTCTACTAAAAACTCTCTTGTAATGCTGTGCATTGGAAATGAAATTCATGTTGGTATTCGCACCCTGTATGTGAGTTTCATTCAAACGCATGGGAATTTCATTTGAGATTTTTCTCTCACGAAATATTCACGAATAAACGATATTGCTAGGTCAAGAGAAAGCAATAAGATAACGCGGTAGACTAAACAAACATTTTTTCAGAATCAGTCCGACCAATGGTTCCATTCATTCAGCGTGGGCGAGTTTGCACGCTGTGAAAGAAATGCGATTTTTGCAAAATCTGAAAAATTGATGGGCGTTGGCTCGAGAGTGAGAGTGGACGAAAAGTCGCTCTTGGGTAGTTGAATGGAGGTCGCGCTAGAAGGGAGATCGAGAGATCTCCGCGAGCGGGAATCGCGCGTCGTAATCCCTAAATTATGGGGTCGCGTCTCAAATCATGGGGGTAGAAGTTAATTACAATCAGGAAAAATAAGAATATTAGTAATTCGTGTGCATAAGACCAACTGGTATGCAAATTTTTGCTGTGTGTTAAGGTAAATAACCATTTCATTCCTTTTGGGAAGAGAAACCATCATTAACTTTATATCTGTTGTTTGAATCACAAGTTGAGAAATCTTTCTACTCTCTCTGACTCGAGTAGATATTGGGATGGGCCGTAGGGCGGCCTAAATAACATTTAGCCAGTAGGGCATTCTTGGGCATTTATAGATATAAGTACATCAATTTTTGTGTTGAGTACGCATTTTTCTGTTTGTGGAATTTTCATTATTCTTATGCATAGAGAAGACCATTGCCGGTCTCAGTTCATTTTTCAATATTTTGATTAAACTAAATAGTACGGTAAATGTCATTTTTTTGTTTATAAATTGTCTTCACTGCATATTTCTTTATATATATATATATTTTTTTTTTAAATCTATTTTGTAAGTTCCTATTTTCATTTCGTTGCTAATATATTGCTTAAAGTTATCAGAGGATTTCTTTTCTTACAAGCCGCCCTATTTTCAGATTTTCAGAATATACGAGGAAGCAGAAATTATACCCTAGGTTTCTCACTAAAGACCCTTTCTTCGTGCAAAGGGCCGAATTCATGCCTCTTTCGGAAATAGCCTTAACATCTAAAATTTGACGTGGATTTACCCTCCTCGTCTGGTGACAGCGACTGCCTTAATGAATTCAAAAGCCTTTATCTAATTATTCCGTCTAGTATCGTGCAGAGGGATTGTAATCTGATATATGATTTTTTTTTATGAAGGCATGAAGTAATTGTTGATAATTGATTTACATAAAGAGAAATAAGATATTAGAAGCGTTTATGCAGAATTACAATAACTCTCGCAGTCGTTACATCTGTTGATCTAGCGTTGGGATCATTTTTGCAGAAGTGTGAACTAGTTGAGAAGTGTTGATAAGCAAATGATAATGCTAAAATAATACAAAAATAATAGCATTTCAGCAATTACAACCCTAGTAACAGAGCGGTGGGATTGTAAATTGTAAAGTTGTCTATTCTGTAAACATAAACTGATAGGTTGAAATAGAGGTACAGTGTTAGAAAGAAAATATTGAGGGAGTATTGTGGGTACCTAGAAGAGCAATAAAAATAAAACAACAATTACAAACCCTACCGTTCGTTACACTCTCTACCAAGAAACTGCTGTTTCTCTATTTATATTCTGATCGAACCGGATCTATTTATCTGGAAGTTAGGGTATTCTGTTTGCGCCTAGAAAATCTCCCCTCGGAAATGACTCGATTGTCCAGCTCCTTCAAGAATCTGCCTCAGGGGGCGAAGAGAGCTTTCGGGATGCCGATTGGCCCAGCTCATTCAATGCTCAGCGGCGGTGTTAGGAGATTTCGTAACAATATGTTCCAGGATCTTGATCTTTTTGCAGAACAGCTCGGCAATGTCGCATCGGCACTCCTCACTGTCAGCGTCAGCTTTGCCCATTTTCTTGAGGTGGTACAGTACACGCCACGGTTGCTGACGAGCGATCGCGCAGGTGTACTCTCCCACCAAAATTACTATTGGATTACGGAACAACCCTTGTCGGCCGGTGTCGTTTTAATCGGGGTAGCAAATGGAACATGACTTCTTTGTAATTTCTTCTCATATTTTATTTAGGATTAAAGGTAGAAGTACAGTTCATTAAAATGTTATATAAAGATATATTTATCCAAAAATAAACTTGAATAATCAGTCACTATCTGAATACAAATTTTCTTCATCTTCACTGCTGCTTGTGCTGATATCGTCATTTAAACCTATAGTTTTCTGGATTTACCTCTGTTTGAACATCTTTATTTACTACATGTCGGCAACGCTTTTGCCATTCCTCGGAAGTGATTTGATTAAACTCGTACTCCGCCAGTTTCCTCATATCTTCCAACTTGAAAGTTACATTCTTTTGGGGACGTTGTTTTTGACAGAAACCCAAATGAGTTCAATGGGATACAAATACGGATGGTAGGGTGGAAGTCGCAAAACGTTATGTCTGTATTCAAGTAGAACTGCATGAAATTCTTATCTTATATGATGTTTTTTATTTCCCTTGATCGACTCGTATGATTCTGATTTGAGCATGTTGGAGAAGAATGCTTTTTTCGTGCAGCCACTTCACCATATCGGTCACGATACTACGAGGTTAATTTGGGGATTAAGTTTTCTTATAACCATTAAACTCCTGATTTTGGGACTGATTCGAATATAAGCCGACAATTGGGTGCAAAAAAGCCCATGTCACCTGCTGCATGGACAATAATGATACGGCCTTTCTCCCGTGTGAATTCTTACGTGCCTCACCAAGGATGATCTGGAAAAGATTTTGAACAAATAGTGCACTGGAATGGTTTTTTCCCTGTGGATTCTCTCAAGTACGTTCAATTTAGAACGCCGATTTAAAGATTTGTAACACAACTTGCACCGATACGGATTTTCTTCTGTATGAACTATCACATGCTTCAATAAGGACGAGCTTTTCATGAACGACTTTGAACAGACAGTGCAATGAAATGGTTTTTCTTCAGTGTGAATTCTTTCGTGCCTCACCAACGATGAGTTATCGGAAAAATGATTTCGAAGAAATAGTGTATTGGAATGGTTTTTAACCAGTGTGGATTTTCTGCATAGTCAAGTAACGTCGACTGAATGATTTCGAACAAAATTTGAACTGATAACAGCTTGAAGAGTCGTGCGGTTTCTCTTGCATGCATTTTTTTGTGACGTAATCGCGTCAAAGGAGAACGACTTTGAACAAACAGTACAGTGGAATGGTTTTTTCCCAATAAAGATTCTCACGTACAATCAAGTTACCGCGTCGATTGAGAAATTTGTCACATAACTTGCACCGATACAGCTTTTCTCCTGTATGAACTATTTCGTGCTTCAATAAGGACGAGCTTTTCATTCAATAACCAATGTTCTATGCCCTGCCGAATGCAGTGAAATAGCTTTTCTTTTGTATGGATTCTCTAGTAAATAGTTGCCAAGATGATTGAAAGATTTGTTGTCAAAAAGCTTGCAACGATACGGTTTTTCCCCTGCATGAACTCTTTAGTGTCCGTACATCGTAGGAGGGTCGGAAACTTGTCTCTCTTCTATAGATACTTTCACGGTCGATGCTCTTCCGAATTGTTATCTCCCTGCCAAAGGAGGTTTTTCCTGAGGCTTAAAAACTTCAGAAATTCAAAGTAAATGTTAATTCGTATTTCCTGTCCCTTGATTCACGCGGTGTTCTTTTACATAACAGGGCTTCCCTTTCGTGTGAATCTGCATATAAAAAAAAACAGTGCAGTGGCAGGGTTTTTCATCAGTATGAATTCTCTTGTGTCTGAACAAGCTATCACACCGTGAAAAAGTTTAGTAGCAATATTTATATTTGAAAGATTTTTTCTTTGTGTGAATCCTTGAATGCAACTGCAACGAAGAACTGCTGGTGAAGGCTTTCGAACACACTTTACAATTGAAAAGCTTCTTTTCTGTGGTCATTTTCTCACAGCTCGTGCAATAGAAACGTTTTCTTCCGATTTGGATTCTCTCATGCCTGATCAAAGAACATTTTTTGAACCGAAATTCTACCGTAACTACTCCATTGGGTTCACTCAGATAATATGTCCTTGGTTGATAATCTGAAAAATAAAAGTAAGAATTGTCTAAAAAGTAAAAAGTAAGCAACTTTTGTTGAAATATTTGCAGTACATATGTTAAATTTTGCAAAAATCAGATAAGTAAAAAACTAGTATGAGAAAAAAAACTACTCTAAGAACAGTGAACGCTAAAAACTCTTAAAGAAGTTATAATTTTGAAGGTTTCAAGTTTTGAAACTGGTTACATAGGAAGTTAACATTTGGTAGTCAGGAATTAAAACAAAAGTTGACAGTATATTTATTCTTGTTAGATATCGAAATTCACACTACTGGTAAAGAGCACAACAATTTTTCAAATAATCCGTGCAGTTTTTGAAAACATTGTACAATGCTTCTTTGAGAGTACAACATTCAAATGGTCTTCGTAACTGTGTGAATTAGAATCACATTTTACATAAACATGAGTTTTAGCATTTAATGTAACTAAAGTAGGTATTTTTTTTTAACGAAATATGGTAAATACTTAAGCCGACAGTAATTTTTTTGAAATTGTTACTTGTAAAATTTTCTACCACCTTTAGTTGACTAAAATTATCAAAGGGCTGGGCTGGTACCCATCTGAGTTTTAGCATTTGCTTTAATTCAAGTTGGTATTCAACGAAATATTATGGATATACATATATGATTTTTTTAAATTAGTAATTATCAAGCTTTCTGACAGAACCGGTTAAACAGAATTGAGAAATCAACATATGTCAAATGAATCAATACCCTGACCAACTTGACAATCAGAGAAATTAATTTAAAATGTCAGGTTCGATTACATTTTTTTTCCAAATGATGTGAAAATTCATACCGAATATCCCTGGAAATGATTAAATCTCTTGTAATATTATAAAGTGAACATTTGCAGCTGTTGCTAAATGAAAGCTTCACGTACTTGGTAGAGGCACGGTTTTTCTCTTGTATTCTTCATGCTGTAATAAACGCCATCAAAAACAGATTTTCAAACGGAGGTTCTGTGGAACGGGTCCTGTTCACCACTATGGACTTTCATATGCACAGTCAAGCTGCAAAGCTGATCGAAATATTCGTCACAAAACCTGCACTGAAACTTATTTTGTTCTGTGTGAATTCTTTTGTGATTCCCAAACATCGAACTACTGGGAAACGATTCGGAACAGACAGTACAGTGAAATAATTTTTTTTCTGTGTGGATTCTCTCGTGCACAGTTATGTTGCTACGCCGAGAGAAAGATTTGTCACAAAATTTGCACCGATACCGTTTTTCTCCTGTATGAACTCTTTCGTGCCTCATCAACAACGATCTATCAGTGAACGATTTCGAACAGACGGTGCAGTGGAAGGGTTTGTCTTCAGTATGGCTTTTCTCGTGCTTTAAAAAGCTATCACATCGTGAAAAAAGTCTGAAGCAATATTGGCATTGGAATGATTTTGCATTGTGTGTGTGAGTTCTTGAATGTAACTGCAACGAAGATCTGCTGGTGAAGGTTTCCGAACACGCTTTACACTGGAATAGCTTCTCTTCTGTAATGATTTTTGTACAGGTTTTATTCCGATTTGAACCCTTTCATTCTTGATTAAAGAACATATTCTGCACCGAAATGTTGCCGTTATAACTTCATCGGTTTCATTCAGGTGATCTGTCCCTGGTTTATATTCTAAAAAATAAAAGGAATTGTCTTGAAAGGTCAAATAGTAAGAGAAACGAATGGGTATATGGGAATCTGATTGGGAAATATTATATATTTGCAGATGACACAATATTAGTTTATGTATCGAGAGATCTAACGGAATTGGAAAAAATGTGAACAGTGATTTGTGCAGATATCAGGGATGGTTAGAAAAAAATAAACTCGAGATCAATGTAAATAAAACTATCATCAATAGAGTGAAAAATACAAAATATTTGGATTTAATCATTGACGAACACCTGAATTGGAGCAAACATATAGAATATATTGAAAAAAATTGGTATCGAAAATTGGTGCAATTTATCACTGTAGACATTATTTGTTCAAATCCACAGCAAAACAAATTTATAATGCATTCTTCTTATCAATTCTTAGTTACTCAATTCCGGTCTGGGGCACATGTGGGATAACACTTATGGGTAAAGTACAAAGAATCCAGAACAAAATAGTTAAAGTTTTATTCAAGTATAACTTCAAAACGAGTACTGATATATTATATGCACAAACTGGTTTTTCAAAGATATCGGACATACTGAGAAGTGAACAGATTCCTTTTCAAAGTAACCAGAAACAACTTCAAGAGTAATTTACAGTTAGCTTTAGTGACTGATAGACATCTATCATATCTCAATATCCATTGAAAATCTCATTCTACACCACTTTCTTTCCTTGTTCGTCGATTAACACCCACCCTCTTTCCCACCCCCCTTCCTCCTCTTCCTTCTCTCCCTTCCTTTCCTCTCCTCCCTCCTCCCCCCTCCTCTCCTTTCTTTCCCTTCCTTCTCGCCTTCCCTTGCTTTCCTCTTTTCTTCTCTCGCTTCTCGCCCCTTTTCGTTTTTTTTTGGGGTCTCCAACAATACTAAAATGCAAAATAGTTATTATTTAAATTCTGTCAGAACGAATATCGGTTTAAACAGCCCTATGAGTAAATGTATTGAGACTTTCAACGGATTGCCAGAGTATGTGAAACTTCTCCAAACGTACAATAAATTTAAGAAGGAGATCAAATGTGTACATTGGAATGATTAATATGTGATATATTCACACCAAAGAAAATCAATATATGTGATAAGTATATTTTATTTTATAGTTTAAGTAGTATGTATTTTTCTTACTGTTGTAATTGTACCTATGTGGTTGTGAATGTGATCCGGGACCGGCACTGTAGTTGCCGATTAGGAACCTGCTCGTTCGAATAATTGACTTGCCATATTCTGTTATTATTGTATTTTTTTTATTGTGAACAGAAATTATTTGAATAAAGTTCTTAAAAAAAATTATGAAAAAGAGGCAGTCGTGGGGAGTTCAAGTTATCAAGTGAAATTCCAAATAGTGTATTCAAAGGGTCTTTTCGGTTAAACAGAAGACAGTTCAGTGAGGTTCATGGACATTTTAAAAGGGATATCACTGGCCAAGAGTGTAATGCACAAAGTCAGAGTTAGAGGAGAGAAACTCGCAGTATGTCTGATGTTAATGTATAAAAAATTAATTTATATTAATTTTTCAATTCAATTGGCTCAGCCATATTGGAATGAATTAAATAAATAAAATTCAAATTTGAAACAAATCAATAAATAGGTATTGATATGAAAAAATATATATACATTTTTTGAAAAATATTTATTCAATATAAATTATGAATATTTTTACAAGTTGAAAAATGTCCTCGAAGAATCGTCTTCATATATTGAGGACCTTCTTCAATTTGTCTCTATTGACCTCATTGTAGCCAGAGCCTCTGTGTTACGTCATAGGTCAAGACTCTTTCCGTCCGCTTACTAGGTAACCTATCTACAGTTGCAATGACGTACTTTGTGCTAATCTGCTAGTGGATTCTTTAGTGAATTGTATTTTGTTTTGTTTCGTGTTTGCATTATAATACTGTTACTTTTATATTGTATATTCAAAACCATGGATCTACCCTAAATAGATGGTTTCTCACTAATTTCGAAAAAATAATGATATTGATTCGGCCGAAATGCGAAGATTAAAAATCTTCAACAGGAGACTCTCAAGAGCCCGAAAAACTATCGAATGTACCTTAGGAATATTAACGTCGAAGCGGCGTATTTTCCTATCGATACAGATATACGTATGACAGGCAATATTATTAAATGTTTGTGTGTTCTACATAATACCATTCTTGATAGGAAAAGTTTTCAAAGACATCTCACTGACGTACAAAGGAACCGTGAAAATCAGCCTGTTTGAATACCTTCAAATACTGCCAAATAATTCATTACAAATATCTTTACAGTGTTTTTCGCCAATAATACCCCAGTTTATCTCAGCGAAAATGTCGAATTCATACATTTAGCATTATATTGTTTTGATGTAATATATTATTTGTTGAAAGGAATATTATTGAGAGTGAATTTACCACGATTTCCATTTCGTGTGCTATCTTGTTCCACAATTTTTGTATCACATTTCAATTACGAGATTTTAGGCCACAACACACATCTTTTGAACACCGCAGATATAAAAATCGATCAAGAATCAAAAATTCATTCCGGTATTTCCGTCAGCGCCCATTCACGAGTGCAGCAAGTTCTGATACACTTAGTTTATGTCCAGTGTCATTTGAAAGTTAACTCAATTTTATAGGCCTTTAGGTGCCAACAGCAGCAAGCAGGTAACCTGCTTTCTTTGTGTGCTTAACTTTACACTTGAAAACATACAAGCACAAAAACCTAGAAATATTATATGAAAACATATCGATATTGATTTGATACCTTTCTTCTGACCATATTTTCGTTTGTAAATATTGGTCTATTAGCAACTGAAATATAGTTTTTCTTGCATGGTAAATAAATAATCAACATCCACAGAGTTTCATATTGCAGAAAGAGCAACAATTCATGCTTTTGCAGTACCAGAGTTCTTGTAATAAATATTGTTTGAAAAAAAGGATTCTGAAATGTCCTCTGAGAACCAATAAAAACTTGACTATTTCAGGCGAGAGAAGTCACTTACCTTTAACAGATTCTTCAGTGGTTGAGATAACCACAATATCAGGTGATTCTTCCTTCACTGCTTCAATCTTGACATTATCACATAAATTGCCATTTTCAGTGTTGATTTGACCTGTCCCACACCCCGAAACGTTTACATCAGTGTAGGAATACTGTGAACTAGCAAGGAAGTTTTCACTCTTGATTGTTATTCCTTCATTTGAAAGGCCATGTACAGAGTACTTTTCTTCCTCCTCTTTCTCTACTTTTGGTTTCACATCTTCATCACAACCTGAAATTAATTGAAAATGGTTGGACCACATGTCCATTACCTACTAGAAAAAAAGAGTATAATACAGACAGAATGAATCAAAATAAACATTAAGATAGGTACCTATTAACTAACTGTTTTTTAGCAGATAGTCTATTGAACTAAAGGCGGATTCATCAACAATCATTATAATTCATTAACATTACATTATCATTAAGAAAAGTTGAACACCCTTTTATGTGGAAGCGTTCATCAACCTTTTCTTCTTTCTTGTCGCCTGATTGCCTTTCTTTTTTCTTCCTTGTCTTGTGAAACCTTCCTGTCTCGTTCTTTCGGTTTTGGTTTTTTTTTTTTTTGGTTTTTTTTGTTTCTTCGGTCGGTCTAGAGATTGTTCGTCTTATCCATGAAAGCTGTTTAGTCCGGAACTATTGGAAGTTTCACTGTAGTTTATAGAGTTTTTACATTTGATGAAATTCTCATTTTCTAACAGCTCTTTCATGATTTCTATTTTCATATCAGAATCATCATCAATATTCATTTTTCAAATTCAATAATTAGGCAGAAAAACTAGACAATAAAAATCCTATCGCGAACCACAAAGTCATAAACAACACCACAACTTCATTAAAAATCATATAAAATCATATGAAATTGTGCACCCCTCTCCCACTAGTATTTTTTTATTGTTCATTATTATTATTTATTATTAATTATTAGGGCAAGGGCAAGTTCAAAATTTCCTCTGAAACTAATCTTATGAAAAGGAACAACGAAAACAAAAATTCCCCTCGTTTTGGGAGTGTGTAAATTCAAAATGATCATTGTTGGAAAATGACATTTGTCAAATTCAGCCAATAGTATAGCTTGATATTGGGCCCCGCAGCAACGACTTTCAAACGAAAACACCTACACGGGCCTACACTCTCGCACCGGTCGACATTTGACAGTTTTATTTTTAGGTTATGTTTTCAAATTTTGACGTATCATGTTTCATAAAATAAATTCTAAATATAAAGAAAGATATATCGTATCCGTTTTTCATTTCAACAAACAAAAATGTCGGGAGGTAATTTATGTGTCTTAACTCTAAATGGAAGGAGACAAACCGTTAAATGTACCCCAAATACTACTATTTTACAGGTACATTAAATGTCTTGATAAAAGCCCTTTTCAACTAATTTTCCTCAGGTCCTGGAAGAAGTATGTCGAAAACAAGAGCTAAAACCGGAAGAATACGACTTGAAGCACCATAATAAAATACTGGATCTCACAACTACATTCAGGTTTTCTGGATTACCAAACAATGCTCAACTTGAACTTGTTCCTGCCACGAAATTGCGGTGCGAATCAGAAGTAACTCTTGCTGTGAACCCGGAAGATGGCGTTCGATTAACGGGTACATTTTCTCCCAGCGATACTCTGTTCAAAGTGCTGAATCAGCTGTGTCCTGATAGCCTCGCATCAGATAAAAACCCCGTGGTGATTTATACCAGAAGAGAAATTCATGGAAAAGAGCTTGAAAGTGTAACTCTCAGAGCCTTGGGGTTGACAGGCGGAAGGGCTATGGTAAGACTCATAAACAAGGCTCCGGAGGAACTTAAAGTGCAAGCCAATGTAGCTTCAGTATTGCCTTCGAAGCCTGTGGAGGAAAAGCCATATAAACGAAAATTTCAACCTTTATCGAGAAATCTGGCGGAAAATCAAAACAATGAAAACATTGAAACCTCTGCTGGGAGAGATAGTAATGGAAGGGCAGAA
Source organism: Zygogramma bicolorata (assembly GCA_032362365.1). Lineage (NCBI taxonomy): Eukaryota > Metazoa > Arthropoda > Insecta > Coleoptera > Chrysomelidae > Zygogramma > Zygogramma bicolorata. The sequence continues at coordinate 511,366 of JAVJAQ010005053.1, forward strand.
CCCACAAATGCACCTGAAAGCAAGCCCGTAAGGGCACAAAAGAAAAACAGTGTGGATTTAGTTAGTCTAGCAAGGGAAAAGAGGAAGAATAATGAATTCACTTCTCCCAAAAGCGATGAAAAAAGGAAGAGTCTCGACGACAACAAATCAGTAGGTCGAACTGATAAAAAGCTAGGTCAATGTGCATGTCAGCGTGATTATTCTATGGAAGTTGAATGTAGTGGAAAATGTAAAGAAAGCTGTACAAATGCAGAACAGAACATCGCAGAGGAGTTTGTTTTTGTGAGTATTTGGCTCCCTTTAGTATGTTTTCTCTCATTTTTTTTTTGCAAATACTACTTATATGGACCCACTGAACTCTTAAGTAGATCATTCCTTTTCAAATCTCGAAATTTAAAATAACCCATCTACTGCATGAAAGAGTGACAAATAATCGAGAGATAAGTATAAATGAGGTCTATTATTGATAAATAGTGAACTTAATTGATATATAAGATTTCCGCTATTGTTCTATTCAAATAGGGATATGGACCCTGTTCATGAATGAGGGTTTTAAGGCACTAAAACTGAAATTTTTCGACCATAGTGTTGTTCATTGATTTTTTGAGCTTTGAATTGTGTTATTCTTGCATTTTCTTGCTATTACTTAAGACAAGTTAAGTGAACGAATGAGCCCAATTTAGTGGATAGTACTGGGACATCTTAATCTGTTTCTGGTATGCCTTTGTCACATGCAAAGGTAGTAAACAGACATGAAGAGGGAGAATTATGCATTATATGTTCAAAACAACACATTTCTCTTAGGCATTATCCACTGAATTGTGCTTATTCGTTCATCAAACTCGCCTATAGATTGAAAAGATATGATATCACAGATAATTCATACACACATAAACATTAACTGATGGAATATCAACTATATTTCTGATTCTCATTTGCTGATGATATTGATCCCTAATTTCTAGATTGGCACAAGACAAAACAAATTTGTTTCCTTTCCAAACTATACGCATTGAGGTACCCCATAGCTACACTTCGCCCTACTCCCTGCATATATTCATATAAGCCGGCGCTGCTAGATCGGGAAAGTTACATTATCGTACCAATCGATCAAAATTATCGTACTTTCCATTTCTTCATGGTACCATACAGTGAGAATGACAATCTTCATTTAAATATTACATATTTCATAAAAACTATGAAATCACACATAATAAATAAAAATATTACTTATTGAAGGAGAAAGGATTCGAAGCATTTTCGTTTTGCCATCTTCATGAGTGATCTCCGACACTGACCAAAAATTCCATTTCTGTTTCTGAATTGATTGCCAATGTGTGATTCATGCTACGACGTCCGTAAGAAAAATTAAAGTAAATACAGGACTTGCAAACAAAACCACTAGTGCCACATACCCATAGTATCCATCCCATCAAATGCTATTTCCATAGGGTTGACCAACTATATCTCTATAAACAATGATAATACTTCTCAACTCTATTTTGAAGCTTCATTATCTTTCTTTCAACATTTCAGTCGAACTGACAGACATAACTCTGCACCAATTTTTTCCATATATCTATTAACTACGAATATAAATAACACTCCATAAGACGCAATGAAATCAAAGCGAAGCCAGAAATATCTATCTCTCCTTGTCTCAAACGGGCGCTAGGAAACTATTGCGCATGCCCAAGTCTGAAACCTGTCAAATGCATTTAAATGTCATACATTTCTAAGGTTATGTTTTTTTTGGCAATTTCTATTTCTAAAATTTTAACCGTCCCATATTGAAAATAGTCTAACAGTTTTGTATAATGTTAATAATTGAAGATAGAATTATGAAGGAAGCTCAATTAATCTTCGTGTCATTCAATAAATGATTCATTGATTTATTTGTAACTCAAATAAATATCTGTTTATCTGCTAGTTAATAGATATATGATTTTTTCCCTTCAGAGTAGGAAGTCAAGTAAACGGACATATAGACATTATATTGTAGATGGCGCAACGAAAACGCTTCAAATCATTTTAACACAGGCATTGACAAACAATCAGGGCTATTCACTAAGTAAAGTGGTTATCGCAGTTGCTAACCGTCGTAGCAACTCTGATAATAACTTGCCATAATGACGGTGGTAAGCTGTTTTTCCTTAACAAGATATCTAAAGCAGTTGCCTGTGAACCTCTTCTCACAGCAACTGGTCATTATAGTAGCAACTTAACTTGAAAAGTGATAAAGTGAATACCAATTTCGCGCTTAGTAACTGACCTTGAAAAGGTAAACGGAAATATCGACATTATACTCTGTAGATGGCGTAACAAAAACGCTTCAAATCCTTTTTACACAGGCATTAACTAACTGTATCTCTATAAATAATAGTCAAACTGACAAACAGGTATCTGCACCTACTTTACCCACCAGAAAAGGAAACTTTGTCGTACATTGGCCAAGTAAACGAAAATATTGACATTATTGTATAGATGGTGTCACAAAACGCTACAAATGCTTTTAACACAGGCATTGATAAACTCTCCTAGTTCACTATAAACAATGACTTGCCTTGTAACAAGATTATGGGTTCGATCTTTTCTGAGACATACCTCTCGTCGAGAAATAGATGTGGTACATATCTGAATTCATGAAAAGTTGGAAATGGCATTTGATAATAACAGGCCAAAATGAACATCGAAAAGTTGATTTTTCTTAAATGGAAGCGATAAAGCGAAATGATAACCAACAATTCTACTTTCCATTGCAAAATAATAGCACCCCAGATACTCATATTTTGTCTCATTCAACTCATATTGCATATCTTAGGGCCGGGTTTTCAATCAACTGTGTAGAAACTTAGCTCTCAGCCAAGTCCTTAACAGCCAATCGAATGTCTCGGTCAGCCACTTAAGCCTTCAGCTAACCTTAGCTGGTGGTTGAAAAACCGACCTGTACTGTTTCTTATATGAAAGCATATAATGCCTCTGATATTTTTATCCAACTTTACTTTTTATTCACAAACAGATAGGCGAACGAAACCTAATGGTCTACTCGTTAGATTCGGCACCACCCCCTGCGAACCTACAACTCCAAGACACTTTCTTCCAACTGGACATCAATGACGCCACGGCGATAATCAAAGACCTCAAGAAACAAACGAGCACCGAAACCCCACTTCTCACGTCTGCCCAGAGACAGATGGAAGCGGCCAAAAGGCAGTTGCGACAACTCAATCGCTACAAAAAAGTTATAATAAGGGTACAATTTCCCGACAGAATTGTTCTACAGGCACTTTTTCTGCCATCGGAGACCATCAGGGATGTTATGGAGTTTGTGAGGGGTCATCTGGAAGACGCATCCAGTGACTTTTACCTTTGTAAGTGAACTTTGGGAACCAATTATGCGATTTGATTATTCAGATTAAGTTCCTTTCATTGCTACTCGGTTTTTGACAGATCCTTGCTTGCTTCTCGTTTATCGATTGTTCATTTAAATTCATCTCAGTTATTCGATCTGATAAGTTTTTTGACAAATTTCACTAGACCGAAAGTTCGAATCAATACCCTCATAAATATTGTTTTGGAATCACGCTTTAAAAAGAAAGACCTCGTTAATTTTAGCTCGCACAAGATTCGATTTATGAGAGTTGACGTGAAATATTAGCTGGTTAATAGAAAAAAATCTGAAAAAAGAAAAATGTTATCTTTGGTTGTGAAAAGATGTTATTCCTCGTTGCTTGGCAACAACTAGATCCCACTACAGTCGCGAAATACTCCAGTAAAGGAAGTGAATTTTTTAGTAAAATGAAGGACTAATTCGAGACTACTCAGATCAACTTGAATTTTTTTGGAATTTGGCAAGAAAGGTGTCAAGTATCCGACTAAACAAGTTTGGTTACTGGTCAAAGCTCCAAAATACTGTAAAACTTGGCCAAACTGTTTTTTGGCCAAAAATTAATGAATATTTTATATCTCGGGCAATATAATGTCAGAAATTTCTGAAACACCCTGTAAACCGTAAAAACTACTCCTTTTCAGGGTTTTTAAAAAAAAAAATTTTTGAGTCGGGATTTGAAATTTGACAGCAGAATTTAATTGCTTATCATCTAAACATGCCCGAAAAATGTTCATAAAACTTATAAATGGAGGGTCCCAATGGATTAACTATAAAATTTTTATGTGATTGATGGATAAAAAAGGTTTTTTGGCCATAACTTTTTTTGCTAATGATACCGAGATGTACCAGGAACCGTTTTGAAGCTAAGGTTATCGCCGAAATTTCATGTCATATGCAAAATTTGAATTGGATGGGCCAATTTTTTTTTTCTCCCTACAAAAAAAGAGCATTTACCGTTATGAACATAAAATAGGCAATTTTAAACGGACAAATTTGCTTACAGATGAAAAATTATAACAAAAAATTGAAATACAACTATCCTGGAAAAAATGCTGAAAAATTTGGCTGTTCAAAATAAATAATGTTCACGCTGCTGGCCAAAAACTGAAAATGTTTAAAAAAATACACGATTCTACCCAACTTTAGCAGGCCAAAACATGAACAATAATTACCCGATAGGGCCAAAAATGGCTGGACATATTTAGGACGAAGTGTTCTGACTTTTCACCAAAGGATTTTTTTTCCAAGCACCTTAGCCCATATGGCGCTGAAAAATTGGCATTAAAAATTTTTGAAAAAAAAATAATTTGGCCATAACTTTTTTTCTTCTAATTTTAAATGGTTCTGGTTGGTCTCGAAATTTTCCCGATTTTGCCTTCTTGCAAAATGAAAGGAATCATTTTTTTTGTAACAGTTATATTTTTCGAGATATTTACGCCAGAACTTTTCCTTGCGCTATTACTCGAAAGGGGTGCATTTTTATGAAAAATTGCAATCAATGTTTTTATGTTAAAAATGGTAATTTATTGATTGGTTTCATTATTATTTTTTTAAACCCCCCCCAATGAGTTCCACCCACCCCCGCGCTTTTTCCCAGTAACGAAAGTTGTTTACTAGGATACTTGGCACCTTTCTTAACAAAATTCAAGTTACTCCAAGTATCTGCAATTGGTCTCGAATTAGTCCAGCCAGTTTTTACTTCCTTTACTGGAGTAAAATATTGTTCGGGGGTTAGTATTTCCGAATTATTTCTATGAAAGTATTCTTTCGTTTTTGTTTTTTTTTTAGCTAAGTAATATGTTATTCTCTTCGGTTTTCCATAGTTTTACCGTATATATCATTATTCATCAGTCCAATGAATTGTGTTCCATTTAAAACTGATGTTTAGAAAGAATACAACGGCAATTAAAAAAAACTCTTATTACCGCTACACTCGTTTCACTATACACTACTGCTATAAGAAGTCTGAAGGAGCTATTGCATCGTAAAACACTGTTCTTTAGACTGTAAAGAGAAAACCACATAGTTAATTACGTTTTCATGGATTTTTATTAGGTATCGACAAATTCTACCAGAGAGCTTGGTGATTGGTGATGATAATTTTGAGAGCTATAACACTCTCACACTTGTTGGTAAACTCTGTGGTTTTCAATCGAATAGGCTTACCTAATTCTTGAAGAGGATTTATAAATAAATTGTGCTGTTTGTTCATAGATACAACTCCACCGAAATGCATTCTGGAAGAAAGCAAAACTTTGATCGAAATGGGATTTCTGCCTAATACCCTGGTTCACTTTGGTACGCATCTCCAAGAAAAACCGGCAAGTTACCTGAGACAAGACTTGCAAGATAAGCTCACTACCAACTCTCAGGCAAGCTTAGCGGCAGTGAAGATGAGGTGAGATATTTCAACATTTGTAGAAGTCGATAACTACTTTCTGGGCTATCGACCGACCGATATTTTTCTTTCTAGGGAAGAGTTTACACGAACATGTAGGAGTCGCGAAGTGGATGACGACTCAGATACCGAGCAAAATGGCGAACCGAGGACTTCTTTCATACCCGACGCTGGAGCTAGCACCAGCACTGGGATAACCCATGATAATTACGGCGAAAGAAAGGTGGAGAGATCGACTGAAAAGGTTCCGAAATGGTTCAGACCTTAGATTTTCTGCATTTGATATTTTTCATTACCTGTAAGAACTTAATAAATTAGGCTAAATTTTTGCGTGTTATTTATTCAATTCATTGGTACAAACGAAACAACAAAAACGTATAAAAACCTATAATACTAGACTAGACTCTAAGATTATTTATCCTCATTGAATAAGGATTTGTCATCGCAACGAAAAGTACACTAATTGAACAAAATTATTCAAAATCAGTCTCTGAGCCTGAAAATTAGATTGTTCCATGATGATGAAGAGGTTTGTCGAATGGATATTATATAAGTATGAAATAATGGAAAAGTTTCAACTAACAAACAATAATTATCTTTCTATTTGAGCCGATCTATTAGGGTGTTACTCGGAAGACTGTATGGGAAAGAAAACAGACGTTTGCTATGAATTCACTGAAAAAATCGAATTAGTATACTTTCAAAAGTTCTGTAAATACTTGAAACTCGACTTTATAGCTTACTTGGCAGTCGGAAACAGATTAATGCTAAGTATCTAATAAAAATCTATATGATATTCAACGCGCGCATGTAATAAACTAGCTCGAATATTTCATATGACCGAGCCTACTTGCTTCAGTCACTAATTTTAAGACTAAAATGTCGTTTATATTAAGGAGTACAATAAAGCCAATTTCGAATGGATATCTCCGTAGTTTTACCCTGAACAGTACTAAAAATCAGTTCAACAAATGGTTACCACCTCTCCATTAACATGAATAATACCATACAGTACGTCGTCGTATATGGCACTAGATAAGTTGAAGGTCTGGTCACCTGTCAAAGTTTCTTAATAACTTTTTAAATGCTTTAACGTTTCAACTACAATTTTTCTTACAAATGCAACAAAAAAAGAAAAGTAACATATTGCATAGTTCATTTTGACAAAAAATATCACAGTTTCCTGTTCCATGGATGTAATAAATTCTATTCTATGGATTGAGAGGAGTTCCTAAAAATATGATTGAATCTTACTTAGAAAATAGAACGTAGAGGGTCTATAATAATGGCAATGTGAGTCAGGAACGCTTTATCAAAAGAGGAGTACCACAAGGATCCATATTGGGTCCATTCCTATTTTTAATTTATGTTAATGATCTTCTCCTTTTCGTTTCTCTTCTTTTTTCTATTTTTTTTTTATTTATGAAATGGGTTAGACGGAATTATGTCTTTATTATCGTTTGTCTTATTTTTTTTTTATTTTTTTTTTTTTTTTTGTCTTTTTTTTTTTCATTTTTTTTTTTCTTCCTTTTTTTTGTCTTTTTTTCCTTTTTCTGTTAATTTTTCTTTTTCAAAATTCCTTTCCGGTATAATGAGAAAGAGCAAAGCTTAAATTTGAAGTTAATTGACTACTGAGAAAGAGATGCTGGGTGCCCTTTTTCCGTTAAATCTTTTACTCTTTTTATCTCCCTTGTTATTCAAATTTATTTTTTTTTGTTTTGTTTTTTTTTAATTCTTTTTCTTTTTTCTGTTTCTCCAAATTTCTATTTAAATTAATCAAAAATTCTTCCAGTGGGATTGAAAAAAAAAAAAACTTCCAAATCATTTCTTTCCGGCTTTTTCTTCTTGGGGTTCCTCGATTTTTTTCATAAATCAACATGGAATAAAAACCCGGGTTTTTTGGGTTTTTTCTTCAGGTAGGTAAAAAAAAAAAAAAATTTTGGGGGTGGAGGAAAAAAAAAATTAAAAAAAAAAAAAAAAAAAGAAAAAAAGCAAAACACGCCCCCGTAGGGAGGAAAGGAAGGGATACCTTCACATATGTCTCTCAAACACGAACTCTTGACTATACTATACGCCGATGATACGTCCTTCTCAGTTCATATGGACGAAATTCTTAACATCGATAATATATCATCAAGGATTATTGGCCACGCAAAACAGTGGTTTGACTCCAATGAATTATTTCTAAACGAAGCGAAAACTGAGGTACATTTGTTCTCGAATTATCACACTGCTCTTTGTGCAGCTCCTCAAACACAGGCAGTTAAATTCTTGGGGGTTCACTTTGACCCGTCTCTTACGTGGATAACACATATTGATATAACTTGTAGTAAACTAGCTAAATCAATTATGCCATTAGACGCATAGGTACTATTGTGAGCCAAGAAGCAGCTTTGTCAACATACCATGCTCTCTTCCACTCAGTGATGTCCTACGGGCTACTAAGTTGGAGCAATGCAAGTTTCGTTCATTTTCAAAGAATTTTCGTATTACAGAAAGCGGCTGTACGCAGCGTAGCTAAAGTAAAATATGACGAACATTGTAAACCCTTATTCCAGTCTTAAAATAATGACTATTTTCTCTCAAATAATTTATGAAAACCTCATACACGTTAGAAAGAGCATACATACATTTACTATGCATTCAGATATTCACTCCCACTCGACTCGGAGTAAACATAACATTATACCTTCCATGAAGAGATTAGAAAATCAATAGGAATATCTTGTTTTAATATGCTTCCCAGAGAAGTACAAATATTGCCATTGGAGCTTTTCAAGAAAAAAATGAGAAAAATTCTAATTAACATGAGCCTCTATAATTTAAAAGATTTTGGCCAGATGATTGGCGGCTCTCTTGCAGATAGCCAGTGACTTATATTTGTGTTTGTCAATGTATCTCAATTGTTTGTTTGTTTTTTATAATTATTCTCAGTGTGTTTATGACCTCACAACTTGACGTGTCCAGTAATATTGTACTATATGGATGTAATAAATTCTATTCTATTCATAATCACTAATAATGGGCATTGTTCACATAGAAATAGGATATTTTCTTCAATGCCTGTGTAAAAAGGATTTGAAGCGTTTTTGTCACGCCATCTTTAGTATAATGTCGATGTTTCCGTTTACTTGAAAAAGCACGACGAAATTTCCTTCTCTGACGCGTAAAATATGTGCAATTTATATGTCAGTTTAGCCGAGATATTCAAAAAGCTAATGAGGCCTAAAAATATACTTGAGAATATAAGTTTATACAGGAAACGAAAGTTCATCTGAATTTTTTGTTCAAGAGGCCAAAATTCAAGCAAAAATAATTTTTTTTCAAGGTGGAGCATGATAACTACTATATATTTACCAAATGGCCATTGAAATAATCTTCAAAATATGAATGATCTACGATATTGACAATTTATTCCACATTTCTTTTTGATTTGATATCCATTTTCTGGCATATTGTATAATTAATCAAGAAAATAAGGAATTTAAGCTAAGACGTCTGTAAGAAGAGTGAAAGAACAGACAATACTTGAAATCACTAGTGGCCATCTATCCGTAGTATACATCCCTTCAAATTTCCATATGGTTGGCAGACTATGTTCCTTTTTTTTTTTTAATTGAATGATGTTTATTTCCCAAGAAACTTACAAGTTTATAAAAGGGAAAATTAGAAACAAATGAATAATGAATCAAATAAATAGTAAAAAAAATAAAGTAAGATAATGAAATCAGACTTTTCACAGAAATAAAAAATTCATAATAATGAAAATAAAATAAAATTGTCCTTCACCTATCGCAATAAATGTTTTTTCAACATAACTTTGAAATTGAATTTTCCAAATTTTTTTATTGTATCAGGTAATCCATTATATAACACTATTCCGTTGTAATAAATTAGGTATCGACAACACATGTTGTCCTATGTTTGATCTGAATTTCATTGTTGATAAATTATTTGGACATCTGGTTGAATGGTCATGTTGGTCACTATTAATTTTGAAGATGAGATTAGAATGTTTCAATTTATTTTTAACCAAATGACTGAACGTGCAGAGTTTTAGTGTATGTATTGAAGATATATCTAACAGTTGATTGGGTTTGTATAAATTTATTTTGTAAAGCTTTCAGAGGTCTCAATAAGGTTTTTGTTACTGATCCCCATACCAAAATTAGGTATTGAAATCTAGAATATACCAGAGAAAAATAAATTAATTTCAAATATTTCAAAGGCAGAAAATTTCGAAATTTTAAAAATACTCCTATAATTGGAGAGATCTGTTTTCTCAGAATTTTCAAATGTTTACTCCATGTCAAATGTTCATCTATGTATATAAAGAACGAAATGGGTTTACAAGGTAAAATTTCATACTGCTTGAGAAAGCTACCGTATACAAGAGGTGTTTCACTTAAGAAATCTAGTGTACAAAATTCAGTAGAAATCTTGTTGAAATCCAGAAACCCAACCTGAAATCCTGATTTGTTGCACAAATTTTACGGCAGTGAAACACCCCTTCGAGTGTATAGCGAAACAGGTGTCGCGGTTATCTACACCCATTGAAAATCGTACAGGAAACTGTGATATTTTATATTAATTTAGATTTTCATCAAGTATCGGTCATTTCAGTTCAAGTTTATTTTGGTTCTTTTCTCTAATTTAATAGCTCCGCCTGCCGCGAAATAAATCATTTCCATTCATCCACGAATTATTATTTCCATTCTTTTTAATGTAGCAAAAATTTTATGGGCGGAAGAAAATATTAACTTCCAAGTATGTATCATAGGATCTTGAATCTTTCCGAATTTTATATCCTTTTACTCAGATCAGAAATATAAATGGACATTGGAAGTGAATAAAGGAATTGAGAAATTAAAATAAATGATCCGGAATTATTCTGAATTTTCTAGCCTCTTACCCAGAATATTAATAATAATGGACATTTGATATAAACACCTTTCGACTATTTGCATTCAGTATTCAAAGCGGTTTGGTGAACATACCCCCCATACTGAAATGAAGATGCTGATTCGTCTTGCAATGCTTGTAAGCCGATTATAATCAACATAAAATCTCCCAACTTGGTGAACTGACTTATAATACCTAATACCATCGCACAGACAAAAGTCGACCCCTCAAGCCATATCCACATCCTCCCTAGCATCCAAACTGACCCCCATCGGCCCCAACAGGTTACTGGACGGACCCGCCTCGCCCATCTGAGACCTGTAACTCTCCAGGATATTCTTCAGAGCGTTCACGTCGATATCGACGGGCTTGAAATTCTCGATATCGTCGAAGGAATCGCCGTTCTTCTTCTCGAAGCTCTCCCCGATCGTGGTCTGTGCGAGCTCCCTGTCCATTTCCTCCATGTACTGCTGCATCTTCGTCTTGGCCTCCTCGTACGACTGCTCTTTGACGTAGTTGTCCTCCTCGTACTCGCTCATATCGGAGCCGGAGTCCAGGTCCCAGGAATCGTCCTCCGGTATAACGAAGTTGAGGATGCTCTGGACGAAAGAGTCCGGCTCGAAGTTGATCTTGTTGTTCGCAGCAGGCTGCGCGTCTTTCGTGTCCTGCGAAAACGACACCTTCGACTTGTTCTTGCGTCTAGGAGGTCGCACAGGGGACTCCTCCCTGTCCGGGAACTCAGCTCCGTCGACTTCGGACACGTGGTTCAAGAACGACGAGATTTTCTCCGTAAGAGACGCGGGGTCGGTGTTGTTATTGACGTTGAACATCTTCTTCTGCCCGTACTTCTCCTGCAGCATCTTGTCCAGCTCCTCCGGGCTGATTTCCAGCCAAGCTTCGTCGTCGTCTATCGGCAAATCAGCCTCTTCTTTGCGCATTTGTTCCACATCGCACTCGACGCTACGAGACAGCTCTATGATCTCTCGACCTATCGCGGGACTATAGTGCATGCTCTCCCTATGACTCGCGTAATACTCCTTAGCCTTGTTCAATAAGTTGTTGTACCCCACCGAGTGCTCCAACAAACCCTTAAAGTAACCCTTCTCCTTCAGGCTGTTCACGTAGTTGTGCCAGCCTTTGTCTGCCTCGACGTCGGCGCTGGGCTTCGCCTGCGAGGCCAGGATTTCGAACCCGCAAGCCACCTTCACGCCGAGACTGTGCGGCCGGAAATCTGCCGAACTCTGCGGCGGCAAGTTCCAGCCCGTCCTGCGGTCAGGGGCGTACTTGGCGTGCTTCAGCATCGCGTACAGGCACTTCGTGAAGGCTACGCGCCGCTTAACCCTACTTTCTGGCGGAAAGTACTTCATGGCGCGGCAGGCTTTCAAGTCGACGGCGTCCCGGTTGCAAAAGGAGTGGACGGCGGGCGCGATGAGGTTAGGTTTGGCTTTGAGGAGGGCGGCCACGCCCACCGGTACGTAGACGGTGGCGTGGTGGAGGTTGTCTTTGATTTTGTCGGGGTAGCCGGCGGTTTTGTTATTGAGGCAGCGTTGTATGTCGGACGAGGCTCGAGTTTTCGTCGGGTTCGCTCGGATCTGGGAGACGGCTTCGGTCATGGTTATGTCACTGGTTTCGGCAGCGTCGTTGGGGACGAGGTGGACGTTTCCTTCGTAGAGGTATACCTGCGAGAAAATGGGAAGTTTCATAACGTTTCTTGCGGTTTTGCTTTTGGATAATTCGAACATGAATAGCAGAGATTTTACGTAAACTTCAGTGTGTCCCTATGTATGCTTGGGTCTTGAAAACTGCAACGAATTTTGATGCTTTTTTTTAATAGATAGTGATTCAAGCGGAGGGTTTATATGTAGAATATATGCACAATGTAGTAGAGAAAATGATAATAATAAAGGTATATAATGTGATGTCGTAAACGAGATAGATCAAAATAATGTATTACCCGTCTGCTCACATGGCTGCAGATACGATACATCAAATTTACAATTGACCTATACAGGACATCCATGATCACAAACAATCCTGACCACATGAGGACACATTGGCCAGCTTCCATGGGACAATTTTGTGGACCCCCTCCCATACCCCCCCTCTCTCTATTACATTACTGTACACCTAAAAAAGGTCTACAAAAAAAAAAAACAAAAAATGGGATGTATTAAAAATCTCTACGGAAATAAAAGGGAGTTTTTTTTAAGTAAAACGTACCCACAAGCTAGTCAGAATGAAAAGCGAGCGGTGCACCCCTAAGGGCCAATTGCACCGCTTGGCTTTAATTGTGGTTAATCTTAACTAGGTTTTGTTGCTATGGATTTGACAATCAGATTCCTTGTTCCTTAGTGATGAAACGTAGCCTCGTTTTAACCTTTATTAAATAGAGCGGTGCAATTGGCCCTAAGACGCCTAAAAATACAAATTCACCAACGAAAAAAGACCGCCTGTTAGAAACGTATTTGCAATTGATTCTTCCCATAGAATATATAAAGGGCCTATAACCTGTTACGGTAATATTATGTAATATATTGATTTTATTTGGGGTTTGTTTAATTATAATGTTATCAGTGTGTTGTAAAATTTTGTTTTGTATCTTTATACTCTGTACCTGCCATTTTATCTATATTCTGTACCATTTTATTTATATTTATACTCTGTACTTTTTTATACCTTGTACTTGAAAGCGGATGCTGATAAAGATTATATATATATATATATATATATATATATATATATATATATATATATATATATATATATATATATATATATATATATATATATATATCGTTGCCTACGAAAAACCAGAATAACATTTTTTAATTCAAATGTTAAGTTGTTAATTTGCTAGTAACAAAAACATTGTCAACTGAAATCAGAGTTGAATAAGACTACAAATTTATTTTAGGCGAATTGAACATAATAAAATACTTTTTATTCTTTGAAATTTTTCCTAAGAATACTCCCCTTCCAAGATGTAGATTGAAGGTCGATATTACAAAATTTCGCCTGTTTCAAACCATAATCTCAAAGAGTTGCACTTGAACATCAATTTACAATTGGATTTAAAAAAATATTGTAAATATCCATAGAGGTTGGTGAAAAAGGATGAAAAAATTACATAAATATATTTTTAGGCAAAATGAACACGTTTTTTTCTCGAAATTTTTCATAAAAGTGATTGAATACTAATTCTATAATTTATGAAATCATACTTCCACTTCTATCAAATATTTTCATTATACTAAGTGCAAAATAATCTCTGTGGGAGTTGTACCTGAATGACATTTGTCTGGAAAACCCGCTTTTTCAGATGTACTAATATTGCCCATACTTGATTACCTAGGAAAGTATGAACGTCTCATTAACACAGGAAGTGTTGAAACTCTAGCTACTTGCATTGATTCTGGCTGCGATTTTTAAAATATCATGTATGATTTCATACAGGTGACTTCATAGGTAGTTCGTGTATATTGGGTCTAGGTACCTTCTATTGAATTTCTCTTTGAAGGTTTCTCGAAATTCATTCACATTTTTTTTGTCAACAAGACTCTTTTCTCATAACAATAATGTATATTGTTTCAAAGACAAAATGTTTACTGACAAATTAACATACACAATGTGGAAGGATAACATGATAATGAAATCACCAAAACAGATTTTGCGTTTCCTTTGCTGTCTCCTTCCCTTGCATTTGCTGTTGAATTTTGGTGAGGCCAGTGGCGTGTGAAATTCAACGGATGTGGGTCAAAAAATGTAAAAAAAATATCACATAATTTTAATTTAATAGTGAACATTTTTTATGTGGAAATATAAAATCTGCAAGTTTCAATAGGAAGTATTTATCGATAATCCGGTCCTTTCATTGAGTAGCAAAAAACGTCGGTATTCAACTCTTCCTGTGTAAATGTGGCCTCCAGTTAATCAATAAGGGGCAAATGGATGTCATATAAAAGTCAAGGTGGATTTTTATTAGACTACAGAGGCTTTTCTGGCAGAACAAAGAGACATGACATTTTTTTCATTAACCAGCAATTTACTCTAAAATGGGTTCTATCAAAAACTATTCATGTGAAAAGTTCCAGTTTTCATGTCTGGCTGAATACTACTCTTAAATTTTGGCATTCATTGCCAAAAACATGATATTGATATAATGAGAGATTTGTAAATTACCAAAACTATTGATTACTGAGTTTGATGAAAAATTATAATTTTTTTTTGGGTCTGTATATTTCTCCTACTGGGTACATTTCTTGAAAATATTGGAAGTAACTTTTCATTCACTGTGTAAAACAAAAAGATGGCACATTCTGAGATATTCAGGTACCTTTATTCATTGACAGATTCAGTGATGGTAATGAAAAGGAATTGAAGAAAAATGGAAGATTTGTCGAGGGCCCAAATAAAATGTTGGAATTTTTTCTCAAGTACTTTTCCTACTTGTGTTATTCTAGCCATGACAAGTATGCCAATGAAGAATTCTGATATGTCTGATGTTCATCTATATCAATCAGTGTCTGAAAACGAAATGTTCAACACTCATTTTACATGAAGGCCACTATCACTTTTTAATGAGAAGTCTAAAAAAACTGGTTGTGTTTTATTCCGACTGAACAACTCTCTCAATATTGAAAATAATTAAACCAGCCCCCACACCAAGAGCACAATAGTATTTTCCCCCATGAGATCAAATAAACTGAAGTCTCAGGTCTGTTTTACTGTTGTATTTAAACTGAAGTCAGGATATCTACCAACCTACCTAATTGATGAAATAATGTATACTCAAGCAATACATAGTCACAATACAAGGTCACATGCGTCAAATGATTTCTCTATCAGTACTGCTAATGCTGCTACAAACACGGTGTTCGTTAAAGGTTTACAACTATACAATTCATTGCCAAGAGAGTTGAAAGAATGCTCTACATTGGGTAAATTCAAGAGCCAATGTATAGAATATATAAAGGGCCTATAACCTGTAATGGTAATATTATGTAATATATTGATTTTATTTGGGGTTGGTTTAATTATAATGTTATAAGTGTGTTGTAAAATTTTGTTCTGTATCTTTATACTCTGTACCTACCAATTTATTTATATTCTGTACCATTTTATTAATATTTATACTCTGTCCTTTTTTTTATGGACTTTGTACTTGAGAGCTGATGCTAATAAAGATTATATTATTACTATTACAAGTCCAGATGTCAACATCAGTAAACATTTAACCTCTCACTTGGTCAGTCCAAACACTAATAGGGTGAAAGAATTTTGTGTTGAAAAATAGAAATTGTGTTGGATTTGGAGAAAAAAAAATTTACTGAAATGAAAAGTAATCTATATACGAAGGCCATAATGTAAGAATGAAACTACTACTACAGAAATTAATCCTCATAACCTTCTTAAGGTCAGTTCATTAATCACCAGCTGAGTCTCATCTAGTAGCTACTAAAAAAATATTCGATTGGAATACTGCTATTCAGGATTAAGCTGACAAGTAGTGCTTCAACACAACATTGATAAATCAGTCCTGGATGCCAAAAAACTCTCAGTAAATAACAATAACTTGAAATTGTATGTGAATGTAACAGTAAAATAAACAGGAATAAGCTTGCAACCAACTACTTGCAGCTGAACAAGTTGAGACTCATCAAAAGATGTGAACACTACAGGTTTTCAAATAGTTTACTTTTTGAGAATCAGCCCTTTGATAAGTGAATAGTAAAAGGCTTCCATCAGATGATCACAAAACACGAAATTAAAAATTTTGTGTGATAAAAAGAATCTTTTTTATTGCTCTCACAAATAAATGTTTCTCTTACCCTATTTTCACATGTTTCTGGGTTGGCCCAGCTGGGTAAATAGTCAGCAGCTTCGATTAACAGAAACTCCCCATCCACATCATATGCCCTAGCTATGAGCCCTTCGATTTCCTTGGTTAACTGTTGCAAAATGAAGACCATAAACCATTCATCTTCTATGTTGTCTCCATAATGAGACACACCATACAGATGGGGTGGCAATGATTCTGAAGAATTAACATTGAATATATTGAGTTATCATGTTGATTCGTAGTTCGGTGGTTTAATATATGAAATAACACTGTAAATACACTAATTTAAATTCATCAAATATTGACATTTCTCAATCTCAACAAAATCCACATTTCAAAGCCTTTGTTTCAGCAATCAGACTAACTAGCCCCCAGCACCATTCAATAAAGATTGACTCATCCCAATTAGTGGCGATTAGTCTTACCTTTGTTTCCTTCAATAAAATTTAACGAATTTGAGATCGATGTTCTCGGAACCAACTTGAACTCATCTTTGTGCCACAAATAGGTGTCGGTGTATTTTGCGACAATTTTGTTCGCCTTTTCCAAAATAGTGGATATAAGCGTCTCTTGTTCTTTTTCGTCATCGCTATTTATTAATGGAAACAGGAAATATTCGATGAAATCATCTTCCCGCACCGATTCTAGCACGTTATTTACACCTGCCATTTCGATTTCAAAACACTTGAACCAGACACAGAACGAAATCTGCAGACTTTGGTTCTGTCATGTTCTGAAATAAGTCATGGTCAAGGTCGTCACACAGAACACCTATTTGTTATTTCTTATTCCTGTCTTTTTTTCAATATTCCATAGAATGAAAGATAGAAGATAGAAGTACCTAGTTCTGCCAACAAATGCACGTCATAGAAATAATAATAGTATAATAGTGCAGTGTCAATGACACAACGAAAAAAAAGATGCATTCCAGGCGACGCTAGAAACGATGAAATCTTGAACCTGATAACACAGTTCGCAATTCTTTTGAAATTTGGAGTGAAATCTATTAGCTGTGGTTCGTGCATGTATCCATATCCATGTCCATTTAGGCTCCGTTCCGTTTCCTAATATTGTTACCATTAGCCGTTCCCCTGTCTTGTAGTGGTTACCACAGTGACCACCATCTAGAGTATAACAGCCCTACTTTCGTGGCTCTTGTTAATTGAGAGATATTGTTAATTCTAGCAAATTGTTATGTCAACGACATGTTTTCAGCTTTCATACTATTGTGGTCTAACCAACTTGGTAATTTAAAGATAGGTCTTTAATTGATATCACTTGCTAGCAAGCTCATGATATCAGTTTTAAAGACATTGTTACAACACAAAATATGAATACTCTGTAGTTATGGCTTTCAATCCAGAACTTATTTTTATTTTTGATGAGATTGCGGATGAAGAAGACCACATTTGACCACAATTGAGGATTCTCCAATTGATTTTTAGGAATGAATTACGAGTTACTAGAAGACATCTTCGGGATGTTAGCGACCCCTTAACTTTACCAGAAGGAAATTTTCGCGGAATCTACCGTTTGTGGAGGCAATTAGTTATCGATCTGGTAGATGAAATATCGCCTCAGATGAGAAACATCTAAAGACATCAGATAGCGATTCCTGCAATTCATAAAATAATTGCAACACTTTACTTCCTTGCCCAAGGAAGTTATCGAAAGTGTGTTGGGCAGGATTACTTTTTACCCATGACTCATATGAGTTATAGGATAGAATTTCGTCAAACTGAGCAGGAGAAAACCATTGTCAAACAGGGCTTCATGGATAGAGGTGGGTTTCCAGGAATTATAGGTGCCATATTGATTGCCCACATATTGCGATACAAGCTCCACCATTTCACAATCCAGAAATGCCTGGAATTGTTTTTTTAAACCGTAAAGGATTTTATAGTATAAATGTCCAGATTATAGTTGATGCAGATCTCAAAATTCTTAATGTCAATTCAAGATTTCCTGGATCTGTTCATGATTCAGCAATATGGACATCCTCCTTGGTCAAAACACATTTGGATATTTCAAAAGTTTGAATTTTAGGTTATATTGTAAACAGTGTTCTGTCTACGTGTTAAGGTGTTTTCAATGTATCAAAGATTTGCTATAGCAACTTGTTACTTTTCGTATCTTTAACTTATCTTAACAATAGTGATACGAAAGTACGGATATGATAACATAGTGTTAACGAAGTTGTTGAGTTTCTGTTAACTTAACGACCTTGTTGAGTTAACAAGTGACACCATAGTAGGGCTGTTAGTCTGGTTAAACAGACAGGAAAACGAAACATGGCCTTAGCTTCAAAGACTTGCTACGAATTATATTGAAGAACTCGTGCAATATTCGAAAGAATTCATGGATTTCCATCCTTCGATATGTAGAGTGCAAAAAAGACAGTAGTACACGAATTTCGCAGTGGAACAATGGATATGTTCCGTAAATCGTTTCGGTTAACCAGAGCGGTTGACAGCGGTTTTGGCCGGTTGACAGCGGTTTTGGCCGGTTGACAGCGGTTACTGAAATTTTCGATATACGGAACGCTTGTCACTTGTCATACAGAATCATAATAATAAAAGAAAAAAGACTTTATTGAAAATTAGAAGAGGTTATTTTATCTACCTGATTCATTTGACCTTAATTAATTATTAATTGTATTCTTTGGCACTATATAATCCAATGCCTTTCTCTCTCTCTATATTGGGATGGTCTTTGCTTCTTAGTGGTGGACTGCGCCTGCTCGGAAGCAAAGACCATCCCAATATAGAGAGAGAGAGAGAATGTCTTTCTGTGACTCATATTAGTTTCACTTGTGAGTTTTTCGTGTACAAAACTAGAATTATAAACCTGGTATTTGCTTAAATTTTTTTATATTTTCATAATTTTCGTTCCTTATTGCTCATTGAAATTGAAATGGATCACCATGAATGTGTATATAAATATATGCAAGCTTACAGAGAAAGTAAATAGAACTTTTGACGGACCGTCAGGTACATACTGGGATAAGGAAAAACTTTAATATGTGAAAACCTAAATATATTTTTAATCGCAATATACCAGAATAATTTACAGAAGAAACATTATATCCCTACAACTATCAGGAAAAATAATCCAATTCAACTTTACATAACATTTTAAATATCATTTTATTTACCACAATAATAACAAAACAAAAACAGACTTAGTCGTGGTAAACACTTATGTTGGTATGTTCAAAAAATAATTTTTTATCCTATCTACGTCCTCACAACTAACCACATCCAAAACATCAGCGAAATACACCACAGACAGACCAACTTTGACCAACTCAAAGTACATATATGTGTCCTGTGATCAAATTACCACTGTAACCGATAAAATTCAGCGGTTGTTCGGGTAACAGATTTAATGACAACTTTGACAGACCACGCCTATTCTAATCAGGTATAAACGTATCGGTTTCACCGGTTACAGCGATTTTGACAGGAACCGCGTTCCGTAAATATAAAATTTATAAAATTTTTGATTTACGGGACACTAAATTTGTAACCAGGTTAACCGAAACGATTTACGGAACATATCCTATAAGCTCTGGGTATAATTCTGTGGAGCACTCTGTTTCATCTGAGATGTTTCCTGGCGCCCATGTATTCAAAACTTATTTGTCTGTCTCCTCTCTCACTTGCGGTCAGCCAAATAGTGACAGAGAAGGAGAGACAGATACTTCTTGAATGCAAAAGCGCCAGAAAAAAAGCCTCTAGTATGACATATGACAGTTTACACTGACAATGACAATTGACAAATTGACCAAATGACGTACTTGCTACTGTTACTACTGTTATTTTTTCAAAACAATGATCAGTAGGTTAGGTAGGGGATATCGGAAGAAATTTAATTTGTTGTCCTTGAGTAGCTTTTATTATTTATTTTCAACTGAAAGATAGTATCCTGAAGTTATTTCGACAAATTTATACCCCATTATCAACTGATCATGGCAAAGGCAAAAGTTAGCGCGGATTGGAAAAAGCGGGTGAAGCAAGAGTACATGCGTTTGAGGCAGCAGAAGAGATACAAAAGAGCGGACGATGTCAAACTGGCTTGGAATCAAAACCGCAACCGAATGACTGAAACCCTAATCGAAGAACAGAAGAGGTGGTCAGACACCAAAGCCCATTGGGTGCCAACGCCTGAGATGCCTCCTCACGTCACCTGCATGAAGAAGGCAGAAGTTATAGGAAACGAAGGTAAGGTTTGATACTAGTAATGTCCTTTTTGTAAGTTACAGGAATTCATTTTTGCTTCAGGGGATATCCAAGTGGCCCCCATAAAAATAATCAATGCTGTCACTCCCATACCAACGATGTATACCTGGGCGCCCATTCAGCAGAACTTCATGGTTGAAGACGAGACTGTCCTCCACAATATCCCTTATATGGGGGATGAGATTCTGGACCAAGACGGTACTTTCATCGAGGAACTGATCAAAAACTACGATGGAAAGGTACATGGCGATAGAGAGTCTGGTTTCATTGATGATGAATTGTTTGTGGAATTGGTACACGCTCTGATGCACTATCAAGAAAAAGATAAACCCGATAAGAAGAAAGAAGAGAAGGAGAAGAAAGAGGAAAAGGAGAAGAAGGAGCCAGAGGAAGAGCCTAAAGAGAAGAAAGAGGAGTTAGAGTTTCCGGTCTTTGTGATTTTTCAGGCTATCTCATTGCAGTTTCCTGATAAGGGGGGCCCTGAAGAACTTAGAGATAAGTATGTTACATGTTTCATATTAAATTTTTACTGTATGAACAGAAATTAGGTCTAGTAATGAGTCAAATTATTACCCAAAAAATATATTGTATCAATCTTCTCTAGGTATGTTGAATTGACAGAAAGGACAGACCCCAATGCCCCACCAGAATGTACCCCAAATATTGATGGTCCTATGGCTGCTTCGGTGCCCAGAGAGCAAACCATGCACTCATTTCACACCCTGTTTTGTAGGCGCTGTTTTAAATATGATTGTTTTCTACACAGTGAGTATTTCATTTGACTTTGAGCGCATCCAGAAAAAAAATTAACCACTTGTAGTGCATTCATAAAGTTGAGTTGTCAAAATCAAGCACAAAATGATAAAATTTTAATGAACTTGTAATGAGTCCTGTGGCGATATTGATGTCCCAGATCTCATTAGTCTAAATGAGTGCACTTTGTATTTTAATTCACATGATGAATTCTTAGATTTAGTGAAGTCAGATAGTTTTTTCTCTGTACCACCTGTACATCAGGTTGTGTATTTTGTTTTGCTGCACCCTGTAGGACCTCAAGGTAAAAACCTCAACTAATAGATAACACAGAATAGCTCATTTCCATCATTGTCTTCATTTCACCCTCATTATAATGTTTAATAGTATGGGAGGTTGTAAAGTGATTAAATTTTATCATCTGTTTGTCATCTCATTCGAAAAATCTTCTTTTGAGGTGGTCAAAGCAGGGCATAAAATGTAAGGAGAAATCAGGATTTTATTGTTTTATGAAACAGGACTTCAAGTATGCCATCCTGGTCCAAATTTGCTGAAAAGGAGAGGTCCAGATTTGAAACCATTCACAGAGCCTTGTGGTTCTGACTGCTACATGTTGCTGGTGAGTAATTTATCATTCTTGATACAATTCAAAAATTATAATAGTAATAATAAAGTAATAATTCATGTAAAAGAGTATATACAACAATTTGTAAAAAGGTGAATAAACGGTTCAATTATACCCGCGAAGTTAAAAACTTGTTGCGAGAAAATCAGAGATAAGACTTGCATGTATGTATCAGGGTGGGGCAAAATCTGATTTTTATTAAAAAAATCAAAAATCATTGATAAAAAAAAATGATTTATTTGATTTTTCAAATTTAAATATAAAATTTGAACATTTTGATTCTTTGAAATTATTGTTGATTATTTTAATGTATAAGTCTAAAAATTTTAATACATTTTGCGGCTCAAAATCTTGTGACAACGCATTTGTCGCGCTTCTTGCAAGAAAATTCTTGTCGCGATTTGTTTTCCTCCTGTCCTATACACTCGCTATACAGTGCCGAGTGAGGCACGAACACGAACGCGTTTGTTGTGCTTTTTGCAAGAATATTCCTGTCGAGGCTTGTTTTCCTTCTCAACCTATAAACTGACGTTGCCCAACAATTTCACGCATTTATTAGAAACAGCTTAGGCACAGAAAAAGGAGGGAAACTCCTGTTTTTGTTTAAATTGTATAACGAAAATGAATAGACTGAAAATATACAGTAATAAAATTAAGGTGTTACGTTTAGTTTAAGAATTTGGAATTATGTACTTCTTTTTTGTTGTTTTTGCTAAAAGCAGATGCTCCTTTTGATCTTCAAGAAAACTTTTATATTATGTTATCTGGTTCTGAATAAAAAAACAAGAATTGATTTGAATCATGATTTTAATATTAAAAATTAAGCGATTATAAAATCGAAGATTTCGATATAATGATATTGAAATGAACTCATTCACTTAACTGAAGTGAAAGATTTCACGAAATATATTTCGATGAAACTCTTGAATCTATTTTTTAATCTGTAGTTGAAACCAACTTCAGCAGTTTGACATGTTGAGATGTTATCTATCAACTTGATTGATGAGCGTCAATGTGTGTTCAAATATTGTATTTTGAATTATTTTTGCTAACTAACAAGGTGGAAAAGTGTATGCTTATCGCGGATATTTGTCGAAGGCTAGAGACAAATTATCATCTCTCTTGAGGTTTCCGAAGGATGTCAAAAGGTAATAGCCACATTGAAATTTGCAAATAGGAATAAAAAAAAAAAAGCAAAACTAATAAATCGAAGAACAAAAAAGTCTTTATTACATCGTTAATAGTCTGAATATATTTATTGTGCATATTTGACGTTGCTGCGAATAAACCATCCTCTTGGAAGCTTTTTATTTATTGGTCATCGAATATAACTTTTCAAGCAAACATGGACTGGAGGAAAAAGCAAAAGAAAAGTGGAGTGGCTACTGTAGGTACTTGAGAATTTCATATTATTCAGATTTATTTCAAACGTTATCCTAGAGAAAAGTATTAATTTTATGACGTGAAATAACATGCTGATTTGATAATTGGTATCCCGTACATTTAAATTTACCGCCACAAAACGACATTACACACCCCGAGCACAAAATGAAGGGCACAGAAATTTGACCCTCGAGAATAAAGGATTGACATTGCAGGGTCTCTAGGGTATGGCTATGGTTAAGATGTCTAGAAGGATGGTGTACTGAGTTATACCTGGACATGTTTGGGGTTCTTGGCGACCATCCTTTTTTATAGCTCTGCTTTTCGCTCGAATCGTTCGATGGCGTTTGCAACGAAAAAATTCTTTTCGTGGAATTTAAACGGCTGACCTCTCTCTTCTTTTCTTTTGCGCTGCTATCCCCTTTTTTCCTTGTCTGTCTTCCCTTTTTTTCTTTCTTCGTTTTTTTTTTTGGTTGCTTGTTTTCTCTTTTGTTGCTCTCGAATCAGTTTTTGTCGTCGTCGGTTGCTTCCTTCCTTGCGTCCTGCGATGAATTGGAAGCACACCACGAGAAAAAACCCCCCCCCCCCCCCCCCGCTGTGGTATGCTGGGCTATCACTGTCCAAAATGTTGTCATACTATAATTACCACGAACATAAACATTTCCATAGCAACTAACCAGCCCAACACTTGCGATTTCTATCAAATTTTGTTTCAGTTTATCGCTACAGGGAAAATAAAAAGATTGTGAGAATTGTAATGCAATATCCTAAATATATCATTATGAATAATAGGAGGAAAAGTCATATGTTCAACTTGGTAGCAAAATAGATTGACTGCCTTAGCTGAATTCATAGCCTCCTATGAACTATCGGCCGCTGCAGTCAATCTACTACTTTGCTCCTTAGCAAAACATTAAAAAAAATAACTATTTTTTATTGTAGAAAAAAGGTGTTTTTTTCGCATCCATAGCAACTTTTGACCGTTGTAGAAAAAATACATTTTTGACTAGTCTGCCATTAATAAATTGACATTTCAGTGACATTCATTCTCATTTTTGCAATTGTGATTCAACTGAAAAGTTTCCTGTTGAAATGTGACACCGCATACAGATATTCATTTTTAAGCACTAAACGTTGATAATCACCAAATGTTATGACAATTTCGTCAGCGAAATTATGACGATAAATAATTTGCTATTGTGATCTGTTCGCCTGAAGGACGCCGTCAAAGAAAAAATGGCCGCCAAGGTCAACCAGGAGGAGGAATGCGAAAAAGACGTGAAAACCGCGAAACCCGCAGTCAAACCCGAAACACTGGAAGTCAAAGGGGTTGCTCCCGCCAACCCCAGGAAGATCTGCAAACAGCAGAGTGTAGACTCAGGAAACGAAGCTAGCTCCGAAGATAGCAACGACAGCAATAAGTTCAAAGGTATTCATAGTTCCGTCCGATGTTTCCAAAAAAGCCAAAAATTCAATCCGAATCGAAATATGCGATTATCGCGTCGTCGCGCGATGAAAACAAATGAGCGTCCTTATAGCACTCTTCTAGCGAACACTTCAAATATACAATTTCTGCAGATACAATTCCATTCGAAACATTCAAATGACATTTCACCCGATGAAAATTGATAGTTCAATGCTGTTTTGGTTGTTAGAATTAGGAGATGAGAATAATAAATACCAGTAAATCGGACACAAAACGGGCAAAGTCCAGATTGTATTTTGGTTGGTCGGATCCACGGACCCTTAAGCCCGAAAAACTCGCGATGTATCAACACCGGTCGTGAAAGCGTACATTCTTTCAATAAGAAAATAATCTTTTCAATGTATGCCCAAAAGATTACAGAAATAATGAATGAAAACTCAAATAAAAGTATTAGCATTCGTATGAATTCAGGAAAGCTCTGTGACGTCAGTCCCCTTATTGAACGGCACGCGGGCATTTCACAGCTGTTGTTTTCCTGATTTTAGCGCTGCGATTGTTCATATTCATGTTGCATGTTTGTGTTAGAAGTGTGAGTATTAGGTGGCTATAGTTTATTAGTATCAAAATCGAATAGTTTGATGCCAACGCATTTCTAGTGCTGCGTTGTCAAACGGAAGGAGACTTTCAAAAAGCCGATTCACATAACCTCCCAACAGCAGATGTTACAATGGTCACTGATTTTTTGGCATCGTTTACAGACTTCAATCAACCACAGACAAGTGGTACAAAAGCAAGGCTTAGATTCTCTCCATAAACTCAAAATTAGCTGTTTCAATCCATTCTATTAAAAATAATAGTAAAAAGTCTAGATATTATTTTCACTCAAATTGCTGATATCCATAATTACTCCACAAGACGAACAAAATTACTAGCAACAAATAAAACACAATCAGATTTTGGAAAAAAGTCAATTTAACATGATGGCATCATAATATAACTCAATTCCAGAAACAATTAAAGCATTCTGCTCAACAATGAAATTTAAGCAAAAATACAAACAATTTTCAATCAGCTAATGTACAATATATTTTGCATGTAGTCAACAGTTATATGTTTTTTTTTACCTTCATTGGTACTCATCAGTTTTGAAAGCCATTTCATTTTGACTGTTTACAAATATTTAATTTCGTTAAATGTATAGATTTTTTTCCTTTATACTTTTGAAAATTTCATTTATTGACTATGTACTTGTGTGTTTTAGTCCCTATTCATAAACATGTAATGTTTCTTGGGATAATAAAATTGAATTGAATTGAGTAATATATTTTCAATTGGTAAATTATTTGTGCAAAAGGTTGAGAACGTTATATATTATATTATATATTCATATGGTGTAAGTAAAACAATGCAGGAAGACCATATTCGTTGTTTGTTATTTGAAGAGATATTTCGTGACACTTAACTATATTGTACAAACCCTATCATTCAAAGATGTCTCACCTAGCGGCAACGAACCACTTTTTGCTTTCGGATCACTGATAAAAACTTTGCTTGGATTGTATTTCAAGGTATTTACACAACCAGGAACAGAACACCATTCATTTGAACTCATTATACTGAGGATTTTCCTGACGTGAAATTCGTGAACATAACAGAACTGTGTAAATACCATTTACATATGACAGGTGAGCATCAATGAAGGAGGTGACGTCACAAACCATAGCCTCGCTGCGGGGAGCCGTTTCCTAGCTTGGGTGGGACTGATATTTTATTTTTATATTATCGTTGCCAAACAAGAACATTGAACAATTCAGTGGTAGTTATGACTTAGCTCTATCGATTTTTATCACTTTTGAAAATTAGTGAACGTTCCTACTACGCGAAAAAACATATGAAAAGGTGCGTTAATTTCCTAAAATATGTGATTTACCGTCGATTATTTTGCAATTAAAAAAGATTAGATGACATACATATTTTGGTAACCTATATATCTCGAAACCTGAGTCCGGTTTAAAATGGAAAGTGTTTAGAATTTCACCGTCATGTAGTATCCTCTATCAAAACAAATCGTGAAATCCACGAATCAACCATTCAGTTAAATTTAGCCAAATAGTGTACCTCACAGACAAAATGTGGGTTAATAATTTGGTCCAGAGAGAGATTTTCATAGTTTTGCGGTTTGATTTACTCTTTCCAAATATGAAAAATCACTGGCTTCTTAGAAAAAAAGATTATTTTTTCAGGCATTTTTTGGGAAAATATATGTGTTTTTCATACATTTTCCCAGCCTGTACCTAATAGAAAACTATTTCGTCGAAATAAAGTCAAAAATTCTTAACAGTATTCAACATTTCAGAATCACTTTACATCATAACCATCTGAGCTTCAAGAACTCCACTCTCGGTCTGAATAAAATTACCATCATGAGCGCCTTCGGTGGTCATTGAGCCCAAGCTTTCGAATTTTGCACGGAAAAGCGGTTATACCATTTCTAAAAAAAATCTGTTTTCTGATACATCGACTGAAAACATCTTGCATACGTATTACTTCTGGAAAATACCATTATTCATATTCATATCCGTGAAAACATTAACTCCAACACAATCCATATTGTTACGAATCTCCTAGCGCTCTCCTAGCGTCGGCCCTGACGAGATCGTTAACGCAGATGAGGGATCGCGTCGTAGCGAACGTCATTTTCCAGGAACCCGTAAATTGCCGCCTGGAGAATTCGAGACACGTCATCGGGGCTTCTCTCGAGGATTCTCGTTAGGTACGCAGGTATATAAGAGTCGGGATATCGCGGCGGAGACAAGTTTTTATTCGGAGAGTTAGATATTCGGAAGTTTGGATTTAGAGCGAGCGAGTTTAGTAGAGCTGAGTGGAGAGAGTTTTGTTATTGCTAAGTGCAAGTAGTCGACGAGTAGAATTTTTAGTACAGAGAGTTTAGTACCGAGCATTGGAAAGTTATCGGAGCGATTTGAGTGATTGTGCTGTATTGTATTGTGATAGTTATGATAAAAGTTTAGTGTTGTTTGGTGTTTTCATCGACGAACCCAAGGATATATCGTAACAATATTATTGAAAGTACCACGGTTCGACTCTGTTACTCCTTTTCAGACAGCGACGGCAGCGACCCAGTCTCCACGACTACCTCCTTCACGTTGCTGGGACTCATGGGAGCCAACGACAACAAAGAATGGACCGGTTCCGATGAGAGCCTCTTCAGAGCGCTCCATAAAGTATTCCTCAACAACTATTGTGCCATTGCTCAAATTATGCTAACCAAAACCTGCCAACAGGTGAGTGAGTGCTGTCTACGTTGCTTACTATCATTCGAAATAATTTCAAGTACCTTAATAATAATAATGATAAAGTTTATTCAAAATTCATAAAAAAGGGCATATACATCAATTTGTAAAAAGGTGAATAAACAGTTCAATTATACCCGCGAAGTTAAAAACTTGTTGCGAGAGATACGAATAATATTTATGTATAATATATTTGATAAATTTGTAGAATTCAACAAAATAATATTGAAAAATTAACTAATTTTCTTAACTGAAGTGAGAGATTTCATGAAATAAATTTCGACGTGATTTTTGAATCCATTTTTTAATCTGTAGTTTGAAAGATACTAATGACTTGATCATTTTTATATGATTTGGAATCAAATCATAGTAGAATGGACATTTTTGTTTTAACTCTATTTTTCAATGTGATATTATTTTTATTCCTTGTATTATAAATATGATTATTGAATTTGATGTACTCGGCTTACTCGAAATAATTTCAAGTATGTTAATGTACTTTGAGCACCCGAAGTAGTTGAAGAACTTCAATCTAATTCACTTTCACATTGATGTTTTCAAAGTCAGTTAATATCTAATATTTGTACTGTGCTCTAAGTACTTGAAAGTAGGAAAATAAGATATAATAGGCTCGTTCGAAATACTCTGTAGTTGTAGTAAATCAATGTATGAGAGTACAGTAAGATGAAGTATTTATAATGTACTTCAATGATGTGAAGTAATCGATTTACTCGACTTATTCGAAATATTTTCAGGTATGTTAATGTATTTTCATCACTCAAAGAACTTCGATCTGATTCAATTGTTAAAAATTTACTGAAATGCATTGTCGTCTCGAGGTAAATTGAGATTTCATATTAATTTGTATTTTGCTCTGAGTACTTAGTGGGAAAAAAACTATATAAAAGGGCTCGTTCGAAATACTTTTGGAGTCATCATTGCGTCGGAGTACATTAAGATAAAATAATTTGCAATTACTTTCAGTACTCCAATGGAGTAATGTACGTTGATGTACTAAAGGTACTGACGAATTATTTTTTAATGTACTTTGAGTACTTGAAGTAGAGAGAGAACTTTGATACAATTCACTTATATACGTTTAATAGACTTGTTAGAAAAACTTTAAAGTACATTAATGTATGCGAGTACATTAAGATGAAGTATTTATGATGTACTCTGAGTACTCGAAGTAGAGACATTACTTTTGATCACTCATTTAAAATACATCACTGTACTTGGAGTACATCATAAATACATGAAAAATTCGTGATGTATTGACGAGTTGGGGCGTGCTTCCGTTTCCAGATATACGACTTCGCCCAAAAAGAGGCGGAAGACATCACGCACGAGGAGGCGATGCGGGATTACACGCCTCCGCGCAAGAAGAAGAAGAAGCACCGCCTCTGGTCGATGCACTGCCGCAAGATACAGCTGAAGAAGGAGTCGAGCAGCAACCACGTGTACAACTTCACGCCGTGCGACCATCCCGGCCAGAACTGCGACCACAACTGCCCGTGCATAGGAGCGCAGAACTTTTGCGAGAAGTTTTGCCAGTGCAGTTCGGACTGTAAGTGGCGCCGGCGTCGGCCGGTATTGTTTTTTTTTCTCGACGAACGATTATTTAGATGAGTTCAGTAAGTAGCGATGAAGCCACCTTGGTTGGCGTAATGCCCGCTGAAAAGAGGTTTCTGCGCAGTTGTTACTTTGTTTCAACTCGGGCAAGCGCAATAGTGACATCTATGTGGTATATGCGAGGGTATGGAAGCGCAAAAGGACCATCCTGTTCTCAATTTTTTTCTTCCATAATTTCGACTTCGAAGTCGGAATTCCAACTTTCAATTCGGAATTCCAATTTTCATCATTTTTTGCGTAAAAGCTCAAATATTGACTGCTATTCCAGATCTCAAGCGATTTTTAATTTGTTCTCCGTGTTTTTCATTTCATATTCATTTATTCATCCCAAGAAACTGCAGTGTTTTATGACGGATTTATACACATAATAATATAGTTTGTTTGTTTGTTTAATTATTCATTCCCAAAAAACACATGTGCTTATAAAGGGATGTAAGTATACGAATACAAAATAGGTATAAAAAGAACTCATACAGAAATAAATAAATAAATAGATCGAAATTACAACTGAAATGACCAAAAAAAATCCTAAATCTATACCTGCAAATTACTTTTGGAAAAATTGCAGAATATAGGTTTTCGCGGAAAAACCCAAGATTTATTTGCAAATTACCTAAACGAAAGAATACAACAAGTTAATATTGATGACACATTTAGTGATCCAAAAAATTTTTGAATATGGTGTACACCACAGGGTACAGTTTTAGGTCCCTTGTTATTCAATATTTATCTAAACGATCTTTTTTTCCTCAAATCCATAGGAAAAATTCATGCGTTCGCGGATGACACTGTTATATTTTACACTGCTAAAAGTTGGACAGAGTTAAAAAAAATTGTACAAGAAGATTTTGAAAATGTTGAAAAATGGTTCGATAACAATTTATTAACAATAAATTTCGATAAAACAAAATATCTTCCCTTTTCTTCTTACGAAAATTCACTACCAAATTGGGGCCCTATTAAAATTACTAATACT
The DNA here is from genome assembly GCA_032362365.1 of Zygogramma bicolorata. Lineage (NCBI taxonomy): Eukaryota > Metazoa > Arthropoda > Insecta > Coleoptera > Chrysomelidae > Zygogramma > Zygogramma bicolorata. The sequence continues at coordinate 542,243 of JAVJAQ010005053.1, forward strand.
GTACAAATCATGGATAGTGACTGTATCAAATACCTTGGCATAATGATAGATAGACATCTGAAATGGGATCAGCAAACATATTTCCTAGCAAAAAAACTTCGAATAATTCTTCTTTCCAAATTTCGACAATTGAAAGGATTTTTAACAATACCACAACTTGAAATTCTATATTTTGCCTTAATACAATCCCAAATAAGTTAGGGAATATTAGGCTGGGCCGGGGTGTCTAAAATATATAAACATAAACTGGAAATAATACAAAAAACATTTCTGAAAATAATTTACAATAAAGACTGGAAATGTTCAACTGAATTATTATTCAAAGAAAGTGAAAAAATGGATATAAATCAATTATATATTTATAGAATGATGATTTACATTCATAAAAATAAAAAAAAAATTAATTATAATGAACATAAATATGAAACTCGAAATAAAACTGTAATTACATCTAAAAAAAAATTAAAAAGAAAATTGCACAAAGAAACTACAAGTTTATGATACCATATTTTATTTTTATGACAAAATACCACATGAAATCAAAAAAAATCAAATCATTATCATCATTTAAACAAAAGAGTAAAATATCGATTATTAAGACCTCTCGAATTTATTTTGACACATTTTCGAATAGTTTATGAAATTGGTTTCTTTAAATTGATGATTATCTAGGTATGTAACTTCAAATTTATTGATTGTAAATTGTTATTACCTTCAGTTAACCTTACAACAAGTTCTCTTCGTGAGGTTTGTTTTTCAGTTTATTCATAAAAATGTATATTCATAAAATTTTCGAATTGTAATTATTATTATCTATTCATGAATAAACTTATTATTATTATTCATTTGTTCATGATTATTATTATTATTATTATTCATTTGTTCATGAAATATTGCTTCAGGACACGTTTGAATTTCAACATAATGTTTTGAATTTTTCAAGTGCTTAGGTAAATTATTGTAAATATGTATTCTATTATGAAGAAGTGATTTTTTGTCGAAGTTACTTTTTATCTTCACCATATCAAAATGTTGTTACTGTCTTGTGCTCTGATCATGAATACTAGAAATTTGAATGAAATTCAATACAGAGTGTCTATTGTTTGTAGAGGCAAAATGTGCAAACTCTTAACTGGTGAACACAATGCAAATTCAATAGGTTTCGCGATTTCTATAAATTTATAGTGGGTTCTGAATACTCTAGCTTGAAAATACATTCCATTGATCTCTTCTGTAAAGTTTTCAGAGGTGGTCACACCGAGATTAAATATTGCAATTTCGAAAATATCAAACTGATGAATTTTTATTGCCATGTAGATAAAATTAAGAAAACAATTATTCCTTTGATAGGAGCAATAAAAAGAATTGGTTTTCTAGATAATCAAATTCAAAATCTCATTTATAATGCCCATATTGTCTCACATATTAGATATTTAATAACAGTGTGGTCATCTTGTAGTAAAAACCAAAAAGAGATCATTTCTGGTTTGATGAATAAAGCAATAAAAGTTATTTTTAAAAAAACCGTGGGAAACACTTTCTTTAAAATTATATAGTGATATCAAAACTTTCACATTAGATAAACTAATAAAATTTGAAAAAGCAAAATTTGCATATAAATAACAAATAATTTACAAAAAGGTAATAGTCATTTGAAAAAAATCAAAATTACATAACTATAATATCAGAAATGCCAATAATTTCCACTTGAATAACATTCATTCGAATAAAGGCAAAAACAATCCTATATCTAGTTGTATAGTATCTCAAATAATCTTTCAGACGATAATAAAAATTCAAAATCTATAAATGTTTTCTTGAAAAAACTTCAACTAGAATTGATATCATAATGATGTTCATCAATTAATAATCATGTAAAGTTGTTGAAATTGTTACTTTTCGTTTATTTTGAAATATTTGAACTTAATTATATACCATGTATTATCTTCCTTATACAAGAACTTGTTCTGTTTGGAAGGTTTTTGTTGTCAATGAATAAATAAAATAAAAAGTAAATGATCATTAGATATTTTCTGGGTACATGGTTCCGTATTCCATACAGAATTCCAATGATTGGTGATATTTGTTTTCTTAACTCTGTTATGTGAGTGGCCCATGAGAGAAATGGATCAGTACATAGTGATTCATAAATGTATAATAATCAATTGAATATTCCACAAACACAAAATTTTTAGGGTTATATATCGATCAAAATTTATCATGGTCAAAACACATAGAAGTATTGAGAAAGCGAATTTCGCCAATTTTGGGAATATTATATAGAATCAAAAATCAAATTTCAATACATTAAAGAAAAACAATATATTTTTCATTAATTTATTCAAGAATCCAATACCTCATCTCATTTTGGGGAACAGCAAATGAAACAACTATCAAGCCACTTCAAACTCTTCAAAACAAAATTATAAGATGTATATACAATTTAGAGCAGCAAGAACCAACAATTAATCTTCATAAATCTAGAGGATTATTAGATATTCTTTCTCTTTTCAAATACAAACTTTTAGTATTTATTCATTCGATCAAAAATAACGTGAAAAATTCGAATTCGAAATTAACCATGAATGCCCATGACTATTCAACAAGAAAAGCAAATGACTTTCCTCTGGTTAAATTCAGAACAAATTATTGTAAAAAATCTATTATGTTTGAAGGCGTCATCTTTTATAACAACTTGCCGAAAACATTGAAAAATACAATAAATACTAATTCATTTAAGAAAAACAAAAAAAATACTTATTATCTTGAACTTCATTCACTCTTTTCTATATCATGTATAAGTTTTTTTTCTTGTTTTTGTTAATGAAGCACTGAATTTAATTGCTTGAAATCAAGATGTTCCCTACTATAAATACGTGTTATTTCTTGGGAGCGATAAACGTTATAAATAAATATTTCGTGGGTCAACTTATTCAATTCTCTAGTTATCATTCCTTCTTTGTGCAATATTTTGGTAAGGACAGTAAACGTTGTATCTCTCAGGCCAAAACAGATTCCCGGGGTGCCGCTGCAAGGCCCAGTGCAACACCAAACAGTGCCCCTGCTACCTGGCGGTGCGAGAATGCGATCCAGACCTGTGCCAAACCTGCGGTGCCGATCAATTCGACAATACGAAAATCACCTGCAAGAACGTCAGCGTCCAACGGGGTTTACGTAAGTTATTTTGGGGTTTTTCTTATGTCCTCAGAAAAAGATTACGTAATTTTTGCAATTACCGTTCGCCGATCAATTTATCTTGCATTTCAAGACGATAGTGAAGACGAACAAGAATTTGTCCTTAGGGTTGGTCAAAATCTGATTTTTATTAAAAAAATCAAAAATCATTGTTTTTTTTTTAAATTACGATTTTTTTGATTTTTTAAATTTGAATATAAAATTTGAACATTTTGATTCTTTGAAATTATTGTTGATTATTTTCATGTATACGTCTAAAAATTCTAATACAATTTGCGGCTCAAAAACTTGTGACAACGCATTTGTCGCGATTTGTTTTCCTTCTGTCCTATACACTCGCTATACAGTGCCGAGTGAGGTACCAACGCGTTTTTTGCGCTTTTTGCAAGAATATTCCTGTCGAGACTTGTTTTCTTTCTTAACCTATAAATTGACGTTGCCCAACAATTTCACGGATTTCGCTAGTTGTACACTCGGATATTAGAAACAGATTAGGCATAGAAAAAGGAGGAAAACTCGTGTTTTTGTTTAAATTGTACAACGAAAATAAATAAACTGAAAATAAACAGTAATAAAATTTAGGTGTTACGTTCAGTTCAAGAATTTGGTATTATGTACTTCTTTTTTGTTGTTTTTGCTAAAAGCAGATACTCCTTTTGATCTTCGAGAAAACTTTTATATTATGTTGTTATCTGGTTCTGAATAAGAAAAACAAAAATTGATTCAAATCATGATTTTAATTAGCCCAACCCTGTTTGTCGTTCAACGGCCTCGTTAGATTCGGAAAAGGGACGATCATTTTGATGATTTGGATGGCAGACACTTCCAAATGGAATTCAGATTGTCAAAAACCTCTGCTTGGTAAATTCCAGATGGTTGTCAAATGAATCAATATGGCAGCATCCGCAGAAACGAACGTTTCTGCCGTCGTTCTTTGGAATTTCTTCCTAGGAATTTCTTCCTAACGTTTCGCTAGCGCGAGTGGCCAGCTTCTTCAGAGGCTTACTCATTTCCGATGACTAAACGTTTTGATTTCTTAAGGCGTATTTATATTGATGCAAGTAGTCTGGAGTGTTAATTACTTCTGTCGGGTTCGGGGAATAATCATCATTATTAGTTGCCGCACTACCTGCCCTGATTTCAAGTTATTCTTGATTTCCTCAGAATGGGATTTCAAATTCTGTTTAGACTCAACGCTGTTTCTTTTCTGTTGAAATTGTCCGTGTGTTTTTTGATCTCTTATTATTGCCTCCCGTACCAGTCGGCTATGGTAACCCTGGTTGGGGGCAATCAGTTTAGCATTTTCAAACAGGATCCTGTGATTACCCTCACTCAGTGCGTGTTCCGCCACCGCTGATTTATCAGTTTGCCCTAGCCTGCAGTTCATGTCATGCTCTTTAAGCCTTGTTCCTATGGATCTTTCCGTGGTACCGATGTATACCTTCCCACAGGTGCACGGTATGCGATAAACCCCTGCTGCTGACAGTTGGTCTATTTTGTCTTTAGCCAACCTGAGGCTTTGTTGGATCTTCTTGGTCGGTTTGAAAACTGTTTTTATGTTATATTTCCCCAAGAGTTTCCCGATTCTGTCAGTGACCATCGGGATGTATGGCAGATATGCATTTGCAACTACCTGAGAGTCCTCCCTGTTTCGAACCGTGGAACTCTTCAGTTTCATGCTCTGTTCATCTCAGATACACTGTATCTATTTGACCTCAAGGTCACTTGAAGATGTTCCAGATGCTCTGGTTCACATATTCTTCGAGCACGTTCCGTTAGGGTAGATATGACTCCTCTCTTTTGGCTGGGATGGTGGTTCGATAGTGCGTGCAGGTACCTATCCGTGTGCTTGGGTTTTCGGTATACTTTGTGGGTTAGTCTAGCACCACAGCGTTCAATCAGAACATCTTGGAATGCTATCTGCACATCTACAAAGGTATCTTCGACAGTCTGTTGCGCCTTTGGGTCTATGGCATATAAAACAGTCTGAACTGAGTGCCGTTTCACCGATAGTATTTTATATACCAGTAACTTGAAGGCGGAGCAGGCTGTCAAAGTTAATATATGGTTTGGTTGTTCATTCCGTAATGAGGTCGATCGGGTAGAATTCAGTATTGATAGAGATATGTCTATGAGTTCCTGATAATGACTCCCACACGGGAGTCGAAACGTCGATGACTCGCATGAATTACCCCGTGTTTGTTTACTCTAAGCGTTCGAGTTTCAATTGCTGTACAGATCGTGGAAGAAGCTAAAACTTCTTACTTGAGTATTGTATTGTATCAAAGTGCAGAAACACCATTACTTGTTTCTAATTGGCTAAAAATAGGTATATATTTTTTTGCCCCAACCACGCATCAATGCTAGTATAAAGTAATTAAGATATTTTGTAAGTAAGACCAGAAAGACCTTGTACAGAAAAATGTTACACCTTGATCAGATTTTTCATATTGAAGAGAATAAAATAAGCATAAATATTGAAATGTATTATTTAGCAATATTGATGAATGGGTTCGAAAATGAGGTTTACCGATAACTAGTTATCATCCTTCTTCAAACAACTTTCAGAAATAGAAACATGCGGGCTAATAATTAACGGGGCCTTACCTTTTAACGTGCGATTCTATATCTCATTAATTTCTCCAAAAACTGAATCTACTCGATCTCTGAGTACTAACCTGCCTCCATTTTGTATTTTTTCAGCGAATAGATCATTACTATTGTTAGTATATGTCGATTGTTACAGATAAGCATCTTCTGATGGCCCCTTCGGACGTTGCCGGTTGGGGGATTTTCCTGAAAGACAGCGCGCAGAAGAACGAGTTCATTTCAGAGTATTGTGGCGAAATTATATCTCAGGATGAGGCTGACAGGAGGGGGAAGGTGTATGACAAGTACATGTGCAGTTTCCTCTTCAATCTCAATAACGGTAAGCCAATAGGAAATTCAAATTCTGATGCCAGCGCCACGTGAACCCATATGAGTATATCGAAATTTCGAATGTGTTTAATGCCGTTTTTCCATATTGCAAATTGTGTTTTGCCCATTCATTTTCAATTGCAAATGAAATATGATTTGCTGGCCTATTAGGATTTCAAATTAAGATCGCAGTGTCACCTTCAAGAACACTCCAACTAATAAGCACCACTTTGACAACTATTGCTACTTGAGGTTGAACTCTGACGTTGTTTGAAAATCCCAAACCGTAAAATTTTGTGAGTTGTAGTGTTTTTACACATTTTATGTGAACGTTAACCATAAATTTTATATTCCAAAATAGTCACAAATTAACATTGAGCTTCAAAAAGTCCTCTTTTATATATATTTGTAAAAAATCAAATTCATTCCTATCAGAAGATCCCATTCAATTTAAAAATGGGATTATTGAATATTCCTCTGTTGTCAAATTTTTAGGACTACATGTGGATGAAAATTTAACGTGGACCAAACATATAGGAATGTTGAGAAAACAAATATCTCCGATGATTGGTGTCCTTTTCAAATTAGGAAATTTTATACCTATGAAATATCTGAAACTCATTTATTTTTCTCTAGTATATTCCAAACTCCAGTATTTAATTTCAGTTCGGGGAGCGGCAACAAAAACCCTAGTAAAATCTGTGAAAACCCTACAAAATAAATTGATTAAATTTATATATAAACTTGATTTTCGGAAACCAACAAAAAATTTATATAAACCTAATAATCTTTTGGATATATCATCATTATATACACTCAAATTTTGTACCTTCATACATTTGGTTAAAAGCAAACTAAAACATTCAAATCTTATCTTTAAAATCAATAGTGATCAGCACAGTCATTCAACCAGATCTTCCAAAAATTTATCAACGATGAAATTCAAATCTAACATAGGACGACAGTCAATTTATCACACAGGAATTATTTTTTATAATAGATTACCAGATGCAATGAAGAAATATGGAAAACTCCGTTTCAAAGCCAACTTAAAAAAACATTTAATGAAATAGATAATTGGCAATTTTTATTTTTTTATTGCCATATTTTTTTTTCATTTTCTACAATGAAACAGTCTGATTTTATTGCCTTTTTTTCAATGTATAATATTCTTAGAGTTAATATTTTTCCCTTCTATAAACTTTGTAGTTTCTTGGGAAATAAATAATATAATAATATATCGCCATTTTGACAAAGACTTCAATTCATAAGCACCACTTTGACAATACTTTGACATTGTTTTGAAAGTTTGCACCAGAGGGTGATTGCTATCTTAAAATCCCATGACCTGATTTCAAACGTGTTGCCTGCTGTATATCACTTGTAAAATTTTTTGCATCTTTAATTTATTTCTAACGTTTATTTAAAATTTTAGAGACCATAGGAGGTTAGGTCAACACTGTAGGTATTCTCAATCTAGTTTCAGAATATGAAAGGTCATAGTAAGTGTGTGTACTGTTGAATAATTTCGAGTATTAGGAAATGAAGATTCCAGATTCAAGTACATCATTTTGATACATAAACATGTCTACACATTCTGATAGACCTTGAAGAGCATTCAACTTCGCATCATTTCACTGTGAAATTACGATTTTTATTTATATATTACAGCTTTATTCATTCAAAACTAAATACTTGATATCAGCTAACGCTTCGATCATACGTCCCCTAAAATCTCTGCAAAATAAAACAATCAAATGCATATTCAAATTACCTTTTCGATATTCCACTTCCGATTTATATGTGAAAAATGAGCTTTTGAGTATCACCTCTTTAAATAAATTGAAAATTTGTTCTTTCATCCATTTTGTAAAAAATAAAAATAAACTTTCTTCTCTAACCTTCAATACAATTAAAACAATTCATAAATATGAAATTAGGCAGTCCAAAAATCTGAGTACAATCAGTAGAATCAAAACAAACTTCGGAAAAAAATCAATTTTATACAATGGAGTGTTAATATATAACAAACTACCAAAGAAACTAACTGAAGATTTTTTTGACAAACGCTTCAAAATAAACTTGAGAAAGTATTTGATTCAGTAACACTTCTCTTTTTCCATCTGACATTGGATTGATTCACGATCGAAATCTTCTTTTTAATACATGAATTGTAATAGTGACTTAGTCTTAAGATCCCTTCTTTATAAACATTCATGTTTCTTGGGGTCAATAAAGTTTGATTGATTAACCCTTCTATAAACATATGATATCTCTTGGGGTGATTGAAGTTATTATTTAATAGGTGTGACCTAGACTCAGCATGTTAGAGAGTATCTTTTCACAGATTTCGTCGTAGACGCTACTAGGAAGGGCAACAAGATCAGGTTTGCCAATCATTCCATAAACCCGAATTGTTACGCCAAGGTCATGATGGTGAACGGAGACCATAGGATTGGGATTTTCGCCAAAAGACCCATCCAGCCTGGCGAAGAACTGTTCTTCGATTATAGGTGAGTTTTCTTTTTTACTCAGACAATACCGTCGCGAGGATATAAAATTCACACCGAGTGAATATTTTCCGAGTAGATGAAATTCCTATTGTTTGTGTCGTTTGTATGTAGAACTATGTGGATACGATTCTCAAGTAGTTGACTACTTGATTATCGCATATTCCAAATATTTACCGATGGCAATCTTATAGTTGATTCCAATCCAAGATTCAGCGCATTTAAACAATTATCAGAGCGTGATCGCCTCCTGGCTTGCTAGATCTGCAACGGTATTGGTCAAACGACCATGAACTGCTACGAATGAATGCTCTTTACTGTTTTCATGCATACATTTCAGTTCGAACGTTGTGTTTTATTCGAATACTTTTTGTATAAGTGTTTTTTCTTTTAGTGTATTGTTTGAATACTCGTTTAGTATTAATGTCAAATGGAAAATGATTTGAAACAAATATTAATTTGGTTCAATGTTCATAAACTTACTTTAAATTTCGAAAAATCATCTTTCTCGTTCATTGGTAAAAAACCAATTTTATCAAAAAATTAACAGGTCATGTAATATAAAATTTTTAGGTCTGAATATTGATGAAAATATTTCGTGGGATATTCATATTGATCTGATCCGAAAAAAAATATCACCAGTCATTGGAATTTTGTACAAGATAAGGAGCTATGTACCTTTGAAATATCTAAAATTGATTTATTTTTCACTAATTTATTCGAAATTACAATATTTAATTAATCAGCATATGGGGTACTGCGTCGAATACCATTCTGAAACCACTGAAGTCTTTACAGAATAAAGCAATTAAATGCATTTTCATTTACCTTATTTGGAACCAACAAGGAATATTTATAAACCAAATCGTCTCCTCGACATTGATTCTATTTATAAACTGAAAATATGTACTATTTTGCATTCTATTGTGACTAATAAGAAACATTCTATTATGAAATTTTTTAAATCTAACAGTGTACATAACCACAAAACGAGGCAGTTCAATAATTTGTTAACAAAAAATCTCAAGACGGAATTTTCCAGAAAATCTATTTTCTATGAAGGTGTTATCACATATAATGGATTACCCACTGGAATAAAATGTTTTTCTCCAATGAACAAATTCAAATTTGCTATGAAGCGTTATTTGTTAGAATAATTTTTATTGAAAAATTATTTTACTATTTTTAATTTTCGAGTAATAAACAATTGTGATTGAGCTTTTTAATAAATTATTATATAACTATTCCCTATTTATAACCTGTAGTTTCTTGGGAATAAATAACTGTTATTATTATTATTATTATTATAATAAATAATATGTTGGAGAAACATGATAGTGTAATATTATGTGAGGAAAAAAACTGGAATGAATTACGATTATTGATTGTAATTTAGAGTAAATTTTGGAAAAACAAAATATATACCATTCTCATTTCATAATGTTTCCCTACCAGACTTAGGACCACTAATACTTTATGATAATAGTAGCATTGAAAAAACTGCTAGTATTAAGTACCTACTTTGGAGTTATGATTGAGAGACATCTGAAATGGGACAAACACATACCGTCGCTTTTGAAGAAATTACATAGTTTATTACAGGGTTGGGCTGATTAAAATCAAGTGATTACAATCACGATTAAAATCATGATTTAAATCAATTTTTGTTTATTATGTTCAGAACCAGATAACAACATAATATAAAGGGAATTCTGTACATAGAAACACAGAAAACGGACATAAGACAATTATTCGGATATATATATATATATATATATATATATATATATATATATATTCATGATTTATATCCATGAACACAAATTGAAAATAAATTTCAATAATAATGTTTATAATACAAAGAGTAAAAACAATATCACACGGGAAAATAGAGTAAAAACAACAATGTCAATCATATAAAAATGATCGAGTTATTATTATCTTTCAAACTACAGATCAAAAGTGGATTCAAGAGTTTCGTCGAAATTTATTTTTTGAAATCTTTCACTTCAGTTGAGTAAATTGGTTCATTTTTTAATATTTTGTTGACACTTTTTACTCTACATTCGACATCTTAATAGTTATGCCAGTATTATCAGTATCCCTCTTCGATTTCGATTTTTCGCTGATTCCAGTGTTCGGTAGTTTATGATGGCCAGGTTGCCACAATGCCATACAATTTTTCAGTTTGAATTAAAGGTAATAATGCGATTTGTTCCCATTGGAAAATAGTTTGAATTACCTCATGACTTTTAAAAAAAAGTAATTTGAATTAATTCACGAATTGAATCACTGATATCGATTCTGCCAACCCTGCTATTCAACTCAAGGAATTAAATCAAACCATAACGACCATCAAACACATTTACATGTCATAGAAACTTCAAAACTGGTCAGAAACAATGTACCGGTCTCAGTGGTATTTACAACTTTTGCGCCACCTCTTATAATATCCTCAATTTAATTTTTTTCAATTTCCGTTCTTATTGGGTTATTGCAAATTTATATTTATGAAATTCCTAATTTGAATACATTGAAATGAATTGCAAAATTATTTTGTCCTCATTGCGGCCCTGGAAAAACATTTACTGAACCTTGGATTGGAATATACCGTAGAAAGTGATTCAAACGAACAAAATGCAAACAATCGCATAAAAAAGCATGAGAAAGCGTCGAAAACCCATACAACTGCAGCAAAACAGCATATCATAGCTCGCAGTAGAGTCGGCGGTCCCGAGTCCATGGATGTAAGGCTCGTAAAAGATCCCTAACTCTGGTTGGTTCGTCAAAATTTCCGGTTGGGGGAAGTGTGCTCACCGGCGTCGGTGATTGGCCTTGGTAGCGGAAATAATAATAATAACAGCTTTATTCCATGATACTTTACAGTGTGGAACAGGGTATGAATTTAAGAATAAAAAGGAAAAATTAATCATAAAAATCGGAAACGCTATAAAATGTTTTCTCTATCAAATACTCTTTGAATTTCTTCTTGAACTTGTATTTGGAGAGTCTTCTAAATTCTTGAGGAACACTGTTCAAAATTTTCCAATTTGATACACAACATTCTTCTGTATTTGGGCAAATTTCGTTTGGGGTTTCAAAGATCTGGTGCAGTGGAAATGATCCGTTTCGTACTGTTTATGAATTCTTTGTAATTTGTTATCGCAAAATATGCACATTCATAAATATAAATACAGGGCAGTGTGAGGATTTTTTGTTGTTTGAATACCTCCCTTCAACTGTCTTTCTTCTTGAGTTTAAAAATACTTCTAATACAGGTTTTTTGCATTTTGAAAATTCTGTTCACTTCAACAGAATTTCCCCAGAATAATATTCCATATTTTAGTTTGAAATATATATAAGCATAGTATGCGTTCAAGGCTGCATTATGGTTTACGTGTAATTTTATTGTTCTTAATGCAAAAATGAATGAGCGGAGTTTTTTGGCAAGAAAGTTGATATGTTCCTTCCAGTTAAGTTGTGCATCTACTTCGATACCGAGAAATTTGGAATTTGGTCTTGTTTCAATAGTCTCTACTCCATGGCTAATCTTCAAGTTCGATTCTTTTCGGAAGCTGATCTTGATAATATTTGATTTTTGAATATTCACTTTCAAATTGTTTCCACTAAACCAATTCTCTACATTTTGTAAAGATTGAGGAATCGTATTCATCAAATCAAAGGTGGATGGTTCTCTGATTATTAGTGAGTTGTCGTCGGCAAACATATTCATCACTTGTGATACTATTTGTGGCAAGTCGTTCGTATATAAAAGGAACAAAATTGGTCCCAATATAGATCCTTGTGGTATACCACGTTCTTGTCATCCTTCAATTGCTGCAACACACTGCTGTCTTTCTAATAAGTATGATTTTAAGATATTATAAATATCTTATCTCTAAAGCCCATTATTTCCAATTTAGTCAGTAAAATTTTATGATCCACACTATCGAAAGCCTTTTATTGATCCATGAATATTCCTACCACTTTTTTGTTTTCATTGAGTGCTTCGAGTATATCATTCAGTGCTATGAATATACTTCGTACTGTGGATCTTCCTTTTATGTAAGCACTTTGGATTTTTGATATAATGTCGAATTTTTTCAAATAATGCAAAATTCTAATGAGCATAACTTTTTCAACATTTTTTGATATGGTTGATATCAAAGCTATGGGTCTATAGTTCGAAATATCAGTTTTAAGACATTTCTTATGCATTGGTTTAATTATTGTGACTTTTAATTTATCTGGGAATAAACCATTTTTGAAACACATATTGATAACATATGATAAAGGTTCACATAACTCACTGCCACAATATTTCAATAACTTAGTTGGAATTTCATCATCTCCTACTGCAGCTGTATTTTTTAATGAGTGAATGATGTTGAATAAAGAATTAAAAAAAACATGGTTTTATCAAATTTATAAAATGAATCAATGAAAAATTGTCTCGAATTTTTGTCAAGAGTATCAAAATGTAGCAGATTGTACTTGATTGTGTGGAACGCAGCAGCACTGGCTTGTTAAAGAAGACTTGTTGTGGTTAGTAACGACATTGTCGTGAATCAGCGTTTTGATGTGTCGTCAAATCAGATTGAACCGTCAATAAAGTTTTGTTTGGAAGAAACAAGGAGACAGTCATTGTAGTGAAGAGTAAAACAGTCTAATTTGTATCTAAACGAGAATGGCGAGACATGCAAGTAGCATATTGATAAAGAGTCATTTAAGTTTTTATTTTCAGATCTCTAATTTTTTGTTTTTTTTCAGGTATGGACCAACAGAACAACTCAAATTCGTGGGTATCGAGAGGGAGATGGAATTTTTATAAGACTACTTTTAATTTATACCACACTCAATATTCTGAAGAGAAAATGATGATCTTCATTTGAATGTGTTCTTTTTTGGTTATACCCTTTTTAATAGACATATACAACTATTTTATAAAGTTTTTTTATTGGTAACTTTGTTGGGTTCAATATTTGGTACAGAGTTTTTCAGATTACAAAATATTTAGTGTTCCAAAACGAAATTTTAAAAATTTTGAAAATTCACGCATTTTGGTAGATTGAGCTCGGTGTGGCAGGGATATAAGTTGTTATTATATCCAGAAAAAATTTCAACCCAGAAATATTAAAATCGAACACAGGAACAATATAGCTAGTGCCTGCAAAATGAGCCAAAATTCAAACAGGTCTGGTGCAATCAATTGCTTTAAAACGCTGTAAAAGCAGTCTAGTCTTCAACTTTTTCATGGGTTATCCACATTGAAGGACATTATCGAAGGTAATACCACGAGTCCTCAATTTTATCGATAAATTTTTATTTTCCAAGAAAACTTTCCTGTTTGGCAAAAGTATGAAAACAAACCGATTGATAAAATCACGAGTTCGTAGGAGGAGATTTTTGTATTGGGATTTCAAGATATGCGATACGTCCTCTGGTGAAAAGTAAATAAATGTCAAAGTGGTTCTTATCACAGAACAGTGGCACTTATTAGTTGAAACCTTGGTCAAAATGGCGCTGTGATATTATTTCGAAATTTTTTATAGACGAAACTAATAATCATGAAATAATGGCAACAATAAAATCTCTTGAACGCAAAAGTCTCCAGGAATAGATCAAATAACTTCTGAGATACTAATTTCTATCAGTGAAATAATTGCACAACCATTAACTCACCTGTTTAATACCATATTCGAATCGGGAATATTTCCAAAAGCATTCAAAATCGGCATCATCAAACCAGTCTACAAATCTGGACCCAAAAATGAAATAATCAATCACAGACCAATTACATTGATTTCTAGTTTAGCAAAAGTTTTCGAAAAAATTTTGAAGCAAAGAATGGAAGATTTCTTAGAAAAGTATGATATTCTATCTAACAAGCAAATTGGTTTTCGAAAAAAAAAATCAACTCAAGATTCCATTGTCCACCTTACGAATGACATTTATAATTCACTAGATAAAAATATACCAACCATAGCTGTATTTCTTGATTTATCAAAGGCTTTTGATTCGGTTTCACATAAATTGCTACTTGAAAAATTACATGATTATGGATTTCGAGGACAAATAACAAAATTATTTGAAAATTATCTCAAAAATAGAACACAATATGTTGAAATTGATAAAATTCTGAGTGAGCCAAAAATATTTGAATTTGGCATTTCTCAAGGAACAGTACTGGAACCATTACTTTTTAATATTTATATTAATGATCTTTTTTATATGAATACAGCTGGAAACATTCATAGCTATGCTGATGATACTGTTATAACATACCAGGCAGAAAATTGGAACCATATCGAAAAAAAGGCTGAAAACGATTCAAAACATTTGAAAAGTTGGTTTGATTCCAATTTACTCCCAATGAATTTCGAAAAAACTAAATATATTGCCTTTACTAGTAATAAAATTTCAAATGAAAACTTGGGATCAACCGAAATTGACAAAGACAACATTATTTCAAGAGTGAATAGTATTGAATATTCAGGTATGATTATTGTTCTTCAAAAAAATTCTTGAAATTCCCTATTTAGAAATACTATATTACTCTCTCATCCAGTCTCAGATGAATTATGGAATTCTTAATTGGGGAGGTGTGAATGATACTCATTTTTAAAAATTATATATGGAAAAAATATTAAATATTCTTCCTACCTACTTTATAAAGAGAGTAATAAGATGGATATCAGGCAACTATTTTGTTTTAATATAATGATTAATCTCTTCAAAAATAGAAATGAAATCAAATACAATGTGCATCACTACGAAACCAAACATAAAGATAAAATAACTCTGAAAACAAAAGTACACAAAACAATTGGCCAAAAAAATTATGCATTCGCTTGTTCATATCTATATGACATTGTACCAGAGGAAATCAAAAACACAAAATTATTTATATTATACAAAAAAAATCTGAAGGAACGGATACTTATTTCTAAAATTATTTCATGATATATTGAAAACTGATTATACCTATGTTTCGATCCTAATAATTTTTTCGCATTTCTTACGTGAGTAATACGAATATCCCACAACAAGTTTTACTTCGTGGGATTATGCATTTAGTTTATTAATAGTTTGATTTTTAATATTGTATAGGTACCTGTTTTTGAATTGTTTATTAAACATTAAACATTTATTTAGTTATTTATTTGAACATACAGCTTCCAGACAGGACATAGTTGTACAACAAGTGCAGAAAAGTGCTAATTTCTCGCGAATTTGAAAAAGTGAGAAATTGCATTCCTGCTCGTGTTACACACTACAATTTTTCTACAACATACTTTTTGCTAAATATAACACTATACTAAAAAACGGATTTGAATGTCAGTGACTCATTCTTAGCTGTATGGTGCCCAAGAGAAGCAAGAATACATTGACTATTCAGTAGAGGCTTTTCTTGATTTGGCAAGTTCTTCAAAATATAGTAAAATTGTATTTTCAGAAACACTTTCAGTTTTGTATTTTATTTTCAAATCCATTAACTGTTTGCATGCAGTTTCCTATTTTTCTCTTGAAGTTGAAGGTGGTAAATTAAATGACAATGAATTAACTCGTTCTCTTAGTTATGGCAAAGTATTTTCAATTTCAGAACTATCGCTATCCATTTCCCCACACAACACAAGGACTTCCAGTGGATATCCAATGGATATCCATTAAGGATATTTTGGACATCAAGTTTTTATCCAAACAATATCTCATGGACGTCCAATGGACATTCTTAGGCCAACAACCTGTACGTCCATAAGATATCCTTCATGGACATCCATAAAATGTCTTTCATGGACATCCATAATACATCAATCATGGACATTCACAAGATATCCTTTATGGAAATCCATGAGACATCTGTCATGAGCATCCATCATAAATATGCACTATTCTTCGTTTCTCTATGCACACAACGCTTCAAGCCATAACATAATTATTTTAAACTTTCAAAGCGACCCAAGACTCCAAGACTGGACATGACGCAAAGAGTGAGACACCAAGCCAAACGACTCTCAAAATTTAGACATTCGACAAACGCCATAGATGGTTACACGACAGAAAACCGAGTTGAGGTGTGTATTCACAATGCAGCGATTTTGCTTTTCGCGTCACGTCTTCTGTTGACGCTGGTTTCAAATATGATTTGGAAGGATATGGTTGAAATATTTCAACTTTCTTGCGTTGCTGCTAGCAGGAATGTCCATGTGAATAGCAGTTGGTAGGGTGCCATTATTTATACAAAAAATGTACGAAATGGATGTCCATAAGATATCCTTCATGGATATCCGAAAGAATATCCCTTTGGTATATCCAGTGCATATTTCTTTTTGAGAATACTTCGGATATTCAAAAATTGGATATCTTATGAATATCCAAAATTGGGCCACGGATATTTCGACATGAAATGGACATGATTTGGACGTCCATAGGATATCGTGTGCTGTATGGGTCAGTTCAATCTCATTTACAAAATGATGGGACAAGAATATTTATGCTTGACGTTTTTTGATATTCAAATGATTCGATAGATGATGCTCCGTTGCATAGCAATGGATAGTGTGTATGTGGGTACCTATTTGAGATAGCAGTAGTTATGGAAAAATTTTGTAACAGAAATGTCAATTGTGGCAATTGTGGCACTAATATTTCACATTGCGGCATTGTCAAATTTCAATTATTGGAAGAAATAGTTATGTTTTTGAACATAAAACTATGCATAAAAGCATTTTTTGGAATTGGCTGTGAAAAAAATTATTACTAATTTTTATCAAGCACCATTCATGGTGAACTTTCACATAAATGTGAAATAACACTATTGGCTGTGAAGGCCGCTCACAAAATTTTACGGTTTGGAATTCACAAACAACGTCAAAGTCCTAATCTTAAATAGCAATATTTGTCAAAGTGGTGCCTATTATTTTTTTTATAGCAGAGTCACACGAAAGGGAAGCCCTGTAATGTTCAAAGAACACCGCGTGAATCAAGGGACAGCAGATACAATTTAACTTTGAGTGTTTGAAGTTTGTAAGCCTGAGGAGAAACCTCCCTCGGCAAGGAGCTCCGAAGTTCAGATGTTCTATTGAAAAAAGATCCCTGAGCAAGAGAGGTTCTACAGGTCTCGAAGTTCACAACAAAGGGGTGGGAATTCTGTAATCGTCGAGTCATCCGTGTTGATATTGCCATGGGTGGAACGATTGATAACAATTCAGAAGAGCACCGACCGTGAAAATATCTATAGGAGAGAGACAAGTCTCCGACCCTTCTACGATGTTCCAATGAAGTGAACAAGTCTGTGAGCGAAGAATCACCAACAAGACATACTATTTTTTTTCTGAATAGAATCGAGAAGCTTCAATGAATGTTTTGGTGCCGAACTCCACACATGAGAACTATATTCAAAGACAGGTCTTATCTTAGCCTTGTAAATCATTAGAAGCTGACGAGAAGTGAAGTATTTATTCACACAAAATAAAAATCCAAGTTTCAGGAAAGCACCTTTAGCGATCGATCTCACATGGTTTTCGCATGAGAGATTATTACTGATCATAATTCCTAGCATCGAAATACTTGACTTTGTAGGAATAGTTGTTCCATTCCTGACATCTGAATAGATGATGATAGATAGGCTTTCTTCGAGAAGAGACATGCCTGGGTTTTCCTAGCATTAAATTCCACTATGTTCATCCCAAATAGCACAAGTACGTCCAGTGGACGTACTGCATATGTACGGTGAGGATGCATTGTACGTATTTAGGACGTACTTTTGTCTCCGACAGACGTACATAAGACCTCCCTGCGACTTACCGTTTCCGCATAGTCGGTAATCCCAGGTACGTACTTTTCTAGTCCACACAGGACCTGAAATGTACAGAAAGGGAACTGTTTGGGACATTCCGAAAACGTACATTTTCCATTCTGTATGCGCTATCCCAAGTATAACAAACATATTTGACCAATATTGGTTCAATATTACGGGAATATTAACCTTATATTGTAGATGATATCAATAGTGGCCACAAAAAAAATGTGAACATTCGGCGATATTAGATCAATATTCGAAAACAACGTAATGATATATCATTTGATATCACTTAATATTCGGGATTATTCATTTCTTTTTTACCAAATAGTCAAGTTGGAAATTTTACTCATTCAAGTGTACTAACCATCTAACCGAATACCAGAGCTGGGCAGTACTCGAGTAAATTGTACTCAAAATTGTACTCGAGTACTCAAAGTACTCAGTAATTGGTACTTGTGAGTATCTTTATTCTGACGTACTCAGTACTCGAAAAATTTTGAGTACTTTACATTTTAAAGTACTGAGTACTTCTGATTCATGCATCTGACGAGTAACGAGTACGAGTATGGACGCGCGCATACCCGCACATACAAGTATGAGCTTATCTTGAATGTTGTGCCTTAGAGCAGAGCAGACGTGGCGTATTGTATTATTGTATATTAAATACATATACACATGAAATATACCTATACGTAACTCTGTAACTGTTCTTTCGACTATCCTCTACCTCTACCTGTGGCTGTACCTCTCTACCTAATACCTTTATTAGCTGCCTTCCTGCTTATATGAAAATTAAAATGCGAAAATTAGGTGTACACCTTGATAGTAAGTGCAAATTGATAGATTTTTTATCTGTCGCTCTCATACTGACTGTGTCTGACAGTCTGACGAGGCGGATACATTCAACGTTCATTATAATTACATATTCACTATATTGACTTCTATTTTAGAAATACTCACACTCGTTACTCATTTTTTACGAGTACTCTGTGAATTTTGTAAAAGTACTCATTTGCCTTGAGTACTTCTCATATAAGTACTCATACTCGAACACTTATGAGTACTATTTGAAGTTACTCATAGTGAAGTACTCATGAGTACTCAATTGCAGTACTCTGCCCAGCTCTGCCGAATACTTACTTGGAAAAAGACCTGGCTGCTGCGGGGCTTGAACTCTCGACCTTTTCTATGGAGATATTATTGTCGACCACTGTTACGCTCTACGGCACGGAGATACTTGTTTTTAAGAAGGAGTTGGGTGCTATAGATGTGATGACTTCAAGTTAGTTTTGTTCGAGATAATATTAAAATTTTAGAAAGTTCAGTAACAATGAAAATATATTCGAAAAAACACTAAAGGATCACTGTCTCATGTGATGGCGGTTTTGGAATATCAAACTTGCTGTGCAAAAAATTCTGTATGTAATTTTCTGGTATTTAAATTCACCACATGTCGATGTTTCAATTTTTCCAAATTTTTTTAGAAATAATTCTTTATGAATATTGCATTACCAATATTGATATATGTTTGAATACACTAAGTGATCACTCTCAAAATCCCAATACCCCTTGAACCGAAAGGGACCCAATCCGTACGTACTTGGGAGGTCCAAACAGTATGTACAAAAAAGTACGTCAACGAGACGTCCAGATAGTATGTACATACGATTTCCAAAAATGTACGTCATTACTATGTCCCGCAAACGTTTCGAAAGATACGTATCTGAAAGGGACTCAGTATGTACGCACCTGGAAGGTCCAAATAGTACGAACATAGTTCTTCCAAACATGTACGTAAATGATACGTCTGAGCAGTACGTACATGGGATTCACAAAAAAACACGTCATTGGTATCTCCCTAATTCATTCCGAAAAGTACGTACCTGAAGAGGAGTTAATGTAAACGTATCAGGGACACTCAATAAAGTACATACATAGTACTTCCAAGCATGTACGTTTTTATTACATTCCGATTGGAACGGGACCAAGTATGTACCTACATGGTACCAGTACATACATGGTACATCCGGTAATGTACGTTCTTCGAATGTCTCCTATACGTCCCGGGACGTATCGACGTAACTGGGACATAAATGGTTCGTCTTCAGGACGTCGTGTGCTATTTGGGATGTTACCCAATTCTATTATTTTCAACAAGTCATCGTTCTTTTTATTGACGTGAATGTTTCTTTGAATTTTTGTTTCTCGAGATGGCATGGGGACTAGTATGAAGAGTACTGTCATCCGCGAAACTATGTACTGAACAAGATGTTTTCTCGAGCAAATCATTGATATGGAGTTGGAGTTTTCTCAAATGTGGCGCAGCGATCTTAATCCCAATAGTAGGTATTCATTAGGCAATGGAAGTATTGAAGTTGTTTGAACTCACTATGCGAAGAATCTTTCAAAGAATCAGGTTGAGATTTACGAAAGAGGATAAAATGAACTTCTTTAAGGATTCCAGAATTCACAATCCCAACCGACTTATCACTTCGGTGAGCAGTTTTCTGTGATCTGACGAAGACGTTCGACTGTGTTGACCTCAGAATTCTGTTGCAAAAATTGGAGATATACGGGTTCAAAGATGTGGTAATCCAATGGTTTGAGTCTTATTTATCCAGAGGAACTCAAAGCGTACCTCTTCAAGGCAATTTATCACACAAATTAGAAATTAAATGGGGGGTACTTCAGGGGTCAGTTCTGGGACCCACCCTTTTCTAAATTTATATAAATGATCTAGCCTCAATTAATATCTCCGGAAAGTTCACTCAATTTGCAGATGACACCACAATACTTTGGCATGATGAAAATGTTTCCCAACTGCATCAGATCATTGAGAACGATATAGGTAAAGTCAAAGATTGGTTTGATGCTAATAAGCTATCTTTCAATACATCTAAAACTAACATCCTTACTTTCAAATGTTATTTTCAAGAACTCCATATAGGAAACCAAGTAATCAGTTATAAGTCAGAAACAAAATTTCTGGGTTTACATATTGATGATGAATTGAAATTTGAAAGTCACATTGAAAAACTCGGAAGAAAACTGGCATCAGGATGTTTCGCAGTAAGAACCATTTCATGGGAACTTGGTGAAGAGATGGCAAGAAGTGCATATTATGCTTTAGTCGACTCACACCTGGGATATGATGGAATCTGTTTTTGGGGATCATGTGGTCAATATTTTTTCAATACGATTTTTGTCTTGCAGAAACGAGCAATAAAGCTAAATTCCGGGACTCTTTATAGAACACATAATTCTACCACTACCCTGTATTTTTATTTTAGAAGCAGTATGTCTCATGCATAGCGAATATAAAAACGAAATACACAAGATGTCTAAATATAACACTGGACAAACACTAAATATAACATTACCAATTCCAACTTCGACACAAATAAATAATTCCATATTTTATAATGGTAGAAAATTATTCAATCACCTGCCGAACGAGATCAAAATGTTTAAAGATAAAAAACAATTCAAACAGTCTGTAAAATACGAAAGCGTAGAGCGGACATGCAATATTTTTTTCCTTAATTTCGACTTCAAAGTCGAAATTAACTAATTTCGACTTTTAACTCGAAATTAGCACTAATTTCGACTTTTAACTCGAAATTAAGCTAATTTCGAGTTGTAACTCGAAATTAACACTTAATTTCGA